>CM035433.1:39548877-40148877 GCA_020310875.1 Ceratopteris richardii
AGACATAGGAAGTGACCACCTCAATCTGTCCACCACCAGCTCTGAATCCTGCTCCATTCCTCACCATGGGGGAGGTGTGGAAGATCATGACCTTGGTCTTGCCAAGGTTTACTGTCAAGCCCCTCTGTGTACAAAACTCATCCAGGGCCTCAAGGTGGCGCTGTAATCCCTCGGGTGACTCTGAAATCAAGACAATGTCATCGGCATATAATAAAATGTGGACATGTGTACCTGCGAGGTCTTTACCCTCTCCTCGAGCTCGGAGAACGTAGTCCTCAATCTCGTCAATGTAGAGACCAAATAGAGTGGGAGAGAGTGGGCAGCCTTGCTTAACACCGATGGTGCTAGCAATGGCCTCAGACATACCTCCTGGACACTGTACCCTCCCAATCACCTGCTCATAGAGTGCATAGATGGCCCAAATCATCCCTGATGGTACTCCCAAGCTTTGGAGGCGTTGGAAGAGCCTCTCTCGCGGCACTTTATCAAAAGCTTTGCGGAAGTCCACAAAGCAGCAATATAGCCTCTTCTTCCGCATCCTTGCCCCGTCAATGAGGCAACGCAGAATGAAGATGTGATCAATAGTAGAGAAAGCTCGTCGAAAACGTGCCTAGCCTCGTGCTCGTAGCCCCTCAGTCTCTGCATATGAGCTTACCTCTGCCTCAAGTATGGCACCGTATAGTTTGGCCATGGTGTGGCCAATCATGATGGTCCTGTAGTTCCCTGGATCCAGGGTGTCACCAGATTTGTGGATAGGCACCATGGTGTGCCTAGTCCACTCCTCTGGGAAGCCCTCTCCTATAGCCCGGTTGAAGACATGTGCAATCAACGGGGCTATAATGGAGGCTGCATATATGAGATGCTCGCTCTGCAATCCCGTGTGGTCTGTCGAAAGTCCATGTCGCAGTCGTCCTATGGCCCTCTCAACCATCTTTGCTGTGAAGAGAGAAGAACTAGTAGGGTGAGGCTCAAGTGGCTGGGGAATGGGAGGCTGCCTAGGTACCTCATATAACCTCTGAGCATAATCATGCCATGTGTGTGGGTCCCCAATAGGTGTGGTCGGGCGTGGCTCTCGTAGGCTGCGCCATGCTGCAGCACTGTCCATACTCATAAAGAGATGGTATAGCTCAAGCTCCTGTGCCTCCTCAAAGGCTCGCCTCTTTCAACGTGTGAGAGTCTTCATCTGTCCCTTGGCCTCTCTCTCTGTGATCTCTCCCAATGCTCTCTGAGCTCGTAGTCTGCGGTAAAGATCTCTGCAATCCTCATCATACCAACGATGTTGTGGCATAGTTCCGGGAGGAGGTGTGACGAGAATGGATGGTGTGTGGGAAGGAGCTGATGGCTGATGTCTGAAGAACTGATGCTATCTGAGAGGTGAGTGGGGATAGTGGAGTGTCAGGATGAAGCAAGAGAAGACCCTTCTCGACTCCAGCCGCATATATGTGAGCTAGCTCGTGTGTGAAGTGGATGGTGGTGTGTGGGGTGCGTGCTGCGGGTATGCGTGTAGGGGTGTCTCCCTTCAGGGAGAGTGCGAGGTATGTGTGATCGGCCCCAATGGGTATGGGTGGGATGGTAAATGAGGTAAGTAGGTGGATGGCCTCTCTCGACCCCATGATGTAATCTACTGTACTTCCCCCGCCATCTGTGACTGAGTGTGGTATGCATGTCAATCCTCCTGAGGTAGGCCACTGAGCCATCCCGTTATAGATAACGAGATTATGTCGAGAGCCTAGTCTGAGTAAGTGAGTGCCATAGTGAGCGTGTGTAGGGTCAGCTGAAGCTCGAGTTGTAGACTCATCCTCTATGGTATGTAGTATCTCTGGGTCTTCTGGGTCAAATATCTCACACTGATCATTGCCTGTCCTTGCATTGAAGTCTCCCATAAGGAAGACTTCCCCTAATGGAGAGTACTCTGTAATCTCTTCTGACAAGCAAGTGTATGGTGAGTCCTCCTCTCGATCTATGATAGCGAAATGCGAGCTAGAAGGAGCAAAGTAGCATAATGCTATGAAGATGATCCGCTCCTGTGAGAGCTGGAGTCGAATCCAAAGATATCTGGCCTGTGAATCACGTGCGACTATCTGTATCCTGCTCTGAAGTCCATCTCTGAAGAGTATGGCTACTCCTCCCGATCCTCGGGTGGTGTGCTGACGTGTACACTCTGTATGTGGACTCCCACTGAAAACCGTGGATTAGGAGGCCGAACTCGGCCTATGAGACAAATCAATGTACGTGGGTGTATCTTCCGTCAATCAGAAAAGATTAAAGTGCTGAAAAAAAAGCTGGCAAGGTTGATATAGATCTCTGTAGTATGCATGTAGAGATACCCATGAAAGTGGGGGGGGGGGGGGGGGGAATGGTGAATGGAGTGCTATATGATATATCTATAGCCTATATGCAAAAGGGTAGTACAAGCATGATAATGCATCTGAATGACTAACTAGCTCCGTCGTGTACCAGTGGGCAGGTGTAAGATGTGGTACATGGGTGGAGGTGGAGTCAAGGCCACCTTGATGGCTGCAGCAGGATCCGCCATCATCTGGGATCGTCTCTCCTCCATGGCGCGATGGTCAAGAGCCTGGATCTCTGCAATCTGGTCTCTGTGAAGTCTCGTGGCCCAATATCCTATAGCACGGGGTCGTCTCCTAGCTCGAGAGGTCTGAGCGTGCTAGATAGTAGAGAGAGAGAGAGAGAGAGAGGTTATGCAAATCATGTGAAGGCTTTTGTTTTATGGCAATTATTATAATATCTCTGTTCTTTGCCTCTTGCTACTAGAACTTTGTCATATTCTCCCTACAAGGTCTATCCTGATTTGTTTTTTCCTCCTAATGGTTCTTTTCTCTTGGGTGTGCAGGCTCTCTTGATGCCAACAGGTTTGTGTTTTGTGTGATAAATTCCTCTCCTACTTGTTGAACCCTATTCATTTCTTGTACTTGCTTTCAATCTTCAGTATCTGATAATGTTTTTCGCTGGTTCCTTATGTCATAGCTGGAAGTTCTCCTCTGTTTTTTTCCAGTCACAAGTGTTGAATAGATGTAACATGTCACAGATTTACTATTTGATGCTGAAACAATTGGGAGCTAGGGGAATATAAGAGACAAGGAAGAGGGGGATGATCTGTAAAGCAGCTATGCAGTGAACACATACATATAGGAATACCAAAAGTATGTACCTGAAGATCCTTATATGAATAAAGCAGCGATGCAGTGAAAACATACATATAGGAATACCAAAAATATGTACCTGTAAATCCTTGTATGAATAATGACAGTTTTGAATAAAACAAAGGCAGTATAGCACCTTTTGCATATGTTATAACATGAAACTTGTAAGCTTTAAGATCCATAGGGGTAACAGATTTGGTGCTCTGAAGTGGCAGAAGTATTCAAAACTTATCATAAGTTTACATACAAATTGCTATACATGTGAAGGAAAACCTTGGCGAAAGGATGAAAGGGAGGATGGGAAGGAAGGAAGGGGGAGGGTTTGAGGGAGTGATGGGGAGAGGGTTTATGAGGGAGATTGATCTGTCCTTTTGTTTCCTTATTAATCTCATCTATATCAACAGTTCATTCAAGATTTGAGGGATACAAACATGGCTCCCCGGAAGACGAAGAAGTCCTCGAAAGCTAGGAGCATTGGTGTAGATTTCAAGGTTTAAAACAGCCTGTCTTCTAATGCTTTAACCGATTACCATACTATTTCCTGACATAAACTTTGCTTTGTATTTTTCTAAATGATTCATGCAGAAAGTAAAAAACAAGGTGGGCAGAAGGCTTGCTCCTGCATCGAATGTGACCAAAGTAGATATAAAGTCCAAATGTGAGCCATGTTTTACGTTAATGCTGTTTAAACATTCAGTATCATGTCCATTGAATTAAATGGTGAACAGTATATTATATTGTTTAATTTCATTCTTTTTTGGGCCTTTCTTTGTTCACTTTGATAAAGATTTTTTGTATATTTTTTATGTATTTTGTGGGAGGGTATATGCAGATGTGATGGTAATAATATGTGAAACCATTTGAAATGGCATCATTGTTACTGCTTCTTTATACAGACGTCAAACCAATTTTCCTCTGCTTTTGCACTCTCTCCACAGATTCCAACCAACAGATATAAAAGGATACCTGCTGGGAGCCAGAATATATTGTCTTTGTCACAGAAAGCTCTCTGCTTTTGGACTCTATTTTTAGATTGAAACTGACAGATATAAAAGAATACCACATTGCATTTATCTGTATCAAGGAACAACCAGTGAAAGCTGGATGATCTCATGTACAACTGGCTTACAGCTATCTAGGCACCTTTCACTAAAGAGGGTCTTACTCCACAACAAAGGCTCCATTCTGAGATTTGGGTCATCCTGGCTTACTGCATGAGGCACCTAGTTAAGGTACTTCTCATCAAGGATTTTGATGAGATCTGTCAATGATGTTCGAGCACTCATACGTCTGGTGTCCTTTTTGTCCATAGCGAAAACATAACCGGAGTCTCTTTGCGAGCTCAATAAACTCGATGAGTTATACACCCTTTGGTTTACCATTTTTCCTATTGACGTAGGCATCTTATGCCCAGCAAACACCACTTTCAATGAAGTGCCAAGTGACTTTCCTGTACTCTAGCACTTGTGCTTCATTTTCTTTTTTATTCTACCCAGACATTTATCAAGTTCACAATGATCATAACGTTTTGGTCTCATAGGTCAGTTTGGCCTTGTTGAAGATGTTAATATATCATTTCATTCTATTTCTTATTTTTAAAATGGTCGCAGACACCTTTTGGGTCCTAGCATCATTTTCTGGATCAAGAGGATGAAATATCCAATATCTGAAAAGTAAGGAGAGAAAAAGAAACAAATTAGACAAAAAAACTCAATGATTAGTCAATAGAAGTATTTGAATATATGAATGGACCTTTAATTGAATGAACTTATTGAATGACTGGGGGGGGGGGGGGGGGAGAGAGAGAGAGAGAGAGAGAGAGAGAGAGAGAGAGAGGGAGGGAGGGAGGGAGGGAGGGAGGGAGAGGGAGGGGGAGGAAGGGAGGGAGGGAGGGAGGGAGGGAGGGAGGGAGCCGGGGGGGGGGGGGGGGGGGGTGAGACGTTCAAAACCACAAAAACATAAGCTGACAAGAGGGACACCAAGAAGATTGCCAAGAACACGTTTATATTCGATTAGCAACTCGTGTTTACAAGAAGGCAATGAGAGCTTGGTATGAGGAGTACTAGTACGCCTCATACTTGCGCACAATTTGATGCCACAGGGCATTACCCCCAAGCACTGAAAAGGACTGGATAGAAATACAGGCTGTGACATCCTTGCTTGAAGAGCTTGGTGTCCTCAACAAGCGGGTTTGAGTCCCGTTCTGTCTTCCCATCTGTCTATGGGTGGTAAGCTGATGAGAACCTAAGTTGTGTTCCCAAGAGGCGGAAAAGCTATGTCCATAGCCGGCTTAGGAAGCGTCCGTCCCGATCCGAAACGATGACCAAAGGCAATCCGTGATATTTCACAATGTGAGTGAAGAAGAGATGGGCCACTGCCTTAGCATTGAGAGGCGGTTTGGCAAGGATGAAGTGGGCCTGCTTGGTGAAGTAGTCTACTACTACGAATATGTTGTTGAACCCTTGGGATGGTGGGAGTTCGGTTATGAAGTCCATGCTGATCATGTCCCAAGGCCGGTTTGGAATCGGGAGGGGTTGTAGGAGGCCTGCGGGCTTGACTCGATCTCGGCAGACATGTTTCAACATATTCTTGGACTTGAGCTTTCATGCGGGGCCAATAAAAGTGCTTATGGAGCGTCTCATAGCTTCGATTTTGACTTCCATGGCCGGCCACTTTGCAATCATGTGCTTCCCACAGAAGCTCTTTGCGTAGCTCGAAGTTATCCGGTACGTAGATCTTCCCTTTGCGATATAGTATGCCATCTTGCACTGTGTAGCGACCGGATGGTTGGGCACTTTGGACCTCTAGGAGGAGTTCTTGGACTTGGGCATCCTTTGCCTGTGCATGTTGAATTCTGCCTCTCAAATCCGATGAAATTGTGGACATCGCTTGGATCTCGGGTCTTCGATTTAGTGCATCGGGCATGATGTTCTATTTCCCGGCTTGTGAAGCATTTCGATGCCGAACTCGGCGAGAAAGTCCTACCACCTTGCTTGCTTCGGACTTAACTTGGGCTGGGAAGTAAAATACTTCATAGATATGTTGTCAGTGAAGACCTTTGTATATTTGTCTAAGATGTAGTGCCGCCACTTGCGTAGGCAATGAACGACTGCCAACATTTCTTGCTCGTGTGTGCTCCATCTGAGCTCGGGTACGGTGAGTTTGTGAGACTCGTATGCAACCCGTTGTCCATCTTGTAAGAGTACGCCTCCAATGGCCGACCCAGATGAATCTGTGTGAACCTCGAATGGTTTGTTAAACTCTGGTAGCTTCAGGACCGGGGCCTGGCACATGGCTACCTTCAATGCCTCGAACGCTTCTTCTTCGTCCGCTCCCCATTTGAATGGTTCCTTCTCTTTGACTAACTCTAGAAGTGGGGCCGCAATCTTGCTGAAGCTTTGGATAAAACGGCGGAGAAATTGGCAGAAGCCGATGAATTCTCGCACCCCTTTGATGGACTTTGGGGGTGCCCATTTGAGCACTGCTTCGACTTTCTGGGAGTCGGCATGCAGGCCGAGTTTAGAGACGATGAACCCCAGGAATTCCACCTCCTTCATGCAAAACTCGCACTTGCTAGGCTTGGCAAAGAGCCGACGTTGCCGTAGTCGTTGCAAGACAGCCCGCACATGCTCATAGTGTTCCTCTATCGTGCGAGTATAGATAAGTAAATCATCAATGTAAATGATGAGGAAGAGGTCTAACATGTCCCGGAAGCCATCGTTCATCTCCCGACGGAAAGTGGCCGGAGCACCTGTAAGTCTGAATCGCATGACGAGCCACTCATAACTTCCATAGCGAGTGCGGAAGGCGGTCTTCTCTATGTGTTCCTGTGCCACTCTGATTTGATGGTAACCGGACCGAAGGTCGATGCGTGTGCAGTACCGTGCCTTGCCGAGGCGATCTAGAAGTTCCTCCATCACGGGGACGGGATATTTGCTCTTGACCGTGCCTTTGTTGAGTGCGCGATAGTCAATGCATAGGCGAAGGGAGCCGTCTTTCTTCTTCACAGAAAGGACTGGGGCTCCATAAGGTGAGCTACTTGGTCGGATGTACCCTTGCGCCTCCAGTTCGTGTAGTTGTCATTTGAGCTCTTGAAGGTCGGCCTCATTCATTCTATATGGAGCTCACGAAGGGGGTGGTTGACGCGGGATCTGGAAACTCGAATGCCCGATCTTCGACATGTCGATCGGCTTTGGTCGTGTTTCCTCTGCCACCGGCTTGAGAACACATAAGTGTGCTATCCCGCCTTGGTAGACTGCCCGTTTGAACTGTTATGGGATGGCTTCGGTTCCTTTTGTTTGCTGTCGGATGGTTCGTTCGCACGAGGGGCACGGACCCGGTTGCAGTCAACGACGAGGGCCTGTCCATTTTGGTCTGAGAGCACTTTGTCTACCCCTTTGCCGAAGAAGGAGATCAAGTGTTTATCCATAAATTCGAGCCCTAGAATAACTTTGAACGTTTCCATGGGTATGATCAGGAAGTTAAGATGGCCGAACCACTGGCCTAATATGATCGGGACTCGTTCTGCATGTCGAACATGATTATCCTCCCCTTGAGCAAAGACGACGGACATGCGGAGCCGTTTGCTGAGCTTTAGTCCAAGGCGTTGAGCGCATTGCGGGGTCATGAAATTGTGTGTGGAACCCGTGTCTAGCATCACCAGCATTCGTTCACCTCTGACCTTTGCCATAATGAAGACTTGATGTATGATGGGTAAAGCCACCGAGTGACATTGAGCTTTTCCCTTTGACGTGGATGGCCTGCGTGGTGAGGAGTTCTCCGAGTTGTCACTATGAATTTTGGTGATCTTGGGTCTTGACATGGATGCCTCTTCAGTCTTCGTTGCTTGCACTCGAGTGTCGGGGCGCTTCTGCCAACACCGTTCGGTGGGGTGATTGCCTTCGCAATGTCTGCACACCTGTCCAGGGTCACGTCGGTTTTGGTTGGCTCGGTTTGGTGATCCTGACTGAGTTTCTGTTGGGGCTGGGAGGGCTTTGAGACCTTGTCCGTGTTGGTTTTCGGTAGGCCTTCGGTACATGGACACTTGCTCTTTGTTGGTGGTTGAGTCTTTGCGGGTGGATTGGCCTCCGTCGGTGGATCGTGCGAACCGGTTGGAATATGCAAAATTTATATTTTCATATTTTTGCTCACACTTGAAACCTCTTCTTCAAGCCAATTCTAGGTATTTATATTTTACTTTTACATTCATTATATAAGTGAACAATGGGCAAAAAGGGTATTGCAAAACACACCACACAAGACATGGATTCTAGTGTGAAAGCATTGATTGAAAAGAAGTTTTCAGAATATGATGAGTAATTTAACGAGATGAAAACACTAATCCAATCAAAAGTTGAAAAAGTATTATCTCTAACTCAAGACTTAGATGAATTCTTTGAAGATAGTAAAACATTATGTAAACTGTTAAAAGAAATGATTGATAATGAAGTATCAAAGAAAAGAAAGGTGAACAAATCAAGTTGGATAAACAAAAAGTTGAACAAATTTTGCAAGAAAGATTGGAAGAGGATGAACAAGAATATGAAAAGTCGATACAATTAAAAAAGAAACATGATGAATACTATGTAGTATGCGATCCAAAGTTTCTAGAAAATGAAAAATTATTTGATCAAGAAAAGGTTAAGAGTTTGAACATTCAAATGAGCCATCATATTAACGATAAACGAACTGGTCAAAGTGAACATGAAGATATCAATGAAATTGATGAGATTACAAGCAATGCTCAAAATATTAAAGAAAAGGAAAAACAATGGATTAAAGATGCTATCAATCAAATTGAACAAAATATAAAAAATTCATCAAAATCTTCTAAACATTTATCTTTGCATAAAAGAACAGGTTGAAGATGATCCATGATGAACAGAAGATGAACCATGAAGAGATCCTTAGTAAGGATGAATTGTAAATCATGTTTTTTGATACTAACTTTGATGTTTTTCATGAGACAGGAAACCACACCACCTTCGGGTCGTCATTGGGCAACTTCGCGTTTCATCACATCAGCTCGAGATCGAGAGAGGTTGGGCCAGAGGAGTCTCCCGAGAGGAGAAGTGGTGTCCAGTTTGCCATACAGAGATCGAGAGTGAGGAGCACTTGATTACGAGATGCCTGGCATACTTAGACCTACGAGCAAAGTTCAAGAATGAGGAGTCACTCTAGTTGTGCATGACCATAGGAGACCAGCGGAGGGTGGGTTGCTACATCACGACAGCATATGAGAGACGAGAGCAGATCTTAAAGCGCACACATCAGACACAAGCGAGTACCCAGCAGACTATTACTCAGTTCTTTCGACGACTTGAGCCACATCAGAGAGACCTTCCTTTGAGAGGCATAGGGCTCACACTCAAGCCGGCCGCGGCCCAAAGAGTGCGACGCAAACCACGTACGACTCAGTACCGACGACCACGATTCCATCATGAGGATATCTCTCGCATCCAGATACCCCACGACCACATGATGGAGCATCGGCGCACCACCACCACTTGGGTCGACCTCTTGCAGGAAATGTTCAATCCACCGTCGATGTACCATATACTCCACCCTCCTCCACCCATTTGTACCAATTAGGTTATACATATTCACTCCCACATATGTCCCCATGTAGTAGGTGGCCATTATCTGCAGAGTGAGAGCCACGCTCCCTCCCACGCACCACTACTCCATCATTGCTATGTACATCATCACCTTGCTGTTTACAACCTACATAGTTCTTTTCTGTAGTGAGTGCTTTTCTTTTCATAGATACACAAAGATGACCACAGTTTGTACATGGTTTTGTCTCATAGGCCAAGTTTGGCCTTTTGTTAGACGTTAATATGAATTTCTTTCTTTCTTTCTCTCTCTCTCTCTCATCATGTATATATTTCATGCATTTTATTTACTTCACATATATATTCGACTTCCTTTTTTGTTTTTATCTAAACGCGTTTTGGAACGTACGTTCCGTACGAAACGTTCTATACGTTCCATACGCGTTTGGAACGCGTTCCAATCCAACCATGGGTCAAGCAAGTTTTCGACGAGCTCTCTCCACTATTGATCACTCATTGATGGGGCAAAGGTGCGGAAGATGTGATTATATCGCTACTTTGTGGATTTCTGCAACACTTTCGATACCATGCCACAAGAGAGGCTCTTTCAATATCTTCAAAACTTGGGGATACCATCGGAGATGATTTGGGCTATCTACACACTCTATGAGCGAGTGACAAGGAGAGTATGGTGTCCGGGGGGATTATCAAAGGGCATTTGCTAGCACAGTTGGTGTTAAGTAGGGCTGCCCCCTCTCTCCCACTCTATTCGGGCTCTACATTGACGAGATCGAGGACTACATCCTACGGGTTGGCGGAGAGAGAGGAGACCTTGCAGGTACATGAGTACACATTCTTTTATACACTGATGATATTGTATTGATTTCAAAGTCCATGGAGGGGCTACAGCACCATTTGGGTGCCTTGGATGAGTTTTGTACACAAACGAGGTTTGACAGTAAACCTTGGAAAGACCAAGGTCATGATCTTCCAAAGCTCTCCTATGGTGAGGAATGGAGTGGGCTTCACAGCAGCCGGAGGACAGATAGAGGTGGTCACTTATATCTCTACTTAGGAGTCACATTCACGAGCATACCTTCCACCTGATCCATTCAGTATGAGGCACGCTGCCACAGATAGGCTCACAGGAGGATATGCAGCTTTGGCCATGTTAGAGAGGAGATGTCATCAGGCACACTTCCTGGAGCCCCATACGAAGGGGGTGGCTATTCGACCACTAGTCACACCAGCTATGATGTATGCAAAGACCATTTGGGGTCCAAGTCTCACAGCCACCCAATGGAGTGCGATTGAGAGGCCGCATGTACACATGATTTCCCAACTATTCCGAGGGAAACAATCAATGCCTCTCTCTCTCTCTCTCTCTCTCTCTCTCTCTCTCTCTCTCTCTCTCTCTCTCTCTCTCTCTCTCTCTCTCTCTCTCTCTCTCTCTCTCTCTCTCTCTCTCTCTCTCTCTCTCTCTCTCTCTCTCTCTCTCTCTCTCTCTCCCCCCCTCCCTTTCTACTCGGTTTCGCTCTAAGACTTCAGCATTTATCTACTCGGTTACTACTTGGTTTTGCTTTGGGGGCTACTCTGTTATCTTCTCCAAGTGGCTCACAAGCGCATCTATGAGTGCAAGCTGTTCGTCAATCTCGAAGCCGTCGTCTGTCGGATTAGGGTTTACGAGCTCTCGGTTTCTTCTATTCCAATTCGTGGCTCTACAATTTCAGCACTATGTGTGTTCAAAACAGTTTTGAGCATCATCTGCCTCTGCGCCTTTCTCCTGTAAAGGATTTTTTCACGATTTTAAAGTATCTTAGTAGTAGAGCTACAAGTATTGTTCTATGCAATGGAGGTGCAAAACACTGAGACCCAGATCGATACAGCCCTACAATCCTAACTGCTCAACTCCTCGAACAAGCAAAATCAAGCTCATGAGATTGCTGGGCCTAGTTGGTTCCGAGCATACATTTTGGGGTTCCCTGTTTCAAAATCCTAAAAAATTAGAGACAGGGGCCCTATTAGTGGCTCATATTTAGGAGCAGCATGGCCCGTCTAGAAAAGCAAGAAGTGAAGGACATGATTACTAAAGCAATCAGAGAAGCAAAGAAAGAGGCAGACACAAATGAGGAAGTTCACAAACAGATAAGAGCTCTAGAAGATCATATCAAAATTTTCTAAAAAGATCTAGATATTGCCACGTCCCACAAAAGTAGAGCCAATAACAAAACAAAAATATAATTTCCTAGCTATGTTTTTGTGTGTACATCGATTCTCTTATGGCAGTATTGCTATAGACTAAACCAAAACGCTGAACCAAAAGCTGAACCAAAATGCTCAACCAAGATGAACTGTTCAGCAAGATGTGATAAACAGTAATATCATACACATCATTAAAAAAATCAAAAGGTTTAACATAATGTAGCACAAGTTATAAGATATTACCACGTTCCACAAGAGTAGAGACAATAACAAAACAGAATTATATTTCCTAGCTATATTTATGTGTGTACATCGATGCTCTTATGGGAGTAATGCTACAAGCTGAACCAAAATGCTGAGCATGTCGATAGACATTAGTGCACACAAACATGTACATACATAGATGTGCATGCATGCATGTATGTGTATATGAACATATTTTTTGTGCATGATCTATGTATATGTATGTGACTTGTGAGTATCAATGTCTATGTATGCCATGCATATGCATACATATTACATGCATCTCCGTAGCAAGCACATACATGCGTGTCTGCATCATGCATGGAGCACACATGCATGTGTCTCCTTATGCATCCACCATGAGTGGAGATGCATGCATGTTTGCATGCATGTGAATAGATACCCACATATTCAAGCACATGTGCATGTGTATGTACAAGAAAATCTATATTTATGTACAGATTGTACACATTACATGGAACAAAAGCTAGGTTTAATACACTACATCAATATACTAAAAGTTGTTCTCTTACCAACCCTAAACCCCAAATCAAAACCTTAAGTAACAAAACCTATCATTTGGATATTCATGTTAGTTTCACACAAAAATTTCCCCAACTTCTCAATGATTATCATCAACATTAGAGTCATACACAATTACAACAAAATTACCCTATAAAACAAATGGTATCAACACAAAACGCTCAACCAAGATGAACTGTCCTAGCTATGTTTGTGTGTACATCGATGCTTTTATGGGAGTACTGCTACAAGTAACCATTATATATACTATATGCTATTTGCTGTCCACATGTTACATTGATAGTAAAATGCATGCTCAAGCAACTATGCTTTTGGAACAGGGTATGAGGTCTTTACTACTATTTTTAAAGAGTGCAAATACCTCTAAACAAAAACTTAAACTCTGTTTTTAATGGCCTAGTTCCAATCTTCATAAAAATTAAACATGCTGTCAAACTGTTCATATATTTAGGTAGTGAACACACTAGCACCCACAAACAATCTACATCTCCAACTGTTGCCATGAAATATTCTTTGTAACATCAATATCATACAATAAGATCTTGATTAAGGTACTATCAAAGCCTAAAGTACGATTAACTTCAATTGATTTTGAAATAGAATAATTCAAGTTAATTCAAAATTACATACGCACAGATCATAAGCTAATCAGACAATAAGACAAAGGGAAAAACGCACTAAAAGCATGCCAAAAATCAATGAAGTTATCTGGAGTTGTCAATCGATTGGATCTATTTCACAATAACTTCACCAAAATTCAGTACTCTGAAAGTTGCTCAATTAATCGCTTCACTTGAACACATTTCTTTGTAGCTACAGTGCCTTGCAGACAAAAACGTGCAGCAAACAAAGAAAAATTAGGAAATAGAAAATGTTCTTATGTAAATGCAAGTCTTAAACCTAAAGGTTATTGAACATGACAGTAATCATAGTAGAGGCCAGTTAAGCCGTTTCCAAAATTACCAAGAACTAGGTATGAGAATGATATTTAAACTTTGTAAAACAACTGTGAGAATTTAAGATGAGAATTATGACAGAAAAGTAAGAAGCTGGTTTCCACGATGCAAAAGATAGCAATAAATCAATTAGAATTTTTTCACGCAATGTTTTTTCTGTCCATCATGAATGGATTCTGCAAGTCTAGGACTCAGAAAAAGCAGCCCGATTTAAAGAAAAATTAAGGTTGTGAATTATCCATTCACTGTATGCAAAACATTTTGAGTATCTTGTAGAGAAATGGCTATGTAAGACGTTTTTGGAGATCAGAGATAGATATGAATCATGATATTTACACAAACTTATAAAAATCATTAGAGTCAGCCTAGTACATGTGAAAGTTGAAGAGAAGAACCACACCCTTCCCAAATCAACATCCAATGCTGATGACTGAGCAAGATACTCTCAAAAGCATATTGGGGGTGTGCTATTAAGAAACAGGCTAATGATGATCCATTGCCAACCTAATAATGTGAAACTGAAAAGTTAGTTTGCATAACATCATCAAGGGTTTCTTCAAACATTACCATCGATGATGCCCCTGTATTTTCTATCTTTTGATAGGGAGCCACAGTTTTAGCATATTAGAGGTACAGGGTATCTATCCAGCTGTTATGTGGCCTGATACCAGAGTGATAGAAAACTATACTGAGAGAATCTATTGGTACAAGTGGCCTATGTCTAGACAACATGCACTACCGAGGAATTAACTGTAGTATGCCATTGGACCAAAAAAAAAAAAAACATTCGTGTGATATGTCTACTTTCTCCTCGATTTATCTTCCATATACATGCAGATTTGTAAATTGATTGAGCCAGACATCTGGACTAAATAAATATCATGACCCATCCATAAAAACATAGTATGATATTGATGATGCTCATACTACATGTCTCAACGTTCAGAGAATGTCCAAACACAAGCTCGGAGTCTATATAAATTAATGACCCTGCAAGGCTGCATGAATGCAGGTAGAAACAACAACAAGATATTCCTCTTTGCTCTTAGCATAAAATAATCCAGCTCCTTAAACTGTCTGAAGCTGCAGAATCTTACATGTAAAGTGTGCACTGGTTACATGACAAGTGTTACAAAGGACTCAACAATGGTTAGAGTTCGATCATGAAGTGAAAAACTAGAGCCTCATGCATTTTTATTCAAACATCAAAGACCACCAAAACAAAGGCAATATCTTCATAGAAGATCAGAGATACGCTCTAAAAATCCTCGAGGGATTCAAGTTGCAAACATACATGGTCACCCTCAAAACTGTTAGAATATTGCCTAACATGCATCTGCCATCAACACTAAGTTCACACACCTTGCACTTTCAAAACGTCAAGAAATAGTAATAGTATGTCATAAAAAAAGGATAGTATTTCCATTCTTCACAAAATCTTAAATTTCATTGCCCAAACACGAGTCAAATAGCCATGGAAAAATATCCCCTAATACGAACTCTGTGCATACCAGACATGTAGCCCCAAATTCATTAACCAGCTAATTGACAAATGCACTCACTCACACGGTATAAGGAGTGAATTGGCCTGTCGGCTGAAGACGAAGTCGGAAAAGCTACACCTTGCTTGCGGACTTCACCACCCTCTGATGCAGGAGATGGACCGACCGTAGGCTACTGTGCATGTAGTTTCTTTTTTTTTTAATATAAAGGAAGTTCGGCAATAGCCTACTCTCCCGGACTTGAATTAAATTAAGAAACAAAGGTACAATAGAAGGGGACTAGTGCCCACGGGACCCCCCAAATCCCACAAAGCGGGGGAAGCTTGGTTGATTCCTAGGTTGCATTACAAAGAAGGTTGATCACCCTCTCGTCGCCCTCATGCGGGACCCACTTGGGTTTGAGCTTGTTGTTGATCAAAAGGAGGACTTGATGGTGCCTGAAGGGGGGGGATTTCTTACTGTTGACAATCCTTTTGCCAAGGAGGAGTAGGGATTTTTCAATCGACCACTCCCTGGGGGAGTCGCCGAAGTTGAGAGCACACCGCTCCCGCCAAATTTTCCACAGGACTTCCCCTCTGATTGCGTTCCAGAGAGCCGCGGAGCACCCAATCGCTTCACCCAAAAGGACTTGTTTCCAACTAAGCTGTTTCTGAACTCTGATTTTCAGCCCAACCATCTGCCAGATTCTGTAGGAGTTGGGGCAAGTAAGGAAGATGTGTGGGACATCTTCGATTGCGCGGTGGCAGCGTTTGCACCACGGAGGGATCCCACAAATTTTGCTTGCCTTATGGTTAGTCCAAATTCCTCGATGAAGAATTTGCCATAAGAGGACCGACTTCTTAATCTCTATAAGTGGGTGCCAGATACCCATGAATTTCATGTCCCACCGAAGCCGCGTCCAAGACAGGCACCACTTCTTGTTGAGGCTGATCTGGAGGTCAGTCGTTTCATTGATGTTCGGGATTTTGAGTAGGCTGTTTCCATTGTGCCATTTGAGACCCCGCGCGTTCGGAGCGTCATGTCCCATGAGAAGGCGAGTTTTGTGACGATCCCAAGCGAGGCATCTGCTTTGCAAGGTGTTCCATTCTTCGTAGGAGATGTTTATGCGAGGGTCGATATCCTCGTAGTTGATCAAACTGTTGGTGTCATGTTTCCAGAGGTGTTTCCATTTTTTGAATCCTTTGTTCCATAACTTCTTGGCATTTTGAATGTTCCACGGCTCCACACTCCGGATGCCATGAATCGGAAACCAGATAGAGTCGTTTTGTCTGATTCCGGCCGCCCACTTCCAGTCCTCACTAATTCTTGTGAAGCTTTTGACTTTATTCCAGCCCTTCCAAAGAGAGCATACGAGATTGGAGCCTTTCGGGAAGACAGGTATCGGGGAGAATAGCAGGGTCATGATGTCAAGGTTCTTCCAGTTCGGGGATCCCGTGAGGGCCAACTCATTTTTGTTTCTGAAGATCAGCTTGGCCCACGAGGCCTCCCTATTGCACCAAGCTTTAATCATCCATTTGGCTTCCAGTTTGTTAGCCATGCACCCAGTGTCCAGGATGCCAAGCCCCCCGCTATCTCTAGGGCTGGTGCAGATGGCCCATTTGATTTTAGGCACCCCCCTTCTGTTATGATCACCCGTCCAAAGAAAGTTTCTGCAGATGCTATTCAGTTTGGACAGGCCTTGCTCATTCGGTCTCCAGCAAGAAAGGAAATAGATGGTAGACGAGAGGAGGAACGTGTTGATAACCATCGCCCGTCCAGCGAGATTGATTTGCATGCCTCTCCAGTAATTGAGCTTGTTTTCAAGTTTGGCCAACACCCAGTTCCATCGCTGCTCCATAGAGACGCCAAACCCCAAGGGGATTCCAAGCAGCCGAAAGATTTGACCCTGCGGAATGGGTTGACAGCCATGATCAATGAGAAGGCCAGGTTGATGTCCCACAATGGCCCTAAAGGCGGTCTTATTGTGGTTGATTTTGGATCCAGAGGCCTCACAAAAGGTGTCAAGGCACCTCCAGAAAGTCTCCACGCTGGTATTATCATTGTGAACGAACGCGTTCATATCGTCGGCAAAAAGTCTCATGATGATTTGACTGTGGTCGTGAGGTAGCTGGAGGCCTTTGATATTGCCAGCCTCCACATGATGAGCCACAAGTCTGCTCAGCCCTTCAGTGGCGATGGCAAAGAGAAGGGGGGCAAGAGGGCATCCTTGTCTAATAGATCTTTTAAGGTGGATCGCCTTCGAGAGTTTGCCGTTAACGTTAATTTGGGTCGTTGCATTGCCGAGAAGGGTCGCGATCATCTTGGTGAATTTCTGACTACATCCGAGGTCTTGGAGCGACTGCAGAATATAGTCCCATTCTAGCCTATCGTAGGCTTTGTCAAAGTCGATCTTGAGGAAGACCACGTCTTGATTAGACTCATTTGCAAATTGAATACCTTCCCAAATATCCATAATGGTTTCCAGGATGGACCTGCCTTTGATGAAACCTTTTTGGTCCTCACTAAGCCAAGATCTCAGGTGGCACGCAAGTCTGTTGGAAATGACTTTGGCGATGATCTTGTATCCTGTTTGGAGCATCGTAATTGGCCGCCAGTTCTCGATTCTGTTTTTTTCCCCCTTCTTGTGAATCAGCTTGATAATTCCATTGTTTATACAGGAAGGAAGAGCACCAAATTTTAGCGCCTCTTGCCAAACCATCCGAAGAGGGGTGGCAACCACCAGCTTGAAGGATTTAAAAAACTCGTTAGTGAGTCCGTCGGGTCCCGGGCTTTTACCGAGAGGGAGGGCATCAATGACCTCAATGATTTCTGATTCGGAGATCGGGGCATGAAGCAGGGAGTGGAGGTTGGGTGGTATTCTCCGGGGGGAAACCCTAGAAATGGCAGCCATGCAGTCCCTTCTATGGTGGGAGAGGGGATTCGAGGTTCCCAAGAGTCTCGTGAAGTGCTCTTCGATGATGCCAACATTATCTTCTTCCGAGTTGCATACATTGCCATGAGTGTCTAGCAGTAGGGGAATCGTCTCTCTGTTGTGTTTCCTTTTAAGGATACTGCACATCTCTTTGGTGGGTTTGTCGGCTTTTCCAGCCCACCACTCCTTGAAGAAGATTTGCAAGTTTTTCCTTTGTATTTCTTCCTCGTATCTCAACGCTGCTCTGATTTTTCGGAGACCTTTCTGGGCTTGGTGTTTTCCTTTGTTTACTTCCTCCTCGAGTCGCCAGAGTCTGTGGTATAGCGCTTCCCTACGAGCCCGCCGCACAGTCTCGAGCATCTTCTTAGTTCTGATCATGATCTTGCGCGACTTGTCGACCGCACTTCTCCAGCACTTGGCTGGGGCCAAGCCAGAGGCGAACGCCACCTTCCACACATCGGCAATCTCTTGATGGACGGAGGGGAGAGAGAAGGTGGAAGCGTTGGCATGAAACCACGGAGCCTTGTGGGTCCTGTTGGGAGGCTGAAACGTGATAACGATTGGGTAGTGATCGGAGATGGTGAGGTCAGTACGTTGCGTGATGGAAGGGTGGCCCCACAGATGAGTAAAACTCTGAGAGACGTAGCATCTGTCAAGTCTAGCTTTCCTAAGATCTTCGCCCGCTTGTAGATTCGACCAGGAAAAGCCATTCGAGTCTTTGAATTCGACCAGATCCAAGTGGAGTTTGGTCATGTCCCATGTTTCTTTCTCCCGACTGTCGATGACCCTGCCCTTGCCCATCCATCTGTCCATAGGGTCCTCCACCATGTTGAAGTCTCCACATATAAGAACGTTGTGGGGAAGCGAGTCAAGAGAAGTCCAGGTGTTCAGCCTCTCCAAATCCCCGTTAGGGGCGTACAATGAAACCATAGTAACACAGAGGGGAGCACCGAAAGAAACCGCAATCCAGTGGTGATTTACATCTTCAATGGAGTTCTCAAGCTTTTCAAGCCAGGGCTGTTTAACACCGATAGCCGTTCCACCGGACCCCCGCCGGTGCTTTGTTGGAATCCACACGTGGGCCGAGGAAATCTGTCTGAGTCGTTTCAGAAGGTCTTCTCCGTCAATTTTAATCTCTTGAATGCATATAATGTCTGGTTTTAAGCTAATGTCGCGGAGCCATTGACCAATGATGGCCGCTCTTGAGGGGTCGGTTAGCCCCCTAGCATTAAGCGAGATGACAATCATTTTTGTATTGATCCCTCTTTGCGGGAGGGAGCCTTGTCCTTTCTTCTCTTGGCTTCATCTTTCTTTTTCGCTGGGATCTGATCCCGACTTAGAAACCGGTTCTTGTGGGGGCTTTTCCAGGGTAGCTCCATAGGCTGTTTTCCTTTGCGGGATACACCGTGCTGGGGGAGCTGGGCCCCGTGCTCGGCACCGTTTCCGGGATCGTCGATCCAATGATGGAACTTTCACTATCCATGTTGTCTTCATTACTAGTGGTGAATCCATCATCTTTGCTTGTAGAGTAGCCCTCCTGCACGGTTTCATTACTATCAGGGATCTCCAGGCCTTTGACATCGGTGTCTTCCTCAAGTAGGTTCCCACCTGGGAAGTCAAGCTCATTGATTTCCCTTTCCAGATTGCAATATAAGTTGCTGGAGGGGGAAACAGACTTGTTGTTTCGCTCGGAGGTAGCCCTAGGGCTTCTTCTCCTTCTTCTTCTGACTTCTATAAACCCGTCTGCATCAGCTTCTGGATTAGGGGGACCCTTGAAGTCCTCAGTTTTCGTCGGGCGACTCAAATCACCATTGTTGTGTTGAGCATTTTTAGGGGCTCCTTGATTTCGCTTGCTTTGCCGTCTCAAAGGGCAATCTTTGATCCTGTGACCTTGTTGACCACAGCGAAAGCACGCATTGGGAAGGTTTTTGTAAATGATGTCTTGCTCCCAGACGTCTCCTTCGCCCAAGTCCAGTTTAATCTTCGATGGGAGGGGCAGACTGAGGTCAGCCTCGACACAAATTTGGGGGTGCCACCGGGCGTTGAACGAGTGTCTTGTGCCTTCATAGATGATGCCACCGATGTCCTCGCGTGAGGCCAACGGCTTGCCGATGGGAGAAACAATGTCCCATACAAAGTTGTACAAGAAGTAAGGTAGGTTAGGGAGCTCAACCCAAAGTGGGTATCGAAGCGGTTTCGATTTGTCGGGAGTAAAGTCAGGGGACCATCTGAAAAGGCACAGGGTCGCCCGGCCGAGATGCCAAGTTCCGACACTAAGGGTCCGAAACGCCATGTCTTCATTCTCAAAAACTAGCAGCAAGTGGTTTGCCTGCATGTAGTTTCTTCTCGAGCAAGACTCTTCGTGTCATGATTCACGAAGAGTGACACACTGACAATGACGAATCCCAATGACTCACGAGTGACGAGAGCTTGAGTCTTAGAGCTTTCTGTTTGGAGACTGGAGTCTGAACTCTGAGTCTCTAGAATCACGACTCACTACTTACGCAACACGCTTCACGATTCACGAAGAACTGGAGCCTGGAGGAGTCGTGCGTGCAGGCTGCAGCGTCCTCATACAGTCCTCGCCACTGGCCACTCGGAAGTCGGTAATCTCTTAGGGGGGCCACATGAGAGTCTGGGGACCTGAACTTCGGTCGTAAAGATGCTTTTTTGCCAGCATGGACAATGTGTCCGCTGAGAACTACGGCGACCCGAACAAACTATCACCGTCCTGTTTTTTAACGTTCGGTCACCCGAAGGCTCAGATGTAATTCCTAGAGCAATCTCAAGCATGTTAATCACTGCCTTCATGGTTTGCCGCCTGGATTCCGCATCTATGCATCTACAAATGATGTCACGGAGGGCTTCCAAGTGATTGAAGTTCAAGAAGTTTTAAGTTAGGATCTACCATCTAGACTCCAGATATAACCTAACCTGTGGCATGTCAAGTTAACATAGTTCCAAAATGAGAATATTAAGCATCGCAAATATACCACATAAAAATAATATTTATAGTCAAAATAGAAATATACCATTGTGAATATAGTGGATTTTTTTGATAATTGTCATCGAAAATTCGATAATTGTTATGTGCCTCGACTTTCAAGTCATCAGACATTGGGTGACAAGATGCATGTGCCCGTAATTATGGTGATCGGAGTTCACCGGATCTCTTGCACATGTGCCCCTAATGGTCCATTCGATCACCCAAAAAGTGTAAACCAGTCACCTGAAAAAACATCCATGTGCCCTCCTATCTACATTGTACACACTTAGGAGTCATACTCTAGACTCCAGAGAATCGACATAAACCCTAAACGCGGCGTGAGTCCTCACTCTTGACTCAAACTCCAGACTCCAGACCTGTGATAAGCCCTAAACGTGGGTTGCGGCGTTACAACTTACGCGTATATACTATACAAAGTCCATACTTTGCCATCTCAATTATGGATTATAAGTGACGGGCAAATGTGTGAACTACTCGTCACTTTTATGGGCAAGTAAATATTTCCTCTGGCATTTTGACGGGACATGGGGAATTTCTCATGTCATCCCTGAAGGTTAAATTCATAATATACCTATTAAATATGGCCCAGACCATACAATACGGGCAAAATGGCCGTCAAAATGCAACACTGCTCAGGGTGATTACGAGATCAAAATGGCTTCACCTTGTCGTGCAAAAATCATGATTTGAGCTCGTTTCGACCTCCGAATGCACTATTGTAGTGCTTTTGTAGGCTATTTTGTCTTTTTGTGCCAAAGATATATATAGGTTTCGGTTTGCTAGTATAAGCGCTTCGAAGTCTGCTACAGGTTTAGTGGAACTTGACAGGGTAGTTCTGTTCAACTTTTTGAGATAGAGTCAATTTTCTGCATCAGGCTATTTTAGTTAGTGGCCATGGTTGAAAGCACTGATGTATTCCATATGTTGACTGTTGAGGATAATTTGGATGGTACTAACTACCCATTATGGGCTTATATGATGCATCATGTATTGGTTCGCGAAAGGACTATGGAATATTGTGCAGGGTGTTGAAAAGCGTCCTATTACACCTCCGAATACAAGTACTGAAGCTGATGGAGATGGAGTGGAAGATGGTGATATCTGTTACCGTTAGTGTCCATGTGAAAGGCGGTGACTTACGACTAAGGCGGCGACCAAGGCATAGACCTTGGCATACCTTGTCATCCGAGTCACCGAAGTCACCGTTGGCGCCGTTGGCTGCGCGCGAGGGAGGACCTCAACGATCAAGGAATATAGAGGTTCCCGGTACTTCCCGGGAGGTCACCCATCCCAGTACTGTTCCCCCCAGAGCTCGCTTAACCGTGGCAATCTCTTGCCACTAAGCTACACTCTTGTGGTGTTTGAAGAAGGGGAAAGACTAAGGTTGACATTACCTTGAACAAGTTTTGGTCCCTCAAAGCTTCATTTTTGCTTTTAAAGCCTATTTCTGAAGAAATTTTGGGGTGTTTTTGGAGCCATTTCGGAGTACTTTCGCACGTAGTTCTCTTCACACAGGTCCAAGAACATCAAGAAGAGTGTTCCTTGTACTTCTCAGACAATAAATATCAACCTTTGGGGCTGTATTTTCATCCACACTTGTAAAACTACAGGTTTCTTGAGGGGTTTTCAGTTTTGGTGGGAGCAGTCGCTGCAAATTTATGCAGGTTTTTAAAGCCTAAAACATCAGAGTTGACAGACACTTGCAGGTGTTATTGGCTAGTTTTTGGGCTGTGTATTCAGCCTTTTAGTGTCATTTTACTGCATATATTGAGCACACACACACCATGTATGCTTCTGTGGATACCGCTTATGTACGTCCATGTGGGCATTGATATAGCGGTTACGTTCTTTGCATAAAGCCTTTTACGTTTGATAAAGAGGGTCGTGGTGAGGTTTTCTTAACTGGGAGACACCCAGATGTCGGGGTCTCTTCGGTGATGCAGGTGGAAGACTTACCCAGCCTCGCCATAGGAGATGTATGATAGTTGTTCATAGGTGCTCGATAAGCCTAGTTGGCTTCTATTGGGTAACTGATTATATGCAGTGGAGTCAGTGATTCACTATGCAGGTAGACATGTCAGTACTTGTAGTTTTATGATACTTTGACACTGGTCATATGCTAATTTTGCAGAGGATACTCTGGCAAAATTTTTCCAAATTTCTGGTTTAGTCAACTATATAGTGGTCGATTTACTCCTTGATACACTTATTTGTTGGTGTTTGGAATCTTCTAGCTCCATTATCATTCTATTCAGTTCTCTACGATCATGGCATCAGAGGTCTCAGGCACATCCGGTGGATCAGGGTCTAGTGCTAGCGTTTCGAGGAGGAGCTATAACTTGCAAGGCAAAGACCATTTTGAGATCTGAAAATTTGATGGCACAAACTTTGCTCTATGGAAGAATCATATTAAAGATGTGCTGATTCAAAGAAGGCAATGGAAGCCAGTAAATGGGATTTCAAAGAAGACTGCTGACATGGATGAAGATGATTGGGATGAGTTAGATGAAATGGCCAGGTCTACCATTCGCTTGCACCTGGCAGATAATGTTTACTTTACAGTATTAGACTGTGAAAGTGCAGAGGAGCTTTGGAAGAAGTTATGCAATACATATGAAAAAGAGACGGCATCAAATAAAGTATATCTCATGAGAAAATTATACGACCTTCGTATGAAGGACACAAATAGTGTTGCTGCTCATCTAAATGAGTTTGATGCCATATTCTCCCAGTTACAGGCTCAGAAAATGGATATGGACAATGAAATGAAAGCAGTATTGCTGTTATGCACCCTTCCATCATCATGAGATACATTTTGCACAGCTATTAGCAATAGTGCACCAGGTGGTAAACTCGTCTATGATGACATATGTGGAGCACTCTTGAGTGAGGAGATTCGTAGAAAATCTCTGGTTGGCACTCAGAGTGGAGATGCATATAATGTTCGTGATTCTTACCAAGGAAAGAATCAACAACGTGGCAGGAGCAAGAACAAGGAAAAGAATGGTCAACGGAATAAGAGCAGAAGTAAATCAAGGAAGAGGGATATTGAATGCCATTATTGTCATAAGAAAGGACACATGAAGAAAGACTGTTATGCATTAAAGAATGCTAAAGGTAAAGGACAGAATGTTGATGGGCATGTTAAACAGTTACCCCCACCATCTACTTCGACTGTGAAGATTGAAGAAATTAATGCTATTTCTGATGATGCTGATGTGTTGACACTTGATAGTACTGTGCCATCTGAGGCACTTATGGCTGATTCTCTTTCCCACACCTGGCTGCTAGATTCTGGTGCTTCTTTCCATGTGACACCACATAGAGAATGGTTCTCTAATTATGCAGCAAAGTCTCTTGGTACCGTGAGACTTGGTGACTCTTACCAGTGTGATGTTGTGGGGATTGGAGATGTGGTCATGCAGTTCATTGACGGTTCAAAATTTACTATGCATAATGTACGCCATGTACCTTAGTTATCACGTAGTTTGATGTTGTGACACCACATAGAGAATGGTTCTCTAATTATGCAGCAAAGTCTCTTGGTACCGTGAGACTTGGTGACTCTTACCAGTGTGATGTTGTGGGGATTGGAGATGTGGTCATGCAGTTCATTGACGGTTCAAAATTTACTATGCATAATGTACGCCATGTACCTTAGTTTGATGTCAGTTGGTCAACTTGATGACCTTGGTTACAAGGTGGTCTTCTATGCTCAGTCCTTTCGTATATCAAAGGGCAATATGGTTATTGCAAAAGGAAGGAAAGTTGGCTCACTTTACCCTTTATTTGTATCACAGAAAGAACACTTGTTAGCTGTTACTGAACAGCCTATGGCTTGTATTTGGCATGGTCGTTTGGGCCATATATCTCGTAGTGGAATGGAAAATCGTTCTCGTTCTGGCTACTTACCTGTGTTATCTTTCTCTGATTTTTCATTTTGTGAGCATTGTCAATATGGAAAGCAAACCAGAAATGTGCATAAAACGCACATTGACTCTTCAATTCAGCCTTTAGATCTTGTTCATACAGATGTGTGTGGTCCTATGCCCACTAGGTCCTTAAGTGGTTCTCTTTACTTTGTCACTTTCATAGATGATGCTACTAGAAAAGTCTGGGTATATCCTATCAAATCGAAGGATGATGTATTCCCTACTTTCAGAAAATGGCTTCAGTTGAGACTGAAAAAGGAACTAAGCTTAAGGCTTTACATTCAGATAATGGGGGTGAGTATACCTCACATGAATTCAGCCTTTTCTGTCAGTGTAGAGGGATTTGTAGAGAGTTTACAGCTCCTTATACCCCAGTACATAATGGTGTAGCTGAGAGGATGAATAGAACTATTCAAGATAGAGTAGTCTCTATGTTGCATCATGCAAACCTCTCACAAGGTTTTTGGGCAGAAGCAGTATTGACTGCAGTTCATGTGATTAACCTTTCACCTAGTACTGCCAAAGGTCTGAAAGTGGCACAAGAGTTATGGAAAGGGAAACCACCATATTATGATCATCTTCGAGTTTTTGGGTGTGAAGCATATGTTCATATACCCAAGAATCTTAGACGGAAGTTGGACCATAAGTCAAAGAAATGCATTTTTCTTGGATATGGTCGAGAAGGACAATTTGGATATCGCTTATGGGATCCTGAAACACGGTTAGTGATCAGAAGTAGTGATGTCATTTTTAATGAGTCTAAGATGCATAAACAACCGATTAAGGAGGTTGAAGTGAGAAGAGTGGTGTTTGAGGATACTAGTCCTCCGGTTAGCATGCATAAAAATGCTGCACATAGGGATGTTCAAGAGAATGTCCATTCAGATCAGTCTGCACATGTTCCTGTTCAGCAACCATTGAGACGTTCTGCACTTGTCTCATATCCACCTGATAGATATGTTCCAGGTTTAGATTTTGTTATGCTAACAGATGCCGGTGAGCCCTCTTGCTACAAAGAGGCTATGTAGACAGAGGATCATGTCAAGTGGGAGCGTGCCATGAAGAGTGAGTTGGATTCTATTCACAAGAATGGTACTTGGGACTTAGTACCTTTGCCAAAGGGCAGGAAAGCTTTACCATGTAAATGGGTATATAAGCTGAAATTCACATCAGATAGTGCTTCTCCAAAATATAAAGCACGACTTGTTGCAAAGGGTTTTAAGCAACAACATGGTGTTGATTTTGAGGAAATCTTCTCTCCAGTGGTCAAGATGACTACTTTGCGCATGTTGCTTGGATTCGTTGCAATGGAGGACTTAGAGCTAGTCCAAATGGATGTGAAAACAGCTTTCTTGCATGGAGATCTTACAGATGAGATCTATATGGAACAACCAGAGGGTTATGTAGTTCCTGGCAAGGAAAGTCTAGTTTGTAAGCTCAAGAAGAGCTTGTATGGACTTAAACAGTCTCCTAGACAATGGTACCAAAAGTTTGATGCTTTTATGAAGTCCCAAGGCTATTCTCGGAGCAATGAGGATCATTGTCTCTACACAAAGAGATGTTCTAATGGAAGCTTGATATGCTTGATACTTTACGTCGATGATATGTTGATTGCTGGGAAGTCCTCTTATGATTTGTCAATTCTCAAAAAGAAGTTGAGTCAGACATTTGATATGAAGGATTTGGGGGATGCCAAACATATTCTTGGCATGCGCATTACTCGTGATAGGAGTAAAAGATGCATATACTTGTCTCAAAGTGAGTACATATCCAAAGTACTTCACCGATTCAATATGCAGGGTGGAAAGGCATTGAGTACACCTTTACCCACATATGTGAAATTGAGCAAGGATGACTGCCCCAAATCAGATGAGGAAAAGGAATTCATGACCAAAATTCCCTATCAGTCTGCTGTTGGTAGTCTCATGTATGCTATGGTAGCTACGAGACCAGACATTGCATTTGCAATGGGAGTTGTGAGCAGATATATGTCTAATCCTGGCAAGAAACATTGGGAAGCGGTCAAAATGATTTTGAGATATCTGAGTGGCACTTAGAACAAGTGTCTATGCTTAGGTAGAGGGAAAGCATCCATTATTGGTTACACAGATTCTGACTATGCAGGTTGTGTAGACAATCGTAAGTCTACATCAGGGTACATTTTTCATTTTGCTGGAGATGCTATCTCTTGGAGATCTCGTCTTCAAGAATGTACAACTGTTTCCACCACAGAAGCAGAGTATGTTGCAGCAAGTGAGGCATGTAAGGAAGCATTGTGGCTTTCTCGTCTTGCTTGTGATATGGGTTTACCTCAGCATGTACCTCACTTGCTCAGTGATAGTCAGAGTGCCATTGCTTTGGCTAAGAATCCGGTCTATCATGCAAAGATCAAACACATTGAGGTGAGGTATCACTTCATTAGAGATTGCTTAGCCACTGAGAGCATTATTCTTGAGAAGGTTCACACTCGAGATAATGCTGCAGATGCTTTGACTAAAGCTCTACCACAGGATAGCTTTCGACACTGTTGTCACTTGATGGGGGTTACTTGATTCTTGATCTTACGCAGTCACTTGTATACTGTGTAACATGCCCATCAGGTGGGAGGTATAGTTTGTATACTTACACTCAGGTATTCTTTATCATTCTTTCTTTTTTCTCTCATAGTTACTCTAGCCATATTGGCCTTTAGTGGGAGATTGTTATCGTTAGTGTCCATGTGAAAGGCCAAATGGCCACCGGACACTTCTTTGTATATGTTCTTTAATAAAACATATAGTGGCCTGGTCAGTCACAGACGGTAAGTTCGACCGCATTTGTAAGACCTAAGAAGTCTGTCTTCGTGCTCCCTGTGTACTGTGTTTTCTGCGTATTCTACAGCCTCTGTGCGGAGTACTGTGTGCGGCGTCAGGAGCTCGGTTTCTACTCCAAGAATATCGTCGTGGAGCTCTCGAGAAGGAGAGTGCAGTGCGGTGCATAGCCATCGAAATACTTCAATATCCTGTAGATTCCTATTTGTGATGTGGTTCCCGTTGCACCTACTGTAGAGCAAATTCGTTGGGATGGTAGAGATGCTCAGGCACATGCATTGATAGCCTTTTTTGTCAAACGTGCCATTATTCCTTACATTCGCTCTTGGAGAATAGCTTAGGATGCTTGGGATACACTCACCACATTGTACTAGGCTAGGAATGAGGCTCGTGTTGCTTACCTCTGAAAACAATTGGAGAGTGAACATATGAATGAAGGTGATTCTATGGAGAGTTTTCTAAAAAAGATTAAAGATTTGAAGGAACAATTAATTTCTACTGATGAAGTCTGGCCTGACAGTTCACTTGTGCAAACTGTTCTGAATGGTCTTCTCAATTCATACCAGAGTTTTCCTTCTACTCTTCGTTTGATGATGAAAGGAAATCTAAATGCCTTATCATTTGAGGAGTTAGTCTCTACTCTGTTGCAAGAAGATCAGTTTAGGCAGAACATGTCCATTATGCGTGTTGCAGATCAAGCTTTCCTCACTAGTCAGAAGGGTAAAGGTAAATGGAATTCTTCTAATAGTAAGCAGAAATATGCTAATTCTACACAATAGAAGAAGGAAGACAGAGACGAGAAGAAAAGAGAAAAGCAAAAATTGTTTTGCAAATACTATAAAGCAAATGATCATGTCATTAAGAGCTATCCAAAACTGGTTGCTAAAGAGGCAAAGAAGAAAGAGTCAAGAATGGTTGTTGCAAAGGCCTCTACACCAAAAATAGATTCTGCTAATCTTGTGTAGAATGAAGAATGAGCATTTACTACTATTTGTAGTTTTGACCTTCTCACGAGCTGTGTATGTTTGTAGTAGACTCAGACGTTTGGTACTTTTATAGTGGGGCAACCAAACATATTATCTCGCAGCACAGTTTTTTCACTTCACTTGAGCCTGCCCCTACAGGGAATACTATCACATGTGCCAACAACTCCTCTTATCCTGTCATGGGAGTTGGTAAGATCGTCTTGACTACTACTGATGGTAGTTCTTTTACATTGTCGAATGCTTCATTTGTGCCAGAGATCAAGAAAGATCTGTTATCAGTTTCTACATTAGCCAAGATTGGCTTGGTTGTGAAATTTGTTGATGAGAGATGTAAAATTCATGATATGTCAAATGGCAATGTTATTATTGCTTCTGGCATTTTATGCCCTTGGCTGTATAAGCTCATACACTATGAAAAATGTGTGAATGATTCAGCATATGCAATTCATGATTCTCAGGCTATGTCAAATGCAAAGCTTTGGCATGCACACTTTGGTCATCTAAATTTGCTAGTTTGCTACACGTGCAAAAATCTGAAATGGTGTCCTCTTTACCCAAACTTGAGGCACCCAATAAACATGTCTGTGAAGGCTATATTTTGGGAAAAATGCAGCATTCCTCCTTTCCAAAAGATGGTTCAGTTCAAGCTACTTAGAAGTTGGAGCTTGTTCATAGTGATGTCTGTGGTCCTATGCAGACACCCTCTTTTGGAAACTATCTTTACTTCATGACTTTCATTGATGATTTTTCTAGGCATGCATGGGTATATCTATTGAAAGCAATGTCCGAAGAGTTTATGTGCTTCAAACAATTTTAGGTTTTGGTTGACAATCTGTTAGCATGTAAAATAAGCACCCTCCGTTTTGATTGAGGGGGGGAATATATGTCTTCTGACTTTAATGCATTTCTGACTGAACATGGGATAAAACATCTGTGTACTATGCCATATACACCTCAACAGAATGGTGTTGTTGAACGGAAGAATAGGTCACTCATAGAGATGGTGAGGTGATCAAGAGTCAGGCTTTACCACATAGTTTTTGGCTCGAGGCTCTTATGTGTGCAGCATATGTACTTAACAGGTGTCCCAGTAAAGCGCTACAATCTATCACCCCATATGAGGCTTGGCATGGTGGCAAGCCATCTGATTCTCATCTACGTGTTTTTGGTTGTCTGACATATGCATTAGTGCTTGAACAACATCGTAGGAAATTGGATGATAAAGATGTGAAATGTATTTTTGTTGGGTACAGTTCTGAAAGCAAAGGCTATCGTCTGTATCATCCACAAACTAAACGCATTTTGGTTATCCGTGATGTTGTTTTTGTGGAAGATGCTATTCAACCATTACTTTCATCTACTAAGAAGACATCAGTTAGCTCCAAAGACATGTATGATACTTTGCTTCCTCTTTTTACAGGTGGACAGTCTAGTGCTCGTCCTAATGAGGCACCTTCTCAGCCTTTGCAGGTTTCATGTGATGATGCAGATCATTCCATTTCTGATACACATGTACATGATGCACTTATTGATGAGAGAGCTGATATTGAGGAGGCAGAAACTATGCCAAAATGGCTGGTGCAGACTTTGCATGACAACAAATTATATGCACCTCTATCATATCATACTGGGTCAGGCTCTCATAGTGCCTCTTTTATGTCAGATTGCTATGATATGGCTACCTCTAGTCTCTATGATGAGAATGAGCCTATTTTATTTAATGAAGCACAAAATTTTGAAAATTGGATGGCTACTATGCAATCAAAATTGATGCTATCATGAAAAATGATACTTGGTCTTTATGTGACTTGCCTCCTGGCAAGAAGGTCATTGGCACTAAGTGGGTATACAAGCTAAAGCGTAAACCTGATGGAACACTTGACAAGTATAAGACTAGGCTTGTTCCAAAGGGTTATGCACAGGAAAGAGGTGAAGTATTTCGATGGCGATGCACCACAATGCGCTCTCTTTCTCGAGAGCTGCACGACGATATGCTTAGAGTAGAAAACCTAGCTCCTGAGGCCGCACACAGTACTCCGCATAGAGGCTGTAGAATACGCAGAAAACACAGTACATAGGGAGCACGAAGACAGACTTCTTAGGTCTTACAAATGCGGTCGAACTTACAGTCTGTGATTGACCAGGCCACTATATGTTTTGTTAAAGAACATATACAAAGAAGTGTCTGGTGGCCATTTGGCCTTTCACATGGACACTAACGGTAACAATCTCCCACTAAAGGCCAATATGGCCAGAGTAGCTATGGGAGAAAAAATAAAGAATGATAAAGAATACCTAAGTGTAAGTATACAAACTATACCTCCCACCTAATGGGCATGTTACACAGTATACAAGTGACTGCGTAATATCAAGAATCAAGTAACCCCCATCAAGTGACAACAGGGTCGAAAGCTATCCTGTGGTAGAGCTTTAGTCAAAGCATCTGCAGCATTAGCTCGAGTGTGAACCTTCTCAAGAATAATGCTCTCAGTGGCTAAGAAATCTCTAATGAAGTGATACCTCACCTCAATGTGCTTGGTCTTTGCATGATAGACCGGATTCTTAGCCAAAGCAATGGCACTCTGACTATCACTGAGCAAGTGAGGTACATGCTGAGGTAAACCCATATCACAAGCAAGATGAGAAAGCCACAATGCTTCCTTACATGCCTCACTTGCTGCAACATACTCTCCTTCTGTGGTGGAAACAGTTGTACATTCTTGAAGACGAGATCTCCAAGAGATAGCACCTCCAGCAAAATGAAAAATGTACCCTAATGTAGACTTACGATTGTCTACACAACCAGCATAGTCAAAATCTGTGTAACCAATAATGGATGCTTTCCCTCTACCTAAGCATAGACACTTGTCCTTAGTGCCACTCAGAAGCAATGTCTGGTCTCGTAGCTACCATAGCATACATGAGACTACCAATAACAGACTGATAGGGAATTTTGGTCATGAATTCCTTTTCCTCATCTGATTTGGGGCAGTCATCCTTGCTCAATTTCACATATGTGGGTAAAGGTGTACTCAATGCCTTTCCACCCTGCATATTGAATCGGTGAAGTACTTTGGATATGTACTCACTTTGAGACAAGTATATGCATCTTTTAGTCCTATCATGAGTAATGCGCATGCCAAGAATATGTTTGGCATCTCCCAAATCCTTCATATCAAATGTCTGGCTCAACTTCTTTTTGAGAATTGACAAATCATAAGAGGACTTCCCAGCAATCAACATATCATCGACGTAAAGTATCAAACATATCAAGCTTCCATCAGAACATCTCTTTGTGTAGAGACAATGATCCTCATTGCTCCAAGAATAGCCTTGGGACTTCATAAAAGCATCAAAATTTTGGTACCATTGTTTAGGCGACTGTTTAAGTCCATACAAGCTCTTCTTGAGCTTACAAACTAGACTTTCCTTGTCAGGAACTACATAACCCTCTGGTTGTTCCATATAGATCTCATCTGTAAGATCTCCATGCAAGAAAGCTGTTTTCACATCCATTTGGACTAGCTCTAAGTCCTCCACTGCAACGAATCCAAGCAACATGCGCAAAGTAGTCATCTTGACCACTGGAGAGAAGATTTCCTCAAAATCAACACCATGTTGTTGCTTAAAACCCTTTTGCAACAAGTCGTGCTTTATATTTTGGAGAAGCACTATCAAATGTGAATTTCAGCTTATATACCCATTTATATGGTAAAGCTTTCTTGCCCTTTGGCAAAGGTACTAAGTCCCAAGTACCATTCTTGTGAATAGAATCCAACTCACTCTTCATGGTACGCTCCCACTTGACATGATCCTCTGTCTGCATAGCCTCTTTGTAGCAAGAAGGCTCACCAGCATCTGTTAGCATAACAAAATCTAAACCTGGAACATATCTATCAGGTGGATATGAGACACGTGTAGAACGTCTCAATGGTTGCTCAACAAGAACATGTGCAGACTGATCTGAATGGACATTCTCTTGAACATCCCTATGTGCAACATTTTTATGCATGCTAACCGGAGGACTAGTATCCTCAAACACCACTCTTCTCATTTCAACCTCCTTAATGGGCTATTTATGCATCTTAAACTCATTAAAAATGACATCACTACTTCTGATCACTGACCGTGTTTCAGGATCCCATAAGCGATATCCAAATTGTCCTTCTCGACCATATCCAAGAAAAATGCATTTCTTTGACTTATGGTCCAACTTTTGTCTAAGATTCTTGGGTATATGAACATATGCTTCACATACAAAAACTCGAAGATGATCATAATATGGTGGTTTCCCTATCCATAACTCTTGTGCCACTTTCAGACCTTTGGCAGTACTAGGTGAAAGGTTAATCACATGAACTGCAGTCAATACTACTTCTGCCCAAAAACCTTGTGAGAGGTTTGCATGATGCAACATAGAGACTACTCTATCTTGAATAGTTCTATTCATCCTCTCAGCTACACCATTCTGTACTACACCATTCTGTACTGGGGTATAAGGAGCTGTAAACTCTCTACGAATCCCTCTAGACTGACAGAAAAGGCTGAATTCATGTGAGGTATACTCACCCCCATTATCTGAACGTAAAGCCTTAAGCTTAGTTCCTTTTTCAGTCTCAATTGAAGCAAGCCATTTTCTGAAAGTAGGGAATACATCATCCTTTGATTTGATGGGATATACCTAGACTTTTCTAGTAGCATCATCTATGAAAGTGACAAAGTAAAGAGAACCACCTAAGGACCTAGTGGGCATAGGACCACACACATCTATATGAACGAGATCTAAAGGCTGAATTGAAGAGTCAATGTGCGTTCTATGCACATTTCTGGTTTGCTTTCCATATTGACAATGCTCACAAAATGAAAAATGAGAGAAAGATAACACAGGTAAGTAGCCAGAACGAGAAAGATTTTCCATTCCACTACGAGATATATGGCCCAAACGACCATGCCAAATACAAGCCATAGGCTCTTCAGTAACAGCTAACAAGTGTTCTTTCTGTGATACAAATAAAGGATAAAGTGAGCCAACTTTGCTTCCTTTTGCAATAACCATATTGCCCTTTGATATACGAAAGGACTGAGCATAGAAGACCACCTTGTAACCAAGGTCATCAAGTTGACCAACTGAAATCAAACTGCGTGATAACTGAGGTACATGGCGTACATTATGCATAGTAAATTTTGAACCATCAATGAACTGCACAACCACATCTCCAATCCCCACAACATCACACTGGTAAGAGTCACCAAGTCTCACGGTACCAAGAGACTTTGCTGCATAATTAGAGAACCATTCTCTATGTGGTGTCACATGGAAAGAAGCACCAGAATCTAGCAGCCAGGTGTGGGAAAGAGAATCAGCCATAAGTGCCTCAGATGGCACAGTACTATCAAGTGCCAACACATCAGCATCATCAGAAATAGCATTAATTTCTTCAATCTTCACAGTCGAAGTAGATGGTGCAGGTAACTGTTTAACATGCCCATCAACATTCTGTCCTTTACCTTTAGCATTCTTTAATGCATAACAGTCTTTCTTCATGTGTCCTTTCTTATGACAATAATGGCATTCGATATCCCTCTTCCTTGATTTACTTCTACTCTTATTTTGTTGACCATTCTTTTCCTTGTTCTTGCTCCTGCCACGTTGTTGATTCTTTCCTTGGTAAGAATCACGAACATTATATGCATCTCCACTCTGAGTGCCAACCATAGATTTTCTACGAATCTCCTCACTCAAGAGTGCTCCACATATGTCATCATAGACGAGTTTACCACCAGGTGCACTGTTGCTAATAGCTGTGCAAAACGTATCACATGATGATGGCAGGTGCATAACAACAATACTACTTTCATTTCATTATCCATATCCATTTTCTAAGCCTGTAGCTGGGAGAATATAGCATCAAACTCATTTAGATGAGCAGCAACACTATCTGTGTCCTTCATACGAAGATCATATAATTTTCTCATGAGATACACTTTATTTGATGCCGTCTCTTTTTCATATGTATTGCATAACTTCTTCCAAAGCTCCTCTACACTTTCACAGTCTAATACTGTAAAGTAAACATTATCTGCCAGGTGCAAGCGAATGGTAGACCTGGCCATTTCATCTAACTCATCCCCAATCATCTTCATCCATGTCAGCAGGCTTCTTTGAAATCCCATTTATTGGCTTCCATTGCCTCCTTTGAATCAGCACATCTTTAATCTGATTCTTCCATAGAGCAAAGTTTGTGCCATCAAATTTTCATATCTCAAAATGGTCTTTGCACTGCAAGTTATAGCTCCTCCTCGAAACACTAGCACTAGACCTTGATCCACCGGATGTGCCTGAGACCTCTGATGCCATGATCGTAGAGAACTGAATAGAATGATAATGGAGCTAGAAGAGTTCAAACACCAACAAATAAGTGTATCAAGGAGTAAATCGACCACTATATAGTTGACTAAACCAGAAATCTGGAAAAATTTTGCCAGAGTATCCTCTGCAAAATTAGCATATGACCAGTGTCAAAGTATCATAAAACTGCAATTACTGACATGTCTACCTGCATAGTGAATCACTGACTCCACTGCATATAATCAGTTACCCAATAGAAGCCAACTAGGCTTATCGAACACCTATGAACAACTATCATACATCTCCTATGGCGAGGCTGGGTAAGTCTTCCACCTGCATCACCGAAGAGACCCCGACATCTGGGTGTCTCCCAGGTAAGAAAACCTCACCACGACCCTCTTTATCAAGCGTAAAAGGCTTTATGCAAAGAACGTAACCACTATATCAATGACCACATGGACGTACATAAGCGGTATCCACAGAAGCGTACATGGTGTGTATGTGGTCAATATATGCAGTAAAATGACACTAAAAAGGCTGAATACACAGCCCAAAAACTAGCCAATAACACCTACAAGTGTCTGTCAACTCTCATGTTTTGGGCTTTAAAAACCTGTATAAATTTGCAGCGACTGCTCCCACCAAAACTGAAAACCCCTCGAGAAACCTGTAGTTTTATGAGTGTGGCTGAAAATACAGCCCCAAAGGTTGATATTTATTGTCTGAGAAGTAGAAGGAACACTCTTCTTGATGTTCTTGGACCTGTGTGAAGAGAACTATGTGCGAAAGTACTCCGAAATGGCTCCAACACCCCAAAATTGCTTCAAAAATAGGCTTTGAAAGCAAAAATGAAGCTTTGAGGGACCGAAACTTGTTCAAGGTAATGTCAACCTTAGTCTTTCCCCTTCTTCAAACACCACAAAAGTGTAGCTTAGTGGCAAGAGATTGCCACGGTTAAGCGAGCTCTGGGGGGAACAGTACTGGGATGGGTGACCTCCCGGGAAGTACCAGGAACCTCTATATTCCTTGATCGTTGAGGTCCTCCCTCACGTGCAGCCAATGGCACCAACGGTGACTTCAGTGACTTGGATGACAAGGTATGCCAAGGTCTATGCCTTGGTCGCCGCCTTAGTCGAAAGCCTTGGGGGGGGGGGGTGCTCGCTTCGCTCGCACAAAAGGAACAAAGCTTTTGCCTCGAACTGCTTTGATACCAGTGAAGTATTTCGCTGGCGATGCACCATAGTGCGCTCTCTTTCTCGAGAGGTCCACGACGATATGCTCAGAGTACAAAACCGAGCTCCTGAGGCCGCACACACTACTCCGCACAGAGGCTGTAGAATACGCAGAAAACACAGAGGGAGCACAAAGACATACTTCTTAGGTCTTACAAATGCGATCGAACTTATATTCTGTGACTGACCACGCCACTATATGTTTTATTAAAGAACATATATAAAGAAGTGTCCGATGGCCATTTGGCCTTTCACATGGACACTAACGATAACAAGAGGGATTGATTTTGATGAGACCTTTGCACCTACATGTCGAATGACTACTGTTCGTAGCATCTGTGCACTTGCAACTCATCATCGTTGGAATGTACATCAGTTGAACATTAAAACTGCATTTATGAATGGTGACTTGCATGAAAAAGTGTATGTTTTTCAGCCCCGTGGCTTTGTGCAAAAAGGGCATGAAAACCAAGTGTGCAAGTTGAAGAAGGCATTATATGGTTTAAAACAAGCACCATGTGCTTGGTATGAAAATATACATGCCTATCTGATTGCACATGGTTTTGAGAACAATCCAACTAAGAGCACCTTATATGCTAAGCATGCAAATGATGTGCTTCTAATCATTGTTGTGTATGTTGATGACATGCTGCTCACTGGTCCTCATGAGAAGCATATTGCTGATTTTAATGTTGATTTGCATGCCTAATTTGAGATGTCTAATTTGGGGCATTTGCATCATTATTTGGGCATACAAATTATGCAAGTTGATGGCGGAATAGTTTTGTGTCAAATGAAATATATTGACACATCATTGCAGCGTTTTGGCCTTGAAGACAGCAAACCTATTACCACTCCTATGGAGATAGGTTTACGATTGAGTCTTCATGATGTGGGAGATGCAATTGATGCTCTTCTTTATCAGCAAGCTATTGAATGCTTGATTTATTTATGCATTACTCGGCCAGATATTCAGTTTGATGTCTCACAAATGAGCAGGTTTATGCATTGCCCAAGTGTCTAGCATTGCAAGCGGTTAAGTGCATCTTTTACTACTTGAGTGGTACTCGGCTTCTTGGATTGTTTTATCCCAAGGGGGATCACTACTGCCATATTTGCATGCTTTTTCTGACTTTGACTGGGTTGGTTGCTATGACACTCGTGTGTCCACTCGTGGTTTTTGCTTCACCCTTGGTAGCTCATGCATATCTTGGTTGAGCAAGAAGCAGCCTACTGTGGCCACTTCTAGTTGTGAGGCTGAGTATAGGGTAGCTTTCACAACGAATGTTGAGTGTGTGTGGCTTAGACTCCTTATGGTTGATTTGGATGTTGGTAAGTCTTCTAGCACCACCATCTTCACTGACAATCAGAGGGCATTAGCATTTGAGAGGAACCTTGTGTTCCAAGCTTGCACTAAGCACATTGAGGTGCATTATCATAATGTCAGGGAGAGGTTCTCTACTGGAGAGATCAACTTGGCATATGTTCCCATGCACGAGAACATTGCAGACCTTTTCATGAAGGCTCTACCTAAGGAGAAGTTTGAAGCTTTCCGCAAAGCTTTGGGCTTACTTCTTTTTATGGAGTGATTCCACATAAGTTGGCACTTCCTTATACATGAGTGCTAGCTCCTTGTTCTCCTCATCACTCGAGGGGGGAGTTTTTGATATATGTATGTAGTGATGTGTGTGAACACACTAGGACCGTCGGGGCTCTTTTTTCCCTCTTTAGGAGGTCTTTTTTCTCCGGCTTGTATATACGCCTATTACCCTAATGGGTCATTTATCTTTGTACATTCTAGTGGTAATACATTTAGTATTGTGTGTTGTGCTCCAAGCTTCTTCTTCTTCCTTGTGATGTTCACGTGCTTCTAGAGATGTCTAACTCCAACATTAATATGGCTTCCCATGGATGCATCATCAAAAAATCAAGGAATTCTTGCGATGCTCTTCATAGACAAAGGTTGGGCATCTGAGAGTAGCAACATGGCTATACTACTAGTCCTTCTTAATTTTCTGCCATTCACCTCCTCATGGATAGTTGTGCTATACTAATCTCAACACCTCCTGTATAGAAAACCTTGGCAAATTTTGGATGTGGCATGCTCTCCATGCTCTCTACGAGTTTCTGGAAAAGTTCGAATTATTCTACCAAACCACTTACTATGAACAAGACAAACGTAGGTGAACTAAGTTGATTCTTGTCTGACATAGGTGATTGAGTTCTGCATTCATCATTTCTCCTATGTCTTGAGTTGAGATCATATCTCCATCAACGATTTCAGGTTATACAAGATAAAAATCATGGGAATTTTTGGTGGGACTTGGAGTGTTAAGAAACACTCTTAATGACCATGATATGGATCCTTACAAGCACTTCTTATTGATGAAGATAATGGCTAGAAACAAAATTTAAATCTCAACGATTCAAGAGTAACAAAGAAAATGATGGAACTCAAAATAAAGATGTTGATGATATAAATCATGCTTCAAGATGGAAGAGTGGGAGGGAAAATAAGAATAGGAATAGTTCTTAAAAGCATTTTTATTATCAAGATGATAAAGGGGAGGAAGAGAAAAGTTAAAAAGAATGATATCTAAAACTCATGTGAAAGAGGATCCTAATTACAAACTTAGCCCTATGCTTTGATACCATGCTGAAATGAAGAAAGGCTACTCCTACTCTACTAATATCCACACATTAAACAAGCTATGGAGGAAGGAATAAACAAAATAAAAGCATGATGAATGGATTAAAATGGGAATGATATACATGGAATGCTCTATGAGCATGAAGACTCCATGAGAGGAGGAGCACACTCTTGGGAATATGTTAGAGTGAAGGAGCATGTTGGGAGTGAAGTGAGGCCCTCTTTATATGGAGTTGAGGGAAAATCTACTTGCATGTGGGATAAACGAACTTGCATGAGAATGATTCTTAGCTTGGAAAAAAGGGTGGAGCATGGAACTCTCAACATCCCCCAAGTTTTCTATATTAGCCACTCTAAATATTGCAATACTATTGGGATAATATTTCCATGGACTTTATAATGGGTTTACCTAGGACACCATTTCAAAAGAATGCTATTCTTGCACTGATACATGAGCTAAGTAAAATGCACACTTTATTCCTACTAAGGAATTAGTGGAAGCTCTACAAGTTGCAAAACTTTTCATTTAAAATATTTTTGGAATACTTTGTTTACTTAAGTCCATAGTCTTGGATAGGGATCTCACATTGATAAGAAATTTTTGGAAACATGTGTTTAACAAGTTGTCATTTTGCTGTCACCTTTTGAGGTGATTTATAATTGTATTTCACATAGTCAAATTACCTTAGGATTACCAACAAAATCTCCAAGTGCTTCATTGTTTCTTATATATATGCAAGCTAAATTAAACATAGATCAATCAAAACTTTAGCAAGCTTCTAAGAGGGTGAAAGCTTTTGCAGAAAGATATTTCACATCATGAACATTCCAAGAAGATGATCCTATGTTCTTATAGGTTCTACTTTTTTCTTCACTAACAGTGGGATAGAAACCCAGATTATCATCTAGATTTTGCTGATCTTGGATAAAGATCAAGCGGATTAGGCATTTCACATACAAGCTACAAGAAAATTATAAAGTTCACCCAGTTTTCAATGTTAACAAGTTGAGACCATACACTTCTCTAGGTGAGAATTGTATAGATAGTATTGTTGCTTTAGAACATAGAATGTCTTAGACAAATGTTCCTTTTTGAATTCTTGATAAGAGGGAGCGATAGTTGTGAAATTGATCCATATCAAAATATTTAGTAGCATGGACCAATCATCCACATATAGATTCTACTTGGGAACCAGAAGCTCTAATTTGAGGCTTCCTTCCTTGATCATTGAGGACAATGATCTTTAGAAGGGACAATGCATTTTGCATTTATTAGACCACCATCATCTACCATTTTCTACTTGCATTAGTTGAAAACCCTAGATGGGCCAAGGACAAGAGCTCATGCAAGACAAGGCTCTAGCACGAGTCTTGAAGTCCTTTTCATCTCCTCAAAGTGGCCATATGACGAGTGTTTGGGCCTTAGGGAAGACTCTAGATGTGCATAAGGGCAAGGACTATTTGTGGTCGAGAGGAGAGTGGAAAGTAGCTAATTTGGATCTTTCATCTGTTCCATTCAGGATATTTACAACATCAAAGAAGAGTACTACCTTGGTGCCATAACTGAATTTGAAGAAATTGCAGGGACATTCACTAATGAAGAATAGGAGAGCAAGCAGAAGTTTCCTAGCCTTGACTTGTGTTAGTTAAATTATTTATTTAAAGATTGTTCCAACTCACGGCCTACTTGCTTTCAGGGGGCACTTTAAGAGAATCCAACACTGACATATGAAGGTTTTGGCAAGAAGTAAAAGAGTCTTGAAATTTACTCCTTTGGAAGATGATATTCTTTTGTAGATGTTGATGAGGAAAAGGGCACAATAAGCGTTGATAGGGAAGAGTTGATTAAAGAGGAGGATGTAAAGGTATATAGAAAATCATTATGGCTGCAATTGAGGCTCATCTTTGAGCCACAACTAATGCAAGAAATTAAGCCCATCAATTTTTTTTCTAATGATCCTAATTGCTTACATTCGTTGTACTCTAGAACCATAAGATATACTAGGTTATTTTGGTTATCTCATTTGCAATTACCCATTTCCTCTTAAAACATAGATAATTGCAAAGGAAATAAACAAAATAATTTGGTATATCTAATGATTCTAAGACATGACCAATGCAAAGTGATTGATCAAAAAAAGTTGGATGAGCTTAATTGCTCATTGTTCATCTCTTAGAGTCATAAGACATACCATGTTATTTTGCTTATTTCCTTTGCAATATCTATTTTGTTGTTAGAAATAGATAATAGAAAAAGGAACAATCAAAATACACAATGAATATTGTAACCCTTCGTCACAACCAATGCAAGAAATTAGGCCCATCCAATTCTTTTTCATGAGCCTAGTCGATTGCATCAGTCGTATGTTAGAATCATAAGTCAACTTGCTTATTTTCTTATTTCTTTTGTAGTTAGCTATCTCAGATGAAGATAATTATCTAAGTAGATGGAAGGGGCCAAGGAGCAATACAAAAACTAAAGGAAAGATAAAAGTGGATATAAATTCAATAATCAACTATCTTCTAAATATCAATCAATATCTATTTTATGTTGTACATGGCTTGTACAATGAAGAACTAGATTTTGCATTATTACTTACGGGGACGTAATAAAGTAAGCATGTAATCTAAGGGTCCGGCCGACTAGACTTACATAGTAGCTCATGTGTTCTTGTTAACAAGTGATCCACCTAGCTTAGTGGTTAAGTCTCAAGGGTATGAAGGATGAGGTCTTGGGTTCAACCCCTGTGGGGTACATGGGGAGAGTATTTTTCCCAAGAGCTCTAGAGCCTTCTAGAAGCATCCGCTTGAGTTAAGTCCAGTTAACTAGGACACTTGGTGCACATACAGTTACATGACCGACACTTGGATGGTTAGTATCCACCTACCCAAGAAGGAAGTCGCTTGGATATATATATATATATATATATATATATATATATATATATATATATATATATATATATATATATATATATATATATATATATATATATATATATATATATATATATATATATATATATATATATATATATATATATATATATATATATATATATATATATATATATAGAGAGAGAGAGAGAGAGAGAGAGGCATATAGTTGGGAGGAGATTCATCTCTCTAGCACGTGGTGGGTGTAATTGTCAATCTCTTGTATTCCTTTAGTTTGATATTGGAGACATGAACATGATTCAAGCAGTAAAGCTTTGAGAATCTTTTCCAAAATTCATCTCTCTAGCATGTCGTGTTCACAATCTTCATTCTCTTGCATTGGTTTCAGAGCTCTAGGAAAGATCCCATGGTGACCTTGATGACTATTTTAACATAGTTTCCATGAAGACCTTAATGACTATTTTATTCATACAGATATTTTTGCATCATCCTCTCCACGTAGTCATCATCTTCGCCCCATCTTCAAATTCTGGCAACAAATAAAAAGAAACCTTCACATTATTGAGAAATTTTTTGTTTGCTTATTTTTGAGCTGAACTGAGCGGTAGGTGGGTTTTGAAAACATAGAGTTGGAGGTGGGAGAATTTGTCCTATCCACGTTGAAAATGCAGCCCATGTAGAAATACGTATGCACTAAAGTTTATGCTTTAGGATTTGGCAAACCCGACAGTAATAGTAGAGCAAAAGAATAGAAGAACATAGTTGGCACAGTACAAACAGATCGAACTCATGACCTCCTCTTGGAGGAGAAGGATCTAACCACACTCTACAACTCGATGATGTTTCATATCAATACTGAATTGATTTTATTATGATCGTTTGTGTGGCGGATGCAAGGAAAAGGCTCTCATATGTAGCAAAAGACAGATCAAGTTCTCTTTATCAAATGAAAAGGTAACCACATTGCCACAAAATGCATGTTCTGTCAAAAACAAGTTCAATTAATGTTGACTACAAAGCATAACACTATGGAACCCATGTCAAGCAAAAATGTCTTGTGGATCACATAGGAGTTTCGAACTTGCACCTTCACTTTGAGAAGCTTATGCCATATGTGTCCCATTTGATATTTCTCGATGGAAAACATTTTATCTGTTGTTATACATGTTTTGTTCATTTTTAGCAACAATAGGATCAAATTTTATCTTCGGCTGCGGATGGGCATCAAAGAAGGGGACCTCATTCATAGGGACATGTGTGATAATCAACTTGCTACGTTCTTTTGATCGTCTGATTTTTAATCTAGAAAAAAATTATTCTATTGGATGCCTGGTGTGGGAGAAAACTCTTTTAATAAAAGATTTTTGCAAGATTCGTGAAGAGTTCTTGGTCAAAACGTGGAGATTCATGGACCAAAATATGAAGAATGACTCTTCTCTTCAACAATGGAAGGACATAGCTTGAGTTAGAGGTAAGTATTTTCCAAGTTAATGTTTGATTTCAATACTTGTTTTTTATCTTTGTGTTCTTAGAGAATGCATTTTATTATCATTAAAGCATGGTAGAAATCATCATTTTTTATAATATTGATGTGAATTAATGAAAGCTAAATGGGAGATGATATACGTATTGAAACACTCATTAAGCACAAGCATGCATCTATGAATCATCATTTCCACTTCATGCATGGAAATGAAAGAATGTTTCATGCACAACATAAGCTTCCTTCTTGCTTGAAAACGGTATTTGATGTACTCAAGTTTTTGCACATGCATGTTTATATCTGTTTGAAAGGTAGCATGTCGTATGTCTGTGTAGGATGCATGACATGCATGCATAGCAAGCTAAAGAACTACTTGAATTAAGCCTAGGGCATGAAAAGAAAATCATGCCAACACATGCATGCACACACATGCATTTGCATATGACAAAGCATGGTTGTTTGCTAAGTAGATGAGCAAATGTACTTTTCTATTTGCTACCTTACTTTTTCAAGCTCGAGTTAGAGATTTGGAAAAACATTAAACTAGTTAGTTGCAAAGCTACTAGCTACCGTGCAACTCAAGTAACTAGTCCATTCTTTCTCAAAAGTGATACTTAGGTATCACATACTTAATGATGAGTTCCATTAAGTATATTAGAGGTCTTGCTTAGTAAAAGTAGGTATGCCAAAATTCAAGCATTCAATTTTCTTGCCATCTTGATGAGCCAATTTATCCACTTTATGATAACTCTAAGTCTAGGAGATACTTAGACAATCCTCAAAAAAAGTTAATAAAGAGATTTTACACTTGTCTGGGTAAATTCTCATGCATCCAAATAGGATGATAACTTAAGCATCCAAATTCTCATGCATCCAAAGTTTTCTTATATCCTTGAGCACTTTCTAAAGAGTTACTTGATTCTATTCCAAGACATGATAGAAATCACTTACTTCCATCTAGAATGGTGATGGAAATCAAAGAAGTGATTGAACCTTAGCATCATATGAAGTTTGACATTCAATACATGGATGTTAGGTTCCATGATTGCATCCTTGGTAACGATGTAGATTTCTAATCAAACATGGAAACTTTGAAAGAACTCTTCCTTTTAGAAGGATCAGGGAGTTATTTTTTTGGTTTTATTTAAGCTAAGTGCGGCTTAAGAGGAAACCCTAGTCAAGTGATCTTTAGGAATTGCAATAATTCCTAAAGATAAGCTATTTAATGAAATAGTCTAGTTTTCTATTTCAATAATCACATGTTTTTCCTATCATATTCAAGATGTTTTTTTTTAGAATATAAGTTCCAAGAAATGGATCAATGGATCTCCCTCGACCCATGAACTTTTCCCAAAGTAATACATAAGTTCAAAAATGTGTTAGGAACGATACATGAAGATGTCCTTTTAAACAATATTTTTTAGATAGAAGCGATCACATGATGAAAGCTTCGAGTCCTTTCCAAGTATCTATCCTAGAAAGGAAAAAAGGACAAAATTGTTAAACCTAAATGCAGGTTAAAGAAAGTAAAAATCTTCAAGATATAGATGGTTATTCAAGAAAGTTAATTGACATGCAAAAATCTAGACAAGGTGGGATGACTAACCCTAAAGGTGGTTGTAGTTCTAGTATGCCAAAGTTTTACCTCATACAAGGAGCTAAGCATTAGCTTTCTTGACACTCTAGTATGCATTCACTAATTTAGGTTGAAAAAGTGTATCTTTTGGACAAGCTATTTGTAGAGCTGAATCATTAAGGTCTTTCAAGATATTGGTAAGCTATCACTTCTAGGAAAGAATCCCAATGATTCTTAAGTGATAAAGAAGAAGATGAAGTATTCATAGTACAATTATTATACATTGGTTTAATCATCGAAGGATGTTTGTACTTTAAACAATGCAATCAAAGTGAGTTGTCAAATTATGTTTAAGTACTCTAGTAGCATCAAACAATTGAATAATGATAATATTTTTTTCAAACTCAAGAACAAGAAAAGATGAAAATGAAAGAAGCCAAAGCTTCATCAAGAAACGCGAAACCATATCCTAAGGTGATCCTTTAATTTGATACTGAAGAAATGAACACAATCCAAGCAAAAAAGTCTTAAGGGTCTTTTTCCAAAAGTAATCTCTCTAGCACGTGGTGGTCTTAATCTTCATTCTCTTGCATATTATACCAATGCAAGAGACTGAAAAATTATGACCACCACCTATTAGAGAGATGACTCTCCTCCCAACTATATGCCTCTCTCTCTCTCTCTCTCTCTCTCTCTCTCTCTCTCTCTCTCTCTATATATATATATATATATATATATATATATATATATATATGTATATATATATATATATATATATATATATATATATACATATACATATACATATACATATACATATACATATACATATACATATACATATACATATACATATACATATACATATACATATACATATACATATACATATACATATACATATACATATACATATACATATACATATACATATACATATACATATACATATACATATACATATACATATACATATACATATACATATACATATACATATACATATACATATACATATACATATACATATACATATACATATACATATACATATACATATACATATACATATACATATACATATACATATACATATACATACATACATACATACATACATACATACATACATACATACATATATATATATATATATATATATATATATATATATATATATATATATATATATATATATATATATATATATATATATATATATATATATATATATATATATGTGTGTGTGTGTGTGTGTATATATATATCCAAAGGACTGCCTTCTTGGAGATGTGGATCCTAACCATCCATGTGTCAGCCATGTAACTGCATGTGCACCAATGTCAGTTAACTAGAGTTAACTCAAGTGGAAGCTTCTAGAAGGCTTTAGAACTCTTTGGGAAAAATACTCTCCCCATGCACCCCATGGGGGTTGAATCCAATACCTCCTTCTTCACACACTTGAGACTTAACCACTAAGGTAAGTGGATAACTTTTTTACAAGAACACATGATGCTACATGAATCTAGTCTCGAGATCTTTGTTCATACACATGGGTGACCAAACAGTGTCTGATTTTAGATATGTCTGAGCTGGCAAGACCCTTAGATAATAAAATTACTTTATTACACCCCCTGGAAAAATATTTCTATCCTTGAAAATAGAGCTATATAAAGACTATAGGAAATCCTCAAGCCTCATGTTCTAAAAATAGAAGAATATGTCTCATCTCCGTGGTGGGATCCTTGCCCAAATGATTCAAAACATCATCTAGCTCTGCACTTTGATAAGCCACTCGATTAGAGGACTAGTTTGTCCTAATGGGTTTGAAAATCCTATGTAAATTGTAGAAGAAAGTGTGACATTTACTTATGCTCATCCATAATTTGGGTGGACCAAGTCAAATCCAAAATGAAAAGTGTCGAGAGTAGGACACCTTTCTCAAAGTCTTTAGCTAAAAGTTCTTGGTAATTGTCTATCGGATGAGCAATTCCTAACTTCTTTGTTCTAAAGTGTACTGAACCCTAGAAATTCATTAAAGTTTTCCTAGCTAACTTGAAGCAAACTCAAATGAATATGTCAACTTAGAATTACCATATTTTGAAGATTTAAAGGATTCTTGTACAAAACATCTTTCTAGGATCTTTAATTTAGTTATCTGACTCCAACCAGCTGACCTTGAAGCTTTTGTGAAAAGAATAAGATGAAGTATCTGAGTCATATCCAAAAGATTTAAAAAGCAAAAAGAAAGAGCTAAAATTATGTACAACCAGTTCAAACTCCTAAGATACTTGTTGTGAGTCAAACTCTAGATGACTCAAGACTTTAACTACTCAAAGATCTATTTTAACAAGGTATTGAAGCATTTTTCCTATCTTTAAGAGAAATAATTTGGATTCTCAAAAATACTTAGAGAAAATCTTAAACATCATCCAACCACAAGATACTAGTGTGGTATCCAACATTAGTGTGTCAACTTAGGTTCTATTGATGAGTTTTTTACTCAGTTAATGCTTCATTTGAGACTTAATTCATGTCCATATTCAATCTTTATGATTGCTTACTCGGAATGCAGGTCTTGTGCATTACTTTGAGTCAAAATATTGAATTTACCGAGTTACATCAAGAACTTGGTGCTTGATTTAGTCAATATATTCCTTAGTTGAAAGAATCATTTCAATGTCAAAGTCATACTTCTTGAAAATTTTATTAAATATTTTTGAATCGACAACACCTTAACTTGAAGTGTTTTGTTATTCAAATAAGAGTCTTTTCCCTATTTGAAAAAGAAGATCTTTGGAGTTACTTACTTCGCTTCTTCATACTTTATTAATCTTGAAGTATCTTGAGATCATGCTTTTATCCTCCTTGAATTTAGACTTCCCCTTTGAAGTTTTAATTCCCTTGAGGATCAAATTTATCTTGAAGGTCCATTCTAGGACTAAAAGATAAGTATCATCCCATGGTCGGATGTCCATACCATTTTTCCTACATCAATCTGAATATAAAATTTGGTGTCTCATACCACCCTATTTTATATTCACATTGACGTGTGAGTCATAATTAGTCTAAAGTCTAAACATATCTTTATATAGTACCTGTTCACTTCAAATTCTTGAAATAATTATGAAGTTTCGGGCATTACCTCTAACTAGATTTTGTAAGAGAATGAGGATTATGACCACTTTGCTAGAGAGAGGGCTCTCCCCCCAACCATATGCCTCTACATACAGCTCTCTCTGAGGGACTGCCTTCTTGGGTAGGTGGATTCTAATCATCCATGTGCCATCCATGTAACTACATGTGCACCAAGTGTCCTAGCTAATTGCAATTGAATGAACTCGATGCTTCTAGAAGACTTTAGAGCTCTTTGGGCAAAATAAATTAGATGCTTCTAGAAAACAGAGCTCTTTGGTAAAAATACTCTCCCCAAGTACCCATGGGGTTTGAACCCAAGACCTCCACCTTCACACCCTTGAGTCTTAACCACTAAGCTAAGTGGGTCACTTGTCTTCAAGAGCACATGACCTGCTACATAAGTTTAGTCTTGAGATCTTTGGTCATACATGGGTGACCAAACATTGTCAGATTTTAGATATGTCTGAATCGACTAGACTTTTAGATCATAAACTTACTTTATTATATTCTCCCCCCTTGGAAAAATATCTCTATCCTAAAAAATAGAGCACTAGAACACGTTTCATCTCTATGGTGGGATCTCTGCCCAAATGATTCAAAACACCATCTAGCTTTCCACTTTGATAAGCTGATCGAAGTACAAGTAGTGAATGAATAATAGTGGTGGATCTAAAACATCCCTTGCCATTTCACTGTTTTACTAGGTGCGATCTAGGCAAGAACATGTGAAATGCAGGGATTCCAATTATTAGTCCATTTTTGGGCATGACTGGTGCATGGAATTAGTAACTAAGGTGGGATTCTTATCCCTACCAAGACTTTGAGAACTCTTGATTCACTTGAATTTGATTTGAAAAACTTGAAGTTTGGCTGACTCAAACATCTAACTTGGATGTTTGTAGAATGGTTTGCTCCCAATCGACAATTAGTTGATTTTTTTCATGCGACCAAACGACTACTTTATCCTATGGGATTGAAAATCCTATATAAACTATAGGAGAAAGTTTTCCATTTACTTTGGGTCAACCATACTGTAACTTGACCAAGTCAAATCCAGAATGGAAATTGTCCAACAAAGGACACTTTTCTCAAAGATTTTAGATAGTTGTTGGGAATTGTCAAGCTTATGAGGAATTCCTATTTATCTGTGCTAGAGTGAACTGAACCCTAGAAGTTCATTAGATTTATGCTAGATAAGTGGAAGCAAACTCAAATGAATAAGTCAATTTAGATTTAGCATCTTTTGAAGATTTGAAGGGTTCTTATACAAAACATCTATCTAGGATGTTTAATTTAGATTCGTGGTTCCAATCGGCTGAACCTAGACTTTTGTGAAAAGAATAAGATATTGTATCTACATCAAATCCCAAAGATTTGGAAAGCGGATGGAAAGAACTAAAAATCTATACAACCAACTTGAACATCAAAGATATGTAAAATTTATATGAGTCAAATTCTAGATGACCAAGGACTTTAACTTCGCAAAGATCTGTTTTCAACAAGGCATTGAAACATTGTTTCTATCTTTAAGAGAAATAAACAAGATTCTCAAAAAGATTCATAAACATCATCCAACCACAAGATATTAGTATGCCATTCAACATCAGTATGGTCACCCACTAAGGTTTTATTGATTATTTCTTTCTCAAATAATGCTCCTCTTGAGACTAAGTTCCTACATGTATTCAATCTTTATGACTGCTTATTGGGAATGCAATTCTTGTGCATTTCTTTGAGTCAAGGGATTGAATTTACCAAGTTTCACTAGGAACTTGGTTCTTGAATTATTAAGTGTAATCCTTAGTTGAAAGGATATTTTTAAAGTTAAAGTCTTTTAGAATTCTATAAGATATTTTTGAATCAACAATGCTTTATCTTGAAGTGCTCCATAAAATGGGAACAAATCTTTGCTCTATTTGAAAAGGAAGATCTTGTAAGTTACTTACTTTGTATCTCCTTAACTTACTTTCTCTTGGAGTATCTTGAGATCATGCATATATCCTCCTTGAATTTAAACTTCTCCTTTGAAGTTTTAATTCCCTTGCGGTTCAAATCTAACTTCATGATTCATTCTAGGACTAAAAGATTCATTCCACCTGAGAGATGAGACATGTTCTTCCAATTTTAGAACATTAAGCTCAAGGGTTGCCTACAGTGTTTATATAGCTCTATTTTTTAGTGTGAAATTTTTTTCCAAGGGGGAGAAGAATGGAATAAAGTAAGCCTACAATCCAAGGGTCTGATTGTTTCATACAGATCTAAAATTGGACATTGTTTGGTCACCCATGTGTATGACCAAAGATCTCGAGACTAGACTTAGATAGCAACTCATGTGCTCTTGTAAAAAAGTGATCCACTTAGCTTAGTGGTTTAGTGTCAAGGGTTGAAGGAGGAGGTCTTGGGTTCAAACCCCATTCGATACATGGGGAGAATATTTTGCCCAAAGAGGTTTAGATCCTTCTAAAAGCATCCAATTGAGTTAATTCCAGTTAACTGGGACATTTGGTGCGCATGCAATTACATGGGTGATTAGAATCCACCTGCCGAAGAATAGAGTCCCTTGGAGAGAGCTATATATAGAGGCATATGGTTGGGAGGAGAGTCATATCTATGGTGGGATCCCTACCCAAATGATTGAACATACCATCTCGCTTTGTACTTTTATAAACTTATCAAAGTACAAAGTAGAGAATGAATAACAAGGAAAAATCTAAAAGCATCCATGGACAAATCATTGTTTCACTAAGTGCGATCTGCACATCAACATGTGAAATTGGTGGATTCCAATTACTAGTCCATTTTTGGGCATGAATGGTGCATGGACTTAGCAATTTAGGGAGGATTTTGATCCTTAGAAGCCTTCCAAAACTCTTGATTCAATTGAATTTGATTTGAAAATATAGAATTTTGGTTGGCCCACACATCAAACTTTGATGTTTGTACTATGGTTTACTTCCAACCAACATGTACTTGTTTTTTTTTACCCGATTAGAGGACTATTTTGTCCTAATGGGCTTGAAAATCCCTTGTAAATTGTAGGAGAAAGTTTTCCATCTACTTTGGTCAACCGTACTATAACTTAACCAAGTCAAATTTCCAAAATGAAAGTTGTCCAACTAATTAAGGACACTTCTGAAAGACTTTAGCTAAAACTTCTTGGGCATTATCAATCTTATGAGCAATTCCTATTTCTCTATTCTAGAGTGTACTTAACCCTAGAAATTCATAAGAGTTATTCTAACGAACTCGAAGCAAACTCAAATGAATAAGTCAACCTAGAATTAGCATCTTTTGAAGATTGAAAGAGGTTTCTGTATAGATCTAGGATGTTTAATTTAGTTAGCTAGTTTTAATCGGCCAACCTTCAACTTTTGTGAAAAGAATCAAATACCAAACCTGAGTGAAATCTAAAAGACTGGGAAATTCGAAAGAAATATCTAGGAATCTAGACAACTAGTTCAAACTTCTAAGATACTTGTTGTGAGTGACACTCTACATGGCTCCAAACTTAAACTACTCAAAGATCTATTTCAACAAGGTATTGAAGCATTTTTCCAATCTTTAAGAGAAATAAATTGGATTTTGAAGAATATTTATAGAGTAAATCTAAAGGATCATCAAACCACAAGATACTAGTGTGGTATCCAACATCAGTGTGTCCACCCACTAAGGTTCTATTGATGATTTTTTTAATTCAAATAATGCTTCACTTGAGACTAAGCTCATGGCTATATTCAATCCTTATTACTATTTACTAGAAATGCAATTCTTGTGCATTGATTTGAGTGAAAGGATTGAATTAACTAATTTACATTAGGAACTTGGTGCTTGACTTAGTCAGTCTAATCCTTAGTTGAAAGGATCATTCCAATGTAAAAGTTCTCCTTCTTCAAAAATTTAGTAAATATTTATAAATCAACAACACTTTAGCTTGAAGTGTTCCATAATTCAAATAAGAACAAGTCTTTGCTCTAATTGGAAAAGAAGATCTTGGAAGTTACTTACTTCATATCTTCTTACTAACATGATCTTGAAGTATCTTGAGATCATGCTTTTATCTTCCTTGAATTTAAACTTCTCCTTTGAAGTTTAAATTGCCTTAAGGATCAAATATAACTTCAAGATTCTTTCTAAGAATAAAAGATAATTATCATCCCATGGTCCGATGTAAACTAGAAATTGACTCCTCAACCCACGACATATGCATATTGTTCTTAGGCAAAATCTTCGATTGGATGGGTCGTGTGCTATTGAGCTTGGGGAGCCGAGAGAGATTGCTACTCAGTTTTTCCATGCCCTACTATTGGCGAAAACACCTTTCGAGACTTTGAAGGAGAGCTAGCATTGTGTCTTGCGGCATGTGAGATTTCTTGTGACTGAGGAGATGAAGAACCAGCTTTTGGCATCGTTCAATGATAGTGAGCTTGTGGATGCTTTCTAGAGTATGGATAGGGACACTTTTCATGGTGATGATGGTCTTGTTGGAAATTTAGTAGGCCCATAACTAATACCACAGGTCCAAGTTCCATAGATCCAAGATCAACAACATAGATTCCAACAATCTTCCAATATTGACAAAACATGAACATACCACATTCATACAAATGATGAGACAAAGATAGAGAAAGGTTAGACAAAATGTGTAAAGTGTTACGTAAGCCACTGCTTACTCACACTATCATATATACAAATGTCAATTTACAATGTGGGAGTCAAAATTCTCAACCACTCTATGTGAATAGAAATAGATGGATGAGTGAATGTACAAATGTAACAAACATATTCAGATGTATGGACAGAAATCTGAATATATATGAGATGTGTGACCTAATAGGTTGTAGAAGAGTGAATATGAGTGACAGAAAGAGGAAGGATCAGTCTAAAACTGATAATCAACAAACCCTCATCTAACCTTAGGCTATGGAAGACCCTAAGTTAGACACGTGTGTGAAAGATCACATACTTACAAAAGTAGCAAAGAATGCTAACAAGTTTGCTATCAGAAATCCTCATACTCACGTGAACCACCTTCTCTAACACCTCATCTGAATATGCATAAAGCATACATGTACTAATTCTCTTGTACATATGCCGATTAGGACTCCTCCTAATATGGATGCCACTTCCATATACTTCAAGTAGTACCTGTGTGCATAAAGAGAACATGTACCTGAATTCTTAACATAAGATGCAAATCTTATGTTAACCACCATCCAATGTCTTTGAAGTAACTCGAAATCTTCATATAGAAGACAATCATCAAATACATCAAGTGAATGGCTGATCCACACCACCAAGCTGCTAATAGATAAGTTCTCTCCATAAGAAAGAGTGTGAGCACACTCTTCTTCTCTAAGAAGAATCCCATAGTCGCTCCTCAACATGCTCCAAAATAGCACCATGGCTGCCCCATGTGTGCTAGAAGCACCACCTCAGTATACCCTCCAAAAGCTCTTCAAAACGTATTCTATGAAAAGCATAACAAAATATTCTATGAAAAGCATAACAAAAAGCATAACACATGCCATCGTGTAATCACAAAATAATCCGTCACCCAAAATCAATGCAAAGTTGTCCGTTCACATTCGTATTTTTCAAAAGCATATAAACTTTGCTACGTGTTCGCTGTGCTACCGACGAGTTTCGAACTCGGGTGCTTAATTTGAAAGACAGTTGGGCTATCCAAGGCACCCAATTTGTTTGCTTGTAAAGGAACTATAAAAGCTGCAAGCTATGCTTTCAGTTCTAGACACTTTGGACTATTGAGACATTGTTTTTCCAACAATCCCCCCTTCAATGTCACAATGGTACAAACTAAGCTAGACATGTAACTTCATTCATTTGCAAACTTTCATAAGCTTCAGACTTGTACTCCCCAAATTGACCTTCAAACCTTTCTTCAAAAGTCTTATTCAAACTGAATTTGACTTTGTTTCAAACTTCAAAAACTTGAACTTGCTAAATATGAACCGTACTTGAGAAAATATGCAAACTAGATATCCAGTAGTGTACACATCAAGCAATCATTTACTTGACAACAAATGTAGCAAGTATTGACTCTGAACCTGCTATCTCCTATCTTCTCAAACCTGTAAACATACACTAGGATCTACAAATTTGCATTTATCTTATGTTGACAGTCAAGGCCAAGAACAAGCATAGAAGCACATCAAGGAAATGGACACACAAGAAGAAGGAGCATGGGGGGAGCTCCAAGAAGCAGATGTCAAATTTTTAGAAGAAATCCATATAAATCTAGCGATTTTTATCACCAAAAACCATTGTAAATACCATTTTCTATTTTTGAAGCTCCATTTTTTTCAAGCCAAGGAGTCATCGAGCTTGAAGAGTATTAGAAGTATCATCCTACCAATTTTCATAATTTTTAGACTCCGTTTGAGCCCACAAATAAGCTATGGAACCTAATTTTTAACTATGCCGGACACTAGGTCTGGACAAGGCCAAAACCCCTAAAAAAACTATAAAAAGGGCTGGAGAGCTCATTTTTGAGGCTGGTTGGTTGTAGATTTGAGCTTCTATAAGAGATTTCTTTTGTAATGAAAGTCCTTCCATTGTACCACTCTTTGCTCTTACCTTGTGCACGTGTGTGTATGTGTGTGTATGTTTGTGTGCTTTCGCTCATGCACTCGTGCACTTGCTCTTGGTCTTCATACCAGTCCTCATGTCTTTGTGGATTGACAATTATGAGGTGAAGCTCCTCACATTGGTACTTGCCATTGTGCTAGAGTGACACCAAATTTGGCACCGTTGCCTGGGAGAGAGCTTGGAGGATGAGCGTGTGAGGGTAAGACATAGAATAGCGATGTTGGAAGGTAAAAAAATCAGCATCTTCAGTTCAGTTTCTGAGTTTTCTCAATCTTCATCATCATCATCACCACCATCTCTTCCAATCTTCACCTTCTCAGTTTTTTTTCGCTTTTTTGCCTATATGTTCTCGATTTTTGCCTCCTTTTCTTCATTCTTGGCAAGGTGGTGAATTCAGCGAGAGCTTAGAGCTAAAGCATGGAGGAAAAACTGAGTTTCACACTCTTAAAACCCCAAAATCTGAGTGAGAGTATCGTGGTGTGACAAGACCTACGTCTGGTATCGTGAGTGGAGTATCGTGGGTTTGGAAAGCGATCTTACATCTACAGGCACATAGGAGTGATAAGGAGAACCTAAGGTACATATATCAGCATTTGGCCCCCAAAAACTCCAAGTATCGTGTCCGGTTGTGATTTGGTATCGCGATACCAGAACTCCCATGTATCGCGATACAAGAACTCCCGTGTATCGCGTTACTTGTCGACGTATCATATCGTGCACACCCACTTAAGGTATCGCGATACCATTCTGGTATCATATCGTCAATATGGTATCAGGATCGCGGTCGCCCCGGTGGTATCGTATCGCGGTACACCTGGTATCGTATCGTGTCAGTCATGGTATCGTATCGTGCCTATTCTAGTATCGTATCATGCAAAAAAGTGGTATCGTATCGTCCGATCCTTCGGTATCGTATCGTCCATAGAACCAGTATCGTATCGTCCATAGAACCAGTATTGTATCATGAGAGTTCCAGTATCGTATCGTGTAGATTTTTGGTAGTGTATCTCCTGTCACCTTGGTATCGTATCGTGAGCAATCTAGTATCCTATCGCGTGATTTCTGGTATAGTATCATGTAGTGGTCAGGTATCGTATCGTCCACTAACTTGGTATCGTATCGTCGAAAGCAAAGGTATCGTATTATGTAAATTCTAGTATCGTATCGTGACCACTTTCAGTATCGTATCATCTGAATAGCAGTATCGTATCGCGGAAGTTGGTATAGCCTTGGTGGTATCATATCGTTTGAGGTGGTATCGTCCAAAGACAAGTATTGTATCGCGGTCGTCCAGTATCGTATTGTCACACCCAGTATCGTGTATTGCCTGTTCCGAAGTACTCCTAAGAAGGTCTTATTTCCCTGTTTTGAACCCCAGAACCCTGAACTGGCATAACTTTCTCATACAAAATCCCATGGTTTGTTCATATAAGGAAGTGGCATTAATAATCCAAATGGTTTTCCATGACGACTTTTTGCACACTGACATATGATGCATTGAGAAACATAATGTGAAATATAGTTTTCCATGTGGGGCCAAAAGAATAAATCTTTGCAAACAAAAATGGTGCTTTGTATGCCTCTATGGCCCATGTAAGATGCTTCATGCATTTCTTGGATGATAAAATCTTTAAAAGCTTGGGTTATGCATAATCTATGTTGAAAATAAAGTAAACTTAGATGAAATGTATAATTTTCATCAGATAAAGGTGCACCATTGTTGAAATCATGCCATGCACTTGAGAAATACAAATCAGATGCATAAGTGTAAATCATTTCTTGAAATGAATTTGAATGGCAAAAATATCATGCAAAACAACAGAATGTCACAAGGGAAATGGCTAAGAGCATCGGCTGTGACATTAACTTTAACGGGTTGATATTGGATCATGGGTTGGAAATTTTGAAATCAATGAAGCCCATTTAAGATGTCGATTAGAGACTAAAAGATGATTTAATAAATGCTTAATAGTCTATTGATCGGTTTTGATTAATACCTCAGATCCCATAAGATACGTGCACTCTGTGGGTTGTCGAAACAGAGTGTATGGGAGGAGATTGCATTGAATATTGTGTTCTATCTTGTCTCTTTGTGTATCTATTTTCTTTGTGTGATTTTAGCATTCATAACCTCTGTGTGCACATGAATTAAGATCCTGATAACAAAAGGTCTAACTCACATAAATAACACCCATGTTGAAACGTGTGTAATTCAGATTCGCGTCAATTTGATCCCCTAAATCTACACATTGTCAATAGGAGAACGCGTGGAAGATCTGACCTTAGATAAAACTACTTCAACTGCACCACCTTCAAATCGAGATTTCTCTAGCCAATAACTTGTACTTGAGGCTTCCACTATGGATCAAGTAAGAGAAGATTGATTCCCCAAGCAAAAGCTATTGCATTCTCTCCTCAAAACATAGATGATTCCAAAGATTCTCGTTCTGTTTTGAATCTTCTGCATCCTCCTTGGTCTCAGCTCTGTTCTAGAGAGCCACATCCAGCAGTAAATAGAGATCCTCTAAGCAGCATTCTTAAAATGTGAAGATCATTACCCTTTTGCACTTCGGCTAGGTTATCTTTCAATATCCTGTGGGTAAGCTTCCCTCTTGAATATCTCTATGCAGCTTGGTAATTTTTTTTCTCCCTCCAGACCTTCAATCCTCCTGCTCAGTCCACCCGGTACTACCACTCCTGCATGCTTGTACACTTCAACGATGCAGATGCTCCCTTGTGTTCATGTAGCATGCCTTCAATTTGATGATATCTCCTATCTCTCTTTGAGCTGTTACCATCCTGTTTTCATTTTTTTCTTCTCTATTGCTCCGAAAGGTCCTCTTTTTCCACATAACAGTGGCACTTTTCTTCTCACTCCATCAATCATGTATAGCCAAATAACAAAATAAATAATTCCTTAGAGTTCTCGAAGTAAGCAGTAATAGAATCTTCTCATTATGGTGCACACATGTTCCTCATGCAAGGCTCAAATAGCATACCTCCCTCCCAAATGATGAGAAAGCAAATGACAAAAAGCCTCACTTCTAGCCCTCCTTCACTTGCACATACCCAAAGAAACCAACAAACCAATAGCCCCTTCGAGCTCTCTATCTCCCTTTTGTCTTCACCTTTCTCCCTTTTGATGAAGGAGCTATGCTGCCTTTTCTTTTCCCACTTCCCCCAACATAGTGTTGCATATGATCTTCCTTGATGATTCCCAAAGAAGAAGTGCCCAATTAAATGCATCCATTCAAGGTGTTATCCTTAGATATATTATCAACCCTCATGCGCATTCACTTGCATGTCTTCAAAAACCAGCCCCTAGAATATTACTCGAATCTCCGATCAATGCCGCCCCTAGCTCGTCCACCATTTAGAGGACTTGTTGTTGTACAAGTTCACAAGAGTAGAAAAAGGTACTCGATTTGGTGAATGCACCACAATTTTTACTTGCCAAAAATTAGTGGAAACGGAGCATCTCTATGCCTTATCAAGCTCTCCATTGCCATGCCATGTATTTCGCCTAGTTGCATAGGTTCTCATGTACAAATCACCCCTCTTCCTTTTGCTGTCCTTTTTGCTTTTTGCTAAATGTTGGGACATAGCTAATAATCATGGTGGCAAAGTTGATAGTTGATCGCTCCATACACAAGCGAGGCACTCTAATCTCTTGTGCATCCCATACTCATAGTACTCATAGGATAATGTGCATAATCCTCCTTATGAGAGTATAAAGAAGTTCTACTTTATCCTAACCTTTTCTTTCATCAAAATTAACAAAGAAGGCCTCGTTGACCATGTTTTCTACAGTTTTCCATCCTCTTCTCCCAATTTTTCCCTCCAGCACTTTTCTTTTCCTTCTTGTACCCTTACAAAGTAAACGGGGAGGTTTATCACACTTGCTACCCCAATAACCTTTGCACACAAGAATCACTGAGACTTTGGCATGAACTAGCACTCCCCAAGATGTTGTTGCAACTACCATGCTATAGTTCACATCAAGTCTGACATGCATATTATTGTCCCACTTCAGTGATAAACATCATGAAGCAAGTCCTATGACCAAGGGGGTTTGCTTCTGCATGGGCATAGTCTCTGTCACCTGCACATACGAGAAAAAATAGAGAAAAAAACCCCATTTTGTTGTGCACACCACAAAACCCCTTCTCCCCATGAGCGCATCTAGAATGTGTTAGAGGATAGGACACCCGCCCCCTTTTTTTGTGAGATTCTACCCAAAAGAATTCCCTATTGGTCCTTGCCTCTATATCCCTCTTACCTTCAAGAACCTCGAGAGAAACAAAAATCTAGCTTCAGTCAGTCCAACACCCTCCACATTAGAGCCAGCAATGCGTTTTGTCTCCTTGCGTTCTGTCTTATACACTAAGGCATAGAACTTAGGCCTAACTAAGGCATTATTTTGACATCTTTGACACCCATGGCTCCCTTGAGGACCGTTTCTAAATATAATAAACCCACGTAGAGGGTTTGATTTTTAGAAATAGTTAGTAAAATTAGTGGTTAGCATATGGATCGTTGTAGACCATTATTTCTATTATTAAAAGCAAAGGCTCTCTACAAAAGATACCAACTTTTACTTCCATGCATGCTTTTCGAAGCCGCTCTCATGTAACCACTATTTTTGACATAGTAAAAAATCTTATAAATACGTGCACTCTGTGGGTTGTCGAGACAGAGTGAACGGGAGGATATTGCATTGAATATTGTGTTCTGTCTCGTCTCTTCGTGTATCTATTTTCTCTGGTGTGATTTTAGCATTCATAACATCTGTGCGCACATGAATTAAGATCCTGATAACAAAAGGTCTAACTCACATAAATAACACCCATGTTGAAACGTTTGTAATTCAGATTCGCTTCAATTTGATCCCCAAAATGTACACATTGTCGATAGGAGAGCGCATGGAAGATCTGACCTTAGATGAAACTACTTCAACTGGGTGGCCTTGAAATCGAGCTTTCTCTAGCCAATAACTTGTACTTCAGGCTTCCACTATGGATCGAGTAAGAGAAGATTGAGTCCCCTTGCAAAAGCTATTGCATTCTCTCCTCAAAACATAATGATTCCAAAAATTCCCATTTTGTTCTGAATCTTTTGCATCCTTTTTGGTCTCAGCTCTATTCCAGAGTGCCACATCCAACATTAAATAGAGATCCTCTGAGCAGTATTGTTAAAATGTGAAGATCATTACCCTTTATGCACTACGGCCAGGTTATCTTTCAATATCCTGTGGTTAAGCCTCCCTCTTGAAGATCTCTATGCAGCTTGGTATTTTTTTTTTCTCCCTCCAGAACTTCAATCCTCCTACTCAGTCCACCTTGTACTACCACTCTTGCATGCTCGTATACTTCAGCAATGCAGATGCTCCCTTGTGTTGTGTTCGTGAAGCATGCCTTCAATTTGATGGTATCTCCTATCTCTCTTTGAGATGTTACCATCCTCTTTTCATTCTCTATTGCTCTAAAAGGTCCTCTTTTTCCGCATAACAGTGACACTTTTCTTCTCACTCCATCAATCATGTATAGCTAAATAACAAAAAAATTCCTTCCTTAGAAGTCTCAGAGTAAGCACCAACAGAATCTCCTCATTATGCTGCACACATATTCCTCATGCAAGGCTCAAATAGCATACCTTCTTCCCAAATGATGAGAAAGTAGATGACAAAAAACCTCACTTCTACCCCTCCTTCACTTGCACATACCCAAAGAAACCAACAAACCAATAGCCCCTTTGAGCTCTCTATCTCCCTTTTGTCTTCACTTTTCTCTTTTTTGATGAAGGAGCTATGAGGCCTTTTCTTTTCCCACTTCCAGAGCACAGTGGTGCATATGATCTTCCTCGATCATTCCCAAAGAAGAAGTGCCTTAAATGCATCCATTCAAGGTGTTATCATTAGATATATTATGAGCCCTCATGCGCATTCACTTGCATGTCTTCAAAAACCAGCCCCTAGAATATTACTTGAATCTCCGATCAATGTTGCCCCGACCTGGTCTACCATTCAGAGGACTGCCTATTGTACAAGTTCATAAGCGTAGAAAAAGATACTCGATTTGGTGAATGCACTACAATTATTAGTTGCCAAAAATCTGGGGAAATGGAGCATCCCTATGCCTAGTCAAGCTCTCCATTGCCATACCATTGGTTCTCATGTACAAATCACCCCTTTCCCTTTTGCTATCCTTTTTACTTTTTGTTGAATGTTGGGACATAGCTAATAATCATGGTGGGGAAGTTGACAGTTGATCCCTCCATACATAAGCGAGGCACTCTAATCTCGATGCATCCCATACTCATAGGATTTATGAGAGTATAAAGAAGTTTTGCTTTTTCCTAGCCTTTTCTTTCATCAAAATTAATGAAGAAGGCCTCGTTGACCATGTTTTCTGTAGGTTGTCGTCCTCTTCTCCAATTTTTTCCCTTCAGCAATTATCGTTCCCTTCTTGTCACCGGTAACCTTACAGAGTAAACTGGGAGGTTTATCGGGCTTGCTACTCCAATAACCTTTGCACACAGGAATCACTGAGACTTTGGCCTGAACTAGAACTGCCCAAGCTCTTGTTGCAACTACCATGCTATGGTTAACATCAAGTCTGACATGCCCATTATTGTCCCACTTTAGTGATAAACATCGTAAAGCAGGCCCTATGACCAAGGGGGGTTTGCTTCTGCATGGGCATAGTCTTCGTCACCTGCACACAGGAGAAAAAATAGAGAAAAAAAAAAACCCTTTTGCTAATGTGCACCTGCACACCACAAGACCCCTTCTCCCCATGAGTTTATCTAGAATGTGTTAGAGGGTAGGACACCCGCCCCCTTTTTTTGTGAGATTCTACCCAAAAGAATTCCCTGTTGGTCCTTGCCTCTATATCCTTCCTGCCTTCAAGAACCTCGAGAGAAACAGATCCAGCTTCAATCAGTCCAAAGCCCTCCGCATTAGAGCCAGCAATGCAATATAGGTTGGGTACGCATGAACCATTATTGATCTCCAAAAAGCAAAACATTCTTCTCCAAATGGCAAGTTCGAATCCAACCATGAATCCTGATTTGCTCACCAATGCATTCCAGCCCCCCTCCTTGTGCACACATTAAAAAACCAGCAAGAAACACCCATTCTATTATCCGCCAGAATGCGACCCAAATCGCCTCCCCCTTCTCTTTGATACATGCACTCTTTTCTGCCTCAATACCTATGCCTCCTCAAGTTTCCCCTCTAGTTGATATATATTATTTAGACTTTTAAAAACGAAACACAAAAGCCTTCTTTAAGATATGAATCCAAGACTAATCTTTCATACATTCCTAGCCTCTAAAATTTCACAACTACATACTCTCAAGTGGTAAGCTTGACTTATAAACCTAACCAAGAGATACAACATCCACTAAGTATGAAGTGATGCTTGCAAATAGCTTTCTTGCATGACATCCAAGCTTAGATTCTATGACCTTCAAAGCAACCAAACTACAAATTGGGGGATTCGGTCCTCAAAGAATCCAAAGGAATTTCATGTCATGATTTTGCAAGCCAATAGGCCAATGATCTCTTGCAGCTTTGCTAACTTGGCTATATGCATTCGGCAATATATCTGGACGAGTCCTTAATGCTTGGTTGAGCTTCACATAGAAAGGGCCCAATCGAATCAAACACCATTGTAGCTTCCTCTTTTAATCTATGAGAAATTCATGATCTATTCTCCATGCCTTCAATGGTGGATTGCCTTCAATGGTGGATTGCCTTCAACTCTTATCTCTATCTCTACACATTAGTTGATTCCATGGAAGACCTTTCAAATTCTTTTCTCCTTCAACATGTTGTTTCCCATTTGTAGCAATTGTTCCACCTCTTGCATCTATTACTTGTCGGTTCCTTTAATTATTCTTTGAATTGCATCAATGTTGTGCTTGATTGCATCCATTCATAGAGATTAGTGTTTAAAAATGAAGACATGCAAACCATTCGAGTTCCAAAAATAGAGAACATGCTTTGGTGTTCATCTTAATGAGCTATCATCAAATATGTCCCCAATCCTCACATGGTAGCTTTATTTTTTCCACATATGCCTCCCGTATGCCAATTCACGAGAGATTTTTCATATTGGTTCATAGAAAAAACAATCTTTCCTCCATGAGTGAATCATGAAGAAATAGTAGCTTCTTGTTAGCCAACAAATTTGCAGTAAAACTGAATGATTATGTTGCTTATATGCAAACACCACCCTCCATACATCCCCAAATCATCAAATGAGTAGAAAGCACAATGTCCTTAGCTAGAATAGTTGTTTCTCATCGTCAACTAAAAATCCAAGAGAGCTTGTTCTCATGCACAGGCCCACCCTCTTTGAAATTCCACCTACTATTCTTGGATATCAACTCTCAGAATTTCTTATCCACCAAAGAATAGATCTAAGTTTTCCTATGGAGACTAACATGTTCATGTCCTTCCTTTCTTTCTCAAGGGCTTGCTATGAGAACTTCCTTCTAGAGTCTACTCCATAATTTTTGCTTTTGATATTCTCAATTTTGATCAATATGGTGAGGTCCACCATGCTCTTGCTGGGATGAAGTAAAAGTCCCTGTGGACTTACTAATGCTCCTGCTACATTTGCACTAATGATGAACAACAATTACCAATCTTTGGTTCTTGTATTCTTCGATGATATACTTGTTTATAGTAAGAATGATAGTGAGCATGAGAAGCATCTTAAAATAGTTTTCCATTTGCTATGAGAGAACACACTTTATGGTAATCCTCAAAAGAGTTACTTCTTTCAACATAAGCTAGAATATTTAGGACATATTATTTCAAGTGAAGGCATGCATATGGATCCAAAAAAGATTAAAGTTATAGTAGAATGGCCTACACCACAATCAGTCAATGATGTTCTTTCTTTTCTTGGGTTTGCTAGCTTCTATAGGAAATTTGTTCAAAATTTTTCTTATTTAGCATTGCCTCTTATCTTATTATTTCCCGGTAAAGCTAATGTCATAGCTGATGCTCTTAGCCCCCCTTCACATTCTGTTGTTTTGCATGATATTTTTGCCATTCAAATTCATTCTTTTCAAGAAATGATTTCCACTTATGCATCTGATTTGTATTTCTCAAGTGCATGGCATGATTTCAACCATGGTGCACCTTTATCTGATGAAAATTATACATTTCATCGAAGTTTACTTTATTTTCAACATAGATTGTGCATAACCCAAGCTTTTAAAGATTTTATCATCCAAGAAATGCATGAAGCATCTTACATGGGCCATAGAGGCATACAAAGCACCATTTTTGTTTGCAAAGATTTATTCTTTTGGCCCCACATGGAAAACTATATTTCACATTATGTTTCTCAATGCATCATATGTCAGTGTGCAAAAAGTCATCATGGAAAACCATTTGGATTATTAATGCCACTTCCTTATATGAACAAACCATGGGATTTTGTATGAGAAAGTTATGCCAGTTCAGGGTTCCGGGGTTTAAAACAGGGAAATAGACCTTCTTAGGAGTACTTCGGAACAGGCAATACACGATACTGGGTGTGACAATACGATACTGGACGACCGCGATACAATACTTGTCTTTGGACGATACCACCTCAAACGATATGATACCACCAAGGCTATACCAACTTCCGCGATACGATACTGCTATCTAGACGATATGATATTGAAAGTGGTCATGATACGATACCAGAATTTACACAATATGATACCTCTGCATTCGACGATACGATACCAAGTTAATTGATGATCCGATACCTGACCACTACATGATACAATACCAAAAATCACACGATATGATACGAGATTGCTCACGATACGATACCAAGGTGACAGGCGATATAGTACCAAAAATCTACACGATACGATACTGGAACTCTCACAATACGATACTGGAACTCTCACAATACGATACTGGTTCTATGGACGATACGATACTAGTTCTATGGATGATATGATACCGAAGGATTAGACGATATGATACCACTTTTTTGCACGATATGATACTAGAATAGGCACGATACGATACTGTGACCGACACGATACGATACCAGGTGTACCACGATATGATACCATCGGGGCGACCGCGATCCTGATACCAGATTGATGATACGATACCATAATGTTATCACAATACCTCAAGTGGGTGTGCACGATATGATACGTCAACAAGTATCACGATACACGGGAGTTCTGGTATCGTGATACACAGGAGTTCTGGTATCGTGATACCAAATCTCAATCAGACACAATACTTGGAGTTTTGGGGGGCCAAATTCAAAAGTTTTTGTAGATATATGTACCATAGGTTCTCCTTAATACTCATATGTGCCTATAGATGTAAGGTCACTCTCCAAACCCACGATACTCCACTCGCGATACCAGACGTAGGTCTTGTCATGCCATGATACTGCCACTCAGATTTTGGGGTTTTAAGAGTGTGAAACTCAGTTTTTCCTCCACGCTTTAGCTCTAAGCTATCGCTGAATTCATCACCTTGCCAAGAATGAAGAAAAGGAGGCAAAGATTGGGAATGTATAGGCAAAAAAGCAAAAAAAACTAAGAAGGTGAAGATGGGAAGAGATGGTGGTGATGATGATGATGAAGATGAAGAAAACTCAGAAACTGAACTGAAGATGCTGATTTTCTTACCTCCCAACATCGCTACTCTATGTCTTACCGTCACACACTTATCCTCCAAGCTCTTTCCTCGGCAACGGTGCCAAATTTGGTGTCACTCTAGCACAATGGCAAGTACCAACATGAGGAGCTTCACCTCATAAATGTCAATCTGCAAAGACATGAGAACTGGTATGAAGACCAAGAGCAAGTGCACGAGTGCATGAGTGAAAGCACACAAACATACACACACATACACACACATACACACATGCGCACAAGGTAAGAGAAAAGTGTGGAACAATGGAAGGACTTTGATTACGAAAGAAATATCTTACAGAAGCTCAAATCTACAACTAGCCAACCTAAAAATGAGCTCTCTAGCACTTTTTATAGTTTTTTGAGTGGTTTTGGCCTTGTCCAGACTTGGTCTCCGGCCTAGTTAAAAATTAGGTTCTAGAGCTTATTTGAGGGCTCAAACAGAGTCTAAAAATTATGAAAATTGGTAAGATGATACTTCTAATACTCTTCAAGCTCTAGGACTCCTTGGCTTGAACAAAATGGATTTTCAAAAATAGAAAATGGTATTTACAATGGTTTTTAGTGACAAAAATCACTATATTCATAGGGATTTCTTCTAAAAATTTGACATGTGCTTCTTGGAGCTCCCGACATGGTCCTTCTTCTTGTGTGTCCATTTCCTTGATGTGCTTCACTTCTTGTGTTTGGCCTTGACTGTCAACATAAGGTAAATGAAAATTTGTGGATCCTAGTGTATGTTTACAGGTTTGAGAAGACAGGAGATAGCAGGTTCATAATCAGTACTTGCTACATTTGTTGTCAAGCAAATGATTGCTTGATGTGTACACTATTGGATATCTAGTTTTCATATTTTCTCAGGTACTATGGTTCATATTCTGCAAGTTCAAGTTTTTGAAGTTTGAAGGAAAGTCAAATTCAGTTTGAACAAGACTTTTGAAGAAAGGTTTGAAGGTCAATTTGGGGAGTACAAGTCTGAAGCTTATGAAAGTTTGCATATGAATGAAGTTACATGTCCAGTTCAGTTTGTACCATTGGGACATTGAAGGGGGGATTGTTGGAAAAACAATGTCACTTGCAGTCTTTATACTTCCTTTATAAGCAAATAGCGTGGGCACCTTGGATAGCACAGTTGTCTCTCAAATAAAGCACCCGAGTTCGAAACTAGTCGGCAGCACAATGAACATGCAGCAAAATTTTACATGCTTTTGAAAAATACAAATGTGAATGGACATCTTCGCATTGATTTTGGGTGATGGATTTTTTTGCGATTACACGATGGCATGTGTTATGCTTTTCATATACTATTTTGTTATGCTTTTCATAGAATACGTTTTGAAGAGCTTTTGGAGGGTATACTCAAAGCTATATAAGAAGAGCTTTGGCTCATTGTAATTTATCCTACACCTTTCGCAACACAAGATTTGGAGCTTGGTCCCTCAATAGAGATGGTGCTTCTAGCACACATGGGGCAGCCATGGTGCTATTTTGGAGCATGTTGAGGAGCAACGATGGGGTTCTTCTTGGAGAAGAAGAGTGTGATCACACTCTTGCTTATGGAGAGGAATTATCTATTAGTAGCTTGGTGGTGTGGATCGGCCATTCACTTTATGTATTTCAAGATTTTCTTCTACATGAAGATTTCGGGTTACTTCAAAGACATTGGATGGTGGTTAACATTATGTTAAGAATTCAGGTACATGTTCTCTTTATGCACACATGTACTACTTGAAGTATATGGAAGTGGCATCCATATCAAGAGGAGTCCTATTCAGCATAGGTACAAGAGAATCAGTACATGTATGCTTTATGCATATTCGGACGAGGTGTTAGAGAAGGTGGTTCACATGAGTATGAGGATTTCTTACAGCAAACTTGTTAGCATTCTTTGCTACTTTTTTAAGTATGTGATCTTTCACACACGTGTCTAACTTAGGGTCTTCCATAGCCTAAGGTTAGATGAGGGTTTGTTGATTATCATTTTTAGACTGATCCTTCCTCTTTCTATCACTCATATTCACTCTTCTACAACCTATTAGGTCACACATCTCATATATATTCAAATTTTTATCCATATATCTGAATATGTTTGTTACATTTGTACATTCACTCATCCATCTATTTCTGTCACATAGAGTGGTTGAGAATTTTGACTCCCACATTGTAAATTGACATTTGTATATATGATAGTGTGAGTAAGTAGTGGCTTACGTAACACTTTACACATGTTTTCTAATCTTTCTCTATCTTTGTCTCATCATTTGTATGATTAAATGTGGTATGTTCATGTTTTGTCAATATTGGAAGATTGTTGGAATTTGTGTTGTTGATCATGGATCTATGGAACTTGGACCTGTGGTATTAGTTATGGGCCTACTAAATTTCCAACAAGACCATCATCACCATGAAAAGTGTCCCTATCCATACTCTACAAAGCATCCACAAGATCACTATCATTGAACGATGCCAAAAGCCCCTTCTTCATCTCCTCAGTCACAAGACATCTCACATGCCGCAAGACACAGTGCTAGCTCTCCTTCAAAGTCTTGAAAGGGGTTTTAGCCAATAGTAGGGCATGGAAAAACTAAGTAGCAATCTCTCTCGCCTCCCCAAGCTCAATAGCACACGACCCATCCAATCAAAGATTTTGCCTAAGGCCAATATGCATATGTCATGGGCTGACCGTAGAAAAAACTCCTCTATCATACGATCACCCACCTGCATCGAGAATGAGGCTTTCCCATGGTGAAAGAAGGCAAACTGCCTATCCTCAATCTCACACAACTCTTGTTGCACCTAGGCGAGCTACTTGCTTGTCCACTCATAATCTAGATGCTGCTTCAAGAGCCATTGGAGGGAGGCAAAGCCCTTGTGGAGACAACACTCGCTCTCCAAAGCATGAGGGAGCCATTGACCACACTCCTCGTGCAAGAATACACTAACCAATTAAAGGCCAATCATAAGGGATTGAGTCTAACATCCCTCGTACCCCAACATCCCAAACCAAATCGCCTCAATCTGGTCAAACAAGCTCCCATCAAGTTGAATGTGCTCAAGAATGCACAACAACCATGGTGTCTCCAAAATGGAGACAACCATAGGGGCATGATTTGAAAAGGAGGAACCTAGAAAAATAGATTTCCTACCACTACAATCCACCAATACATCACTGACATACATGCAATCTCCTAGACATATTCATCCCTCGAATCCTCTTATTCAAAATCTTTGAACTTGGTATACTAAAATATTTTCTTGTATTGAGCTAGTACACATGCACAATAATATAAACATAATTCTAATGCATGAAAGACATTTTTTGCAAGATGGCCAACCTTGCGATAGGCAAAGCATTGATTGGGAAGACGCGACTACTCATCCTTTGGAATCAACCAGCCACCTAAGAGTAAGGGTTGCTTTATCTCATGCAATAGCTACGAGGGGTCCATGATAAGAATTGGCACTAAGAAAATGCAACTCACCTTGGACGTAGCCAAGGCGATGAAGTAAGAAACCTTCAAGAAAGTGCCAAGGGTCTCACCAATTTGTGATAGTAAGGGGAGGTATTTGTGATGAAGGCCATGGAAATAGGCCATCACACGAAACCCTTGTGCTTCATCCAGAAATAAGTTCTAGGAGGAAGTTGTTGATGGGTCAAATCCATGTGTCCTAGAGAAGACAAAGGCATGGCCCACACAAATTGCAAAAGGTGATAGTGCAAGCATCCAGCCAACCACCTCCAACGAGTCGAGCTCCACCTGGTAGAAGTTACGACCAAGGGGCTCAATGCCAACAAGATTTCCAACCTCGGCAAGCAAGTTGCTCTCAAGAAGATCCTTGAGCTTGCCACAACTAGGATGAATTCTAATGATTTTGCATTCAATCACTGGTGATGCTTGAAGTCGTTCAACTTTAGAGGCCAACCTCACTCTACCCTCATCGGCAAGGGAGAGTCGAATGGGTGACTGAGTGAAGTGGAGGGAGAGGGATTCACAAGAGTCCCATTGAGGGGTGGGTTCCATGTCCATACCATGTCGAACACGTGCAAAAAGAGGAAAAACTTCAAGCTAGAAGAAGCCTTATTACTGTAGAGTCAAACCAAGAAACAAAAAAAAATTCCTTCTTCCTTGCAAAGATAGTAGTGAAGGGGCTCAAAGGGAAATGGGGGGGGGGGTTTAAAGAGGGTCGACTACAAGGGGCTTGAAGGGGGTGGAAGAAGCCATGAAGTAGGGAAGAGATGGGCGAGGGAAGCAAGGGGAGAGGAGTACATGGGGGGGGGGGGGGGGGGGGGGGGCGGTGGAGAGGTGTTAGTCAAGGGACTGGGGGTGCTGTCAAAGGGCAAGCACATGGTGTTGGTGTATTTCATCCAAGTTAGTGCTTGATCATTCACAAATTTACACACGTGGAATCCTTCACAACTGCCATGGACCTAAACATGGACATGCATATGGTACCTATACATGGACATGCATGTACCTGACCTCAACACTCTTATGGGCAAACTCTTCACACATGAAGCAAAGATAAGCAAGAATGGTGAATCCTCAAGAGGTAGTCAGTCTTCTGTCGTATACTCTAAAAAAGTTAAAGCTAAGGATAAGACAAAGTCTAAGAAGAATGAAGATGAAGGTAGCTCTTTCCAAGCCAACTTCACAGGTAGAGGAAAAGCTAGAGGAAGAGGTAGAGGAGGAAAGAAAGGCAAGGGGAGACCCCAATCATTTCAATATTGTAACATTTGTGGTTACTCCAATCATACCACTAAGGAATGTTGCAAGAACCCAAGGAATTCCAGAGGAAGAGGCTTCAATAGAGGTGTCTATGGATCAAATAGAGGCAGATACAATGGAGGATACAACAATAACTACTTCAACAATAATAATCATCAAAATGGACATAGAGGAAGAAAGGATTACAACAAGTACACTGAAGATCAAAGTCGAGAAGACTCACTACTCCTTATGAACCTATCATTGAAGTAGGGTAAGGATGATGATCATGTTTTCTATATTGACTGAGGGTGCTCAAATCATATATCAGGAAATGTAGCATTGCTCTCTGATTTATAAAATCTCAAGAATAAACATGAAGTGCAAACAGGTGATGATACAAGACATTTAGTGGAGAAAGTAGGTAGTGTCAATACATCAGATGGCAACATGAATCTCCTAAGGAAGGTTTTGTATGTGCCTACCATAACCAAAAATTTCATAAGTGTTGGACAAACTATGGAGAAAGAATTGCAGGTTAGGTTTACAAGGCATGGAGCATATGTGGAAGACCCCAAGCAAGGATTCTAAAGAATTTCCAAGGGAGAAAAGATAGGAAACGTCTTCACCTTTGAAGTGGAGGACACTAAGAACATAGCATTATTTAGCTATGGATCTCAAACACTCTCTGAATTGGAGGTATGCCACAAAAGGCTTGCTCATATTGGTGAGAGAACTTTGAAAAAGCTTTGGAGGCATCAAAGTGTACTTGGATTGACCACAATGGAGTGTAATAAGCCTTTGAATTAGTTTTTTCCTTTGCTCATACCTCATGAGTTTGTTGTTTCCTTTCTCCTTCTCCTTTTTTTTCTCGAGTTGAACTTTCTTTCAATATAGAGGGATTATACATGGAAGATCTAACTTTTTTTATATTTATGGCTTTAGGGAGGTTATACCATGTCTGTCCATGGTGGTACTTAATTCCTTACAAGGTGCCATGAATATGGTATCATCTAGAAGATGATTGAGACAATGGATAGAGCATATTGATAATTCTAGTTTCTTGAATTTCTCAAATTCAAGTCTAATTAGTTATACTTGATCAATTTGTACTGACAAGAGCTTTTCACTTCTTGCCTACTAAAGCTTTAAGTATCCACGTCAAGGACTTTATAGGAATCTCTCTATTGCTTAAGTCTAAGCTTCCACCCAATCTTTTTTATTTCTACCAAAATCCCTTTAAGGATAGGCAAACATTATGTTTTACCTTCCATAGACTTAATTACCATCATCATGGTTGCAGAGTACATGCTTGGAAATTTTTTCTCTGTTCAGACTTGGAACAATTTACTCTTTTCACAATTTCCATTGGATAAATGAAACTTGAGTGAAAAAATCCCAAAAGGATTTTATTTTCCGTAACTTGGGAAAAATTTAGAGTAGTTCCAATCGCAATTTCTTGGAAAAACATTGCCAAACTTGATCATGTCTAGTTGACCTAGCAAAATAAGAATAAAGAATTAGTCTATATCTTTCAAATCTCTTGAACTATCAAAAGCATCTTTGCTTGCTCATGGGATTTTAGAGATCTTTTCCTCAACACAAGTCTAAGCATGTCCTAATGCCATTCAGATTCCAAAACTAAGCATCTTATCATTATTGATACACCTTTAGGTGCTATGAACTAACTGTTGGTTGGGAGTAAAAAATTCTACAAACATCCAAGTTAGATGTTTGGGTAAACCAATCTTCAAGTTTTTCAAATCAAATTCAAGTGAATCAAGAGCTCTCAAAGTCTTGATAGGGATAAGAATCCCACCCTAGTTACTAAGTACATGAACTAGTCATGCATAGAAATGGACTAGTAACTCAAATCCACCCATTTCAAATGTTCATTCCCAAATTACACCTAGTAAAATAGTGAATTGGTCAGGGATGTTTTTATATCCACCCTTATTATTAATTCACTAATTGTAGTTCAATCATTTTATCGAAATACAAAGCTAGATGGTGTTTTGAATCATTTGAGCAGGTATCCCACCACAGAGATGAGATATGTTGTTTTAGAACATGAGGCCCGAGGGTTGCCTAAGGTATTTATATAGCTCTATTTTTTAGGAAAAAATATTTTTCCAAGGGGATAGATGCAATAAAGTAATTATATAATCTAACGGTGTGGCCAGTTCAGACAGATATGAAATCAGACATCATTTGGTCACCCATGTATATGACCAACGATTTTGAGAGTAGACTTATGTGGCAAGTCATGTGCTCTTGAAAACAAGTGATCCACTTAGCTTAGTGCTTGAGACTCAAGGGTGTGAATTCGGAGGTCTTAGGGACAAACCCCATGGGGTACATGGGTAGAGTATTTTGCTCAAAGATCTCTAGAGTCTTCTAGAAGCATCCACTTTAACTCCAACTAACTAGGACACTTGGTGCACATGTATTTACATGGTCGATAGATGGATGGTTAGAATTAACCTGCCCAAGAAGGCAGTCCCTTGGAGAGAGCTATATATAGAGGCATATGGTTGGGAGGAGAGTATTTGGTTTGAGAAGGTCGCCGGTTCAAATCCTCTATGAGACATCACAATAGAGACCTCTTCTTCTTTTCTTTTTTTCTTGGCTTTAAGCTTCTCTAGATAGACTCATCACGTGATTGCACATGCTTTCACCTCCCATAATTTTTGCACCCTCATGACCAAAAAACATCACGCATCGAATGGGAGAAAAATAGAGGGTAATTGAAGAAGATGAATGGATAAGGTCCCCATGGATCGTGCAAGAGCTCTAAAACCAATGCAAGAGAATGAAAAATATGACCACCACATGTTAGGGAGATGACTGTCCTCCCCATCATATGCCTCTATATAAAGCTCTCTCCAAGGGACTACCTTTGTGGGTAGGTCGATTCTAACCATCCATATGTCAGCCATGTAAGAGCATGTGTTAACTAGAGTTAGCTCAAGTGGATGCTTGTAGAAGACTCTAGAGATCTTTGGGCAAAATTCTCTCCTTATGAACCCCATGGTGTTTGAGCCCAAGACCTCCACCTTCACATCCTTGGAAGGAGAATAGAGGGTGGTTGAAGAAGATGAATGATAAGGTCACCATGGATCCTACAAGAGCTCTGATCCCAATGCAAGAGAATGAAAATGATGAACTCTCACTGAAAAATAATTACAAAAGACTAGCACCTATATGACCATAAAAAGAACCTTCATGTGAAAAATGTGGGCAATAGAACCAAGATCAAGTATGAGAAAGGACCCAAGAATAAGTTAAGAAGATACATTCGTGACCACTTCATAGCCACTTCATTTTAGCGATCCTACTGGGGATCCAAAAAAAGGAAGTGAGTACATTTCTGCATATCTACAAGCCAAGGGTAGAGAATCTTGCCAAATAACGAGAAATTGAGCGAATTCAGTTGTGAATAAACATCTTTCCTTGGCCTTCATAGGCTTCATTCAATCATGCCCATAAATTGGCTAGTAATTGGAATCCACCCATTTCACATGTTCGTGCCTAGATCGCACCTAGTAAAATAATGAATTGGCCAGAGATGTTTCTAGATCTACCCTTATAATTCATCCACTCTTCGATGAGTTTATCAAAGTGCAAAGGTTGATGGTGTTTTGAATCACTTGGGCAATGATCCCACCACAAAGATGAGACATGTTCTTCCAGTTTTAGAACATGAGGCTGAGGGGTTGCCTACAATATCTATATAGATCTATTTTTTAGGGCAAAAATATTTTTTCTAAGGGGGAAGAATGTAATAAAGAAAGCCTTTGATCTAACAGTCCTGCTAGTTCAATAGACTTGAAATCGGACATCATTTGGTCACCCATGTGTATGACCAAAGATCTCAAGACTAGACATACATAGCGTGTCATGTGCTCTTGAAAACAAGTGATCCACTTAGCTTAGTGGTTAAGACTCAAGGGTATGAAGGTGGAGGTCTTGGGTTCAAACCCAATGGGATACATGGGGAGAGTATTTTGCCCAAAGAGCTCTAGAGTCTTTTAGAAGCATCCAGCTAAGTTAACTCCAATTAACTGGGATACTTGGTGCACGAGGAGTTACGTGGCCAAGAAATGAATGGTTAGAATCCACCTACCCAAGAAGGTAGTCCCTTGGAGAGAACTATATATAGAGGAATATGGTTGGGACAAGAATCATCTCTCTAGCATGTTGGTTTTAATTATCTTCCATTCATCTTCAAACTAGACTTATGTGAAACCCTCTCTATATATTCTATTCAACATCAACATCATATTTGGAATCAACGACAATCAAAGATCAGGTCCTTTGCCCATAACATAGACTTAATACATGGTAGTTCTCCTCCTCATAAATCACCTTATAGACATGGCCTGCTACAACAAAAGGAAATAGAAAACCAAGTGAAAGACCTTCTAGAAAGGACTTATAAGGCATAGTTCTTCCCCCCTTTTGGAGCACCGGTTTTCTTAGTAGAGAAGAAGAATAAAACTTATCGAATGTGCATTGATTATGGATCCCTTGACAAGATCAAAATAAAGAATAGATGCCCTCTTCCTCCAGTAGATGATCTCTTAGATAACTTACAAGGAGCTCATGTAGTTAGTAAAATTGATCTTAAATTAGGTTACAATCAAATATGTACGCAAAGTGATATTTTTAGGACTCCATTTAGAATTCAAATCGACCATTATGAATTTATGGTAATGCCCTTTGGACTTACTAATGCTTCTGATACATTTGCACAAATGATGAACAACATTTTTCTTAATTACCAATCTTTTATTATTGTGTTCTTCAATGATATACTTGTTTATAGTAAGAATGATAGTGAGCATGAGAAGCTTCTTAAAACAGTTTTACATTTGCTATGAGAGAACACACTTTACACTAATCCTCAAAAGAGTTATTTCTTTCAACGTAAGCTAGAATATCTAGGACATATTATTTCAAGTGAAGGCATGCATGTGGATCCAAAAAAGATTAAAGTTATAGTAGAATGGCCTACACCGTAATCAGTCAATGATGTTCGTTCTTTTCTTTGCTTAGCTAGTTTCTATAGGAAATTTGCTCAAAATTTTTCTTATTTATCATTGCCTCTTACCTTCTTATTGAAAAAGAAAATAAAATTTGCATGCGAGCTTACCCAACAAAAATCCTTTTAGAAACTCAAACATGGACTTTCACATGCACCTGTTCTATAGTTACCTGATTTTTCACAACCATTTCATGTCATTACTGATCCTAGTGGATTAGGAATAGGTGTTGTTTTAATGCAAAATGATCATCCTATTTCATTTGAGAGTAGAAATCTTAAGACCTCAAAGAAGAATTATAGTACATATGATAAAGAATTGTTAGCAGTTGTGCATGCTCTGTGGATTTGGAAACACTATCTTATGGCATGTGAGGTATTAATCAAAACCGATCCATAGACTATTAAGCATTTATTAAATCAGCCCTTAATCTATCATCAACATCGTAAATGGGCTTCGTTCATTGAAAATTTTCAGCCCATGATCCAATATCAACCCGATAAAGCTAATGTCATAGCCGATGCTCTTAGTCATTTTCCTTCACATAATGTTGTTTTGCATGATATTTCTGCCATTTAAATTCATTATTTTCAAGAAATGATTTCCACTTATGCATCTGATTGCAAAGATTTCTTCTTTTGGCCCCACATGGAAAAAGATATTGCACATTATGTTTCTCAATGCATTGTATGTCAGCGTGTAAAATATCATCATGGAAAACCATTTGGATTATTAATGCCACTTCCTATGGCGAACGAACCATGGGAACAAATCAGTTGATAGGTTTACTAAATATGCATATTTTATTCCTTGTAGAAAAACTTTGTCTACACCTCAAGCTACAAAAGTATTCATTAATTGCATTTTTTCATATCATGGATTTCCTAAAGTAATGTTATCTGATCGTGATGTTCATTTCAACAATCATTTTTGGGTTGCCTTATTTCAACATTTTGGTTCTACAATAGATTTTATTTAGTTCTACATTAAATCGTGAAAGTAATGGACAAAGTGAGGCTACAAACAATACTATTCTTGATTTATTGCGTTGTTATTCATTAGACAATCCCACTAACTAGGATAAAAAGGTTACTATTGCTTCAATTTCCTTACAATAACACTGCACACAACACTACTGGTCATGCACCTTTCGAAATTGTTTATGGTAAAAAGCTTCCCACTCATATGTCACTCACCCAAACTGATATTCCGATGGCCGATTCTATTACTAAAGATCACCTTTCTATAGTTTGCGGTGTTCATGAGCACATTAGGAAAAGTCAAGAATGTTATACACGTAATGTCAATACAAAACCATTAGCCAAGGAATTTAAGGACAATGATATTGTATGGCTAAAAAACATCTGAAAAATATTTCGTAGCACCCTAAAATTAAACTTGCACCACGTTATTATGGACCATTTTGCATTATACAAAAAATTAATGATAATTCATTCTAATTTGATGTACCACCACATTGGAATATACATAATTCTTTTCATATTAGTTTACTTAAACCAAAGGAACTTTACCACTCACTCCACTGTGTGATGACCCTCCTTTAATTGAAGAATAGTATGAAATCTTAGTTCTTGAGAAAATAATTGATCATGATGTCACTACTACATGCACAGGTACTCAGTATCATTGCTATTTATTTAAGTACAAAAATCACTCTATTGAAGAATGTCAATGGATACATAAAACACAATTATCACCCTATTATGGTCACTTAATTTCTGCATATCACACACATACACATTAATGTAACTCCTCCATGAACATTTCCATGCATGTGTTTATACATGGAACATGCTTATTTTTGTTCAATGATAGAACATCTGACTGGACCTCCATGTTTATTTTCATTTTATCAACTCAGGTCACTTGCTTTTTCACTTGAGGGGCATGTTATGAATTATGGAATGTGTTGAACAAGGAATTGTTGGAGTGTTAATTTATTAATGTATTAATGTGTTTTGGTGTTTTGATATAGTAGTTGAAGGTTCCTGAGGGGCATGAAAGGACAAACATCAATAATTGGATTTATATTTTATTTAGTTTGTAAATAAACCCACTTAGAGGGTTTGATTTTTAGAAATAGTTAGTAAAATTAGTGGTTAGCATACGGATCGTTGTAGACCACAATTTCTGTTATTAAAAGCAAAGACTCTCTACAAAAGATACCAACTTTTACTTTCATGCATGTTTTTTGAAGCCGCTCTCATGTAACCACTATTTTCAACATAATAAAAAATCCTATAAATACATGCACTTTGTGGGCTGCCGAAACAGAGTGTATGGGGGGAGATTGCATCGAATATTGCATTTTGTCTTGTCTCCTTGTATATCTATTTTCTATTTGTGCTTTTACCATTCATAACCTCTATGTGCACATGAATTAAGATCCTAATAACAAAAGTTCTAACTCACATAAAAAACACCATGTTGAAACATGTGTAATTCAGATTTGCTTCAATTTGATCCCCTAAATCTACACATTGTCAATAGGAGAACGCGTGGAAGATCCGACCTTAGATAAAACTACTTCAATTGTGCCACCTTCAAATCGAGATTTCTCTAGCCAATAACTTGTATTTGAGGCTTCCACTATGGATCAAGTAAGAGAAGATTGATTCCCCAAGCAAAAGCTATTGCATTCTCTCCTCAAAACATAGATGATTCCAAAGATTCTCGTTCTGTTCTAAATCTGTTGCATCCTTCTTGGTCTCAGCTCCGTTCTAGAGTGCCACATTCAGCAGTAAATAGAGATCCTCTAAGCAGCATTGTTAAAATGTGAAGATCATTACCCTTTTGCACTCCGGCTAGGTTATCTTTCAATATCCTGTGGTTAAGCCTCCCTCTTGAAGATCTCTATGCAGCTTGGTAATTTTTTTTCTCCCTCCAGACCTTCAATACTCCTGCTCAGTCCACCCGGTACTACCACTCCTGCATGCTCGTATACTTCAACGATGCAGATGCTCCCTTGTGTTCATGTAGCATGCCTTCAATTTGATGGTATCTCCTATCTCTCTTTGAGTTGTTACCATCCTGTTTTCATTTTTTTCTTCTTTGTTGCTCCAAAAGGTCCTCTTTTTCCATATAACAGTGGCACTTTTCTTCTCACTCCATCAATCATGTATAGCTAAATGACAGAAAAAATAATTCCTTAGAGTTCTCGAAGTAACCAGTAATAGAATCTCCTCATTATGGTGCATGCATGTTCCTCATGCAAGGCTCAAATAGCATACCTTTCTCCCAAATTATGAGAAAGTAGATGACAAAAAGCCTCACTTCTAGCCCTCCTTCACTTGCACATACCCAAAGAAGCCAACAAACCAATAGCCCCTTTGAGCTCTCTATCTCCCTTTTGTCTTCACCTTTCTCCCTTTTGATGAAGGAACTATGCTGCCTTTTCTTTTCCTACATCCCCTAGCATAGTGTTGCATATGATCTTCCTTGATGATTCCCAAAGAAGAAGTGCCCAATTAAATGCATCCATTCAATGTGTTATCCTTAGATATACTCTCAACCCTCATACACATTCACTTGCATGTCATCAAAAACCAGCCCCTAGAATATTACTCGAGTTTCCGATCAATGCTGCCCCTAGCTGGTCCACCATTTAGAGGAGTTGTTGTTGTACAAGTTCATAAGAGTAGAAAAAGGTACTCGATTTGGTGAATGCACCACAATTTTTAGTTGCCAAAAATTAGTGGAAATGGAGCATCCCTATGCGGAATCAAGCTCTCCATTGCCATACCATGTGTTTTCCCTAGTCGCATAGGTTCTCATGTACAAATCACCCCTTTCGCTTTTGCTGTCCTTTTTGCTTTTAGCTGAATGATTGGACATAGCTATTAATCATGGTGGCAAAGTTGATAGTTGATCCCTCCATACACAAGTGGGACACTCTAATCTCTTGTGCATCCCATACTCATAGGATAATGTGCATAATCCAGCTTATGAGAGTATAAAGAAGTTCTACTTTGTCCTAGCCTTTTCTTTCATCAAAATTATCAAATAACGCCTCATTGACCATGTTTTCTACAAGTTTCCATCCTCTTCTCCCAAGTTTTCCCTCCAACAATTGTCTTTTCCTTCTTGTCATTGGTAAGCTTACAGAGTAAACAGGGAGGTTTATCACACTTGCTACCCCAATAACCTTTGCACAAAAGAATCACTGAGAGTTTGGCCTGAACTAGCACTCCCCAAGATGTTGTTGCAACTACCATGCTATAGTTCACATCAAGTTTGGCATGCATATTATTGTCCCACTTCAGTGATAAGCAACATGAAGCAGGTCCTATGACCAGGGGGGTTTGCTTCTGCATGGGCATAGTCTCTGTCACCTGCACATACGAGAAAAAATAGAGAAAAAAAACCCCTTTTGGTCTTGTGCACCTGCACACCACAAAACCCCTTCTCCCCACGAGTGCATCTAGAATGTGTTATAGGATAGGACACCCGCCCCCTTCTTTTGTGAGATTATACCCAAAAGAATTCCCTATTGGTCCTTGCCTCTATATCCCTCTTGCCTTCAAGAACCTCGAGAGAAACAGATCCAGCTTCAATCAGTCCAAAACCCTCCACATTATTGAGCCAACAATGCAATATGTGTTGGGTATGCATGAACCATTATTGATCTCCAAAAAGAGAAAAATTCTTCTACAATGGCAAATTCGAATCCAACCATGAATTGCGATTTGCTCACCAATGCATTCTAGCCCCGCCCCTTGTTGTGCACACATTAAAAACGAGCAAGAAAAAACCCTTCTATTATCCGCCAGAATGTGAGCCAAATCGCCTCCCCCTTCTCTTTGATACATGCACTCTTTTTTGCCTCAATACCTATGCCTCCTCAAGTTTCCCCTCTAGTTAAGATATATTTAGATTTTTAAAAACAAAACACAAAAGCCTCCTTTAAGATATGAATCCAAGACTAATCTTGCATACATTCCTAGCCTCTAAACCTTCACAACTACATACTCTCAAGTGGTAAGCTTGACTTATGAACCTGGCCAAGAGATGCAACAGCCACTAAGTATGAAGTGATGCTTGCAAACAACTTTCTTGCATGACATCCAAGCTTAGATTCTATGACCTTCAAAGCAACCAAACTACAAATAGAGAGTTTCAGTCCTCGAAGAATCCAAAGGCGTTTCATGTCATGATTTTGCAAACCAATAGGCCAATGATCTCTTGTAGCTTTGCTAACTTGGCAATATGCATTCCGCAATATATCTGGACGAGTACTTAATGCTTGGCTGAGCTTCACATAGAAAGGGCCCAATTGAATCAAACACCATTGTAGCTTCCTCTTTTAATATATGAGATATTCATGATCTATTCTCCACGCCTTCAATGGTGGATTGCCTTCAACTCTTATCTCTATGTCTACACATTAGCTGATTCCATGGGAGACCTTTCAAATTCTTTTCTCCTTCAACATGTTGTTTCCCATTTGTAGCAATTGTTTCACCTCTAGCGTGTATTACTTGTCGTTCCTTTAATTATTCTTTGAATTGCATCAATGTTGTGCTTGATTGCATCTCCATTCATAGAGATTAGTGCTTAAAAATGAAGACATCCAAACCATTCGAGTTCCAAAAATAGAGCACATGCTTTGGTGTTCATCTTAATGAGCCATCATCAAATATGTCCCAAAATACTCCTCACATGCTAGCTTTATTTTTTCCACATATGCCTCCCAAATGCCAATTCATGAGAGATTTTTCATATTGGTTCATAGAAAAAACAATCTTTCCTCCATGAGTGAAGCATGAAGAAATAGTAGCTTCTTGTTAGCCAACAAATTTGAAGTAAAACTGAATTATTATGTTGCTTACATGAAAACCCACGCTCCATACATCCCCAAATAATCAAATGAGTATAAAGCACAAAGTCTGTAGCTAGAATAGTTGTTTCTCATCGTCAATTAAAAATCCAAGAGAGCTTGTTCTCATGCACAATCCCACCCTCTTTGAAATTCCACCTGCTAGTCTTGGCTATCAACTCTCAGAATTTCTTGTCCACCAAAGAATAGATCTAAGTTTTCTTATGGAGATGAACATGTTCATGTCCTTCCTTTCTTTCTCAAGGGCCTGCTATGAGAACTTCCTTCTGGAGTCTACTCCATAATTTCTGCTTTCGATATTCTCAATTTTGATGGATATGGTGAGGTCCCCCATGCTCTTGCTAGGATGAAGTAAAAGTCCCGGAGGTTGTCACCTTCTGTGCATCACTCATCTCCAAGCTTCATTGATTGTAATTTACTACTATAAAAAAATATCTCTCTGTTGCAAAATACTTGCAATCATATGTATACTCTACAAATTGGAAGCTTGTTAGTGCACAAAAATTCAACATTTATTGCGCTGACAATGATTGGTGCATTGACTTAGTAACTAAGGCGAGATTCTTATCCCTATCAAGACTTTGTGGAGTCTTGATTCAATTGAATTTGATTTGAAAAACTTGAAGTTTGGTTGACCCAAACATCTAACTTGGATGTTTGTGGAATGGTTTATTCCCAACTGATAGTTACTTAATTTTTTTCTCCCGACTGGAGGACTAATTTGTTCTAATGAGCTTGAAAATCCTATGTAAACTATAAGAGAAAGTTGGTCATTTAAATTGGGTCAATCATACAATAACTTGATCAAGTCAAATCCAAAATGAAAATTCTCCAATGACACTTTTCTCAAAGACTTTAGCTAAAATTTTTTGGGAATCGACAATCTTATCAGAAATTTCTATTTCTCTGTTCTAGAATATACTCAACCCTAGAAAGTCATTAGAGTTATGCTAGATAACTAGAAGCAAACAAAAATGAATTAGTCAACTTAGATTTAACATCTTTTGAAGATTAAAAGCGTTCTTGTGAAAAACATCTATTTGGGATGTTTATTTTTGATTTGGTTCCAACCGACTAAACCTGGGCTTTTGTGAGAGAATGAGATACCATATGTGAGTCAAATCCCAAATTTGGAAAATGAAAGGAAATAACTAAAACTCTGTACAACCAATTCAACTTTAAAAGATACGTAAACTTTCTATGAGTCAAATTCTAGATGACTCAAGACTTTAACTTCGCAAAGATCTGTTTACCAGAAGGTATTGAAACATTGTTTCTTTCTTTAAGAGAAATAAACAAGACTCTCAAAAAGATTTATAAACATCATCCAACCACAAGATACTAGTGTGGTATCCAACATCAATGTGTCAACCCACCGAGGGTTCTATTCATGATTTCTTACTCAAATAATTCTTCCCTTGAGATTAAGTTCCTACTGTATTCAATATTTATGACTGCTTACTAGGAATGAGATTCTTATGCATTTCTTTGAGTGAAGGGATTGAATTTACCAATTTTTACTAGGATCTTGGTGCTTGACTTAGTGAGCCTAATCCTTAGTTGAAAGGATCCTTTCAAAGTCAAAGTCTTTCTTCAGAACTTTATCAAATATTTTTAGATCATCAACACTCTTTCTTGAAGTGTCCCAAAAAATAGGAACAACTCTTTGCCCTATTTGAAAAAGAAGATATTGGAAGTTACTGACTTCATTTCTTCTTAACTTACTTGATCTTGAAATATCTTGAGATCATGCATTTATCCTCTTTGAATTTAAACTTCTCCTTTGAAGTTCTAATTCCCTTGAGGATCAAATCTAACTTCAAGATTCATTCTAAGACTAAAAGATAATTATCATCCCATGGTCTGATGTCCCATACCATCTTTCCTATATCAATCTGAGTATAAAATCTTGTGTCCCTTACCACCCTATTTTATACTCATATTGACGTGTGAGTGATAATTATCCTAGAGTCTAAACATCTCTTGATAGAGTACCTTCTCACTTCAATTCTTTAAAATAATTTGAAGTTTTAGGCATTACCTCTAATTTGATATTCTAGTTTTTTATTCCTTCACACAGTCATTTCATGATCTTGTGATTTGCCTTGGAAACTTGAAAACCTTTGGATCGAATATCCATCCTTCTTTGCTAGGGTTTTCAAAAGAAAAACCATTTATAATTGCAAGTTCTTGAATTTCTCAAATTCAATTCCAATTGGTTATACTTGACCAATTTGTAGCAATAAGAGGTTTTCAATTCTTGTCTTTAGAATTCCTTTTTTCTTGAATCTTTAAGGAGCTGCCTTGCCACGGACTTTACAGGAATCTCTCTACTACATAAGACTAAACATACGCTCATCCTTTTGGATTTCCCTGAAATCGGGTAGATGAAATTCTGCAAACTTAATTACCATCATCATAGTTTCATATTACACACGTGGAAGTATTTACTCTCTTCAGGCTTCAAATAGCTTACTTTTTTCCACTTTCCATTGGATAAATGGAACTTGAGTAAAACTTTTGCGAATGGAGTTTGATTGCCAATACTTGGGCAAACTTTGGAATAGTTCCAATTGCAAGTTCTTGGACAACCATTTCCAAGCTTGATCAATTTTGGTTGACCTCGTGACAAGAATAAAGACACTCTTTATCGTTAAGATCTCTTAAAGAGTCTAAAGCTTCTTTACTTACCCATTAAATTTTAGACATCTTTCCCACTAATCAAGTCCAAGCATGTGCTAATGCCTTTCAGATTCCAATGGTCAACGTAATAAGAGTAGAAGTAAATCAAGGAAGAGGGATATCAAATGCCATTATTGTCATAAGAAAGGACACATGAAGAAAGACTGTTATGCATTAAAGAATGCTAAAGGTAAAGGACATAATAGGGCATGTTAAACAACTACTTGCACCATCTACTTCGACTCTGAAGATTGAAGAAATTAATGCTATTTCTGATGATGCTGATGTGTTTTCACTTGATAGTACTGTGCCAACTAAGGCTCTTATGGCTGATTCTCTTTCCCACACCTGGCTACTAGATTCTGGTGCTTCTTTCCATTTGACACCACATAGATAATGGTTCTCTAATTATGCAGCAAAGTCTCTTGGTACCGTGAGACTTGGTGATTCTTACTAGTGTGATGTTGTGAGGATTGGAGATGTGGTTGTGTAGTTCATTGATGGTTCAAAGTTAACTATGCATAATGTATGCCATGTACCTCAACTATCATGCAGTTTGATGTCAGTTGGTCAACTTGATGACCTTGGTTACAAGGTGGTCTTCTATGCTCAGTCCTTTCACGTATCAAAGGGACATATGGTTATTGCGAAAGGAAGCATAGTTGGCTTACTTTATCCTTTATTTGTATCATAGAAAGAAAACTTGTTAGCTATTACTGAACAACCTATGGCTTGTATTTGGCATGGTCGTTTGGGCCATATATCTCGTAGTGTAATGGAAAATCTTTCTTGTTTTGGCTAATTACCTGTGTTATCTTTCTTTGATTTTTCATTTTGTGAGCATTGTCAATATGGAAAGCAAACTAGAAATGTGCATAGTATGCACATTGACTCTTCAATTCAGTCTTTAGATCCCATGATCTCCTAGAAGGCAAGCCAGATCCTATCCCCAATAAGCCCCCAATATTTAAGAAAAGAAGGGAGAGACCATGATCACCAAGACAACTATCCCTAGCCATGCCTTGCAAAGCATCTAGGAGCTTGCTATCAATGAATGGTGCCAAAAGCCCCTCGTGCATCTTGTCAATCACAATACATCTCATATGCTACAAGACACAATGCTGAATGTCTTGCCAAGTCTTAGAAGGGATCTCAACCGACAACAGGGCATGGTAAGATTGAGTACGAATCTCCTAAGGCTTAGTAGCACATGACCCATCCAACCAACAAAGTTGACTAAGCGGAATATGGATATGTCATGGCTTGACTATAGAAAAATGCTCCCCAATCATATGGTCACCCACCTACATCCAGAATGAGGCCTACTATGGTAAAAGAAGGTAGACTATCTATCCCCAATCTCACACAGCTCGTGTTGCACTTGGGCGTTGGTCCACTTAGAGTCTGGATGCTGCGACGAGAGCCGCTAGAGGGAGGCAAAACTCCTCTAGAGACAATGCTTACTCTCTTAAGCATAAGCCAGCCAATCACCACACTCCTCACGCAACAAGACACTAGCCTATTGAAGACCAGTCGCAAGGGGTTGAGCTTGACATCCCTCATCCCACAATAGCTATGGCCAAATCCCCTCAATTTGGTTAGACATGCTCCTCTGGAATGCACAACACCATGGGACCTTCGATATCTTGCTCCAAAAATGAGACAACCATAGAGGCATGATTCAAAAAGTAGGAACCCGCTAAAATACATGTACCACCACCACAATTTTACAATACATCACTAACATAGATGTAATAAATCCTTGACATAATCATCCCTCTGATGCCCCTATTGGGCTGAGAGAAATGAAGGCTGCCGGACTCCATATAAAAGCCCTAGTGTGCCATACATCATATAACTACAAGGTCATAAAAAGCCACTCCCAACTAGTAAGCTCAGATCCATGCTTAGTGGTCCAACTACCCCCTTTATAATCCTTAGGAGCCTCTAGAGAATACAGCTGCACCAGTGGAGTTCTTGTTGCTGAATAGAATCATATTTCTGCTCTTCCGGATGCTCCACAGAATATTGGCTCTCCACATGTTCCATAAGGCAAAATCAAAGTTGTTGCAGACCCCCAGCATAAGTTCTTTGTAGCCAGGCTGGAAGTTATGTTTTTGATAAAAGGATAAGATACAACTCCAAAAACATTGAGCATGTAAACAGTTGATAAAAAGGTGGGGGAGATCTTCCACACTGCCATAAAAAATATGTTGGAGTTAGACGTCTGCGAAAGCACACGAACAACACAAGGAAGAAGAAGAAGCTTGGAGCACAACACACAAGACTAAATGTACTACTAGAGAATGTACAAAGATAAGTAGCCCATTAGGGCAATAGGCGTATATACAAGCCGGGGGAAAAAAAACCTCCTAAAGAGGGAAAAAAGTGCCCCGACGGTCCTAGAGTGTTCACACACATCACTACCTAAATATATCAACAAATCCCCCCTGGGAGTGATGCGGTGAACAAGGAGCTGGCCCTCATGTATAAGGAAGTGCCAAGCTATGTGGAAATCACTCCACAAAAGGAAGTAAGCCCAAAGCTTTGCGGAAAGCTTCAAACTTCTCCCTAGGCAGAGCCTTCATGAAAAGGTCTGCAATGTTCTCCTTCGTGGGCACATATGCCAAGCTGATCTCCCCAGCAGAGAACCTCTCCCTGACATAGTGATAATGCACCTCAATGTGCTTAGTGCGAGCATGGAACATAGGGTTCCTCGCAACTCCCAATGCACTCTGACTGTCAGTGAAGATGGTGGTGGCAGAAGACTGGCCAACACCCAAATCAGCCATAAGGCGTCTGAGCCACACACACTCAACAGTCGCTGTGAAAGCTGCCCTATACTCAACCTCACAACTGGAAGTGGTCACAGTAGGCTGCTTCTTGCTCAACCAAGATATACATGAGCTACCAAGCATGAAGCAAAAACCACTGGTGGACACACGAGTATCATAGCAACCAGCCCAATCTGAGTTAGAAAAAGCATGCAAATCTGGCGGTAGTGATCCCCGCTTGGGATAAAACAACCCAAGTAGCCGAGTACCACTCAAGTAGCGAAAGATGCGCTTAACCGCCTTCCAATGCGTGACTCCTGGGCAATGCATAAACCTGCTCATCTGTGAGACAACAAACTGAATAACTGGCCGAGTAATGCATAAGTAAATCAAGCATCCAACAGCCTGCTGATAGAGAACAGCATAAAATGCATCTCCAGCATCATGAAGACTCAATCCTAAACCTGTCTCCATAGGAGTGGCAATAGGCTTACAGTCTTCAAGGCCAAAACGTTGCAATAATGTGTCAATATATTTCGTTTGACACAAAGTCATTCCACCATCAACTTGCATAAACTGAATGCCCAAATAGTGATGCAAATGCCCCAAATCAGACATCTCAAATGAGGCATGCAAATCAGCCTTAAAATCAGCAATATGCTTCTCAATAGGACCAGTGAGCAGCATGTCGTCTACATAGACAACAATGATCAGAAGCACATCATTAGCACGCTTAACATATAAGGTGCTTTCAGTTGGACTGTTCTCAAAACCATGTGCAATCAGATAGGCATGTATCTTCTCATACCAAGCACGTGGTGCTTGCTTTAAACCGTTGCAAGTGTAACACGACGTCTTTCAACACCCTGCACAATGTTCCAGAGTCCTTTTGTAACCAATACATGTCGCATCATATAAGCCCATAATGGGTAGTTGGTACCATCCAACTTATCCTCAACAGCCAACATACGGAATACATTACTGCTTTCAGCCATGGCTGATGACTAAAATACCTTGATGCAAAAAATTGATTGTATCTCAAAACGTTGAACGGAACTGCCCAGACGAGTTCTGCTAGACCTGTAGCAGACTTTGAGATGCTTAAACTGGGGAACAGAAACTGGTATATACCTTTGGCACAAAAGGACGAAATAGCCTACACAAGCGCTGCGATAGTGCGTTTGGAGGCCGAAACGAGCTCAGATCGCGATTTCGGCACCACATAGCAAAGCTATTTTGATCTCGGAAACACCCTGAGTATGCTCACCAAATTTCGTGCGAATCTGAGACTGCAAACGGAGGAGTGTTGACGGTGCCCTAGATGAAGCGACGACCTGCTCTGATACCAATTGTTGGAGTTAGACATCTACGGAAGCACACGAACAGCACAAGGAAGAAGAAGAAGCTTGGAGCACAACACACATGACTGAATGTATTACTAGAGAATGTACAAAGATAAGTAGCCCATTAGGGCAATAGGCGTATATACAAGCCGGGGGAAAAAAAACCTCCTAAAGAGGGAAAAAAGTGCCCCGGCGGTCCTAGAGTGTTCACACACATCACTACCTAAATATATCAACAAAATATATACACCAATATTAATGTTCAACTTCTTGTCCTTAGCACCACACCACATTGCATTGTGCAGAATAAACCAGAGGAGAAAGGACTGTTTGATGTTCACAGGCAGGTGCCAAATACACTGAAATCTATGAGACCATTCTTGAGCATTCCAACTAACTTTCTAGAGTCTGTTAAGCTTGGGCAGGATTCAAGTGATTCTCCCTCTCCTGGATTTGAAGTTCTTTAGCATGACTTGAGCAATGTCTTCTAACTTAACAGGTTTCCTCTGAACATTGAGGTATTCATTGATTGCAAAACCACCATACGTTTTCATAAGCATTGGAACAAAATCTTTATTTTTCTTCTTTTTCAACAAAGCAAACATACTACTGTTAGGTTTGTCAAGATTCCCTACCAAAACTCTCTTGAAGAGGAAAGAATGCTCCTAGCTTCAAGGTACTCTTCAAACTTAAATCAAATCCATTTTATGAGGTCTAAGAGAGGAACCCAAAAGGTCTATCTCCTTGACTATGTCAGTTCTTCTCTTAGCTCTAGCAGCTCTCTTGAGAGAAAAAAAGAGCTGGGATTTTTCTAACGGAGTGTGCCCAAGCAATGCAAGGGTTAGAGTACTGCCTAAAGCAATGGTTAATGATGCCCTTGGACTTTTCTAACACACAAGGAACTTTAAGAAGAGCGGGATCTAAGTGAGGCCAACCCGATCTAGTCTTAAGACAGTTAAGCTTAAGGGATACCCTCAAAGGAAGGTGATCCGATATGCTCAACGATCGGTCAAGATCGACTTTCATATCCCAAAACTGATGGGATAAAGCAAGGTTAATATAAGCATGATCGAGTCTAATTGCACAAAAATGGGAGTCGTTTTGCCTATTATTCCACATGAAGCCCATTTGGGAAGAAATGTCAATCAAGTCTTGCTTAGTAGTAAGTCTGATCCATTCCTGCCACTCCTGACCAACTCTAACAATACATTTTTTATCAAATCTGTCACTAATGGTAGTGACCATGTTGAAGTCCCCAACAATGATAAGGGGGCTAGTCAGAAGGGACAACTCTGACCAGCAAAGGGGCCTGTGATGGTGACAATTAAAGGAATAGAGGCTGATAACCAAATAGTCAAAAGGCTCGCATAGGGAAAAACCAACCCATTGTTGAGTGGGGCTCTGGATTGTTTCCTTGAGAAACTAATTATACCTACTATTAATACCTATAGCTGCCCCTCCCTTGCCTTGAGCATGGTCCAAAATCAAACAATCATGATTAGCAAACCCACTCTTAAGATGAACATTCAACTTAGCTCCCGAAAGCTTAAGCTCCTGAAGGCAAATAAGATCAGGCAAGAGAGACAAGTCATACATCCACTTGTTGAAGCACTTAGCTCTAGTTGGATCAGAGATCCTATTTATGTTATACGAAAGGATATTAAGATTATTCACGATCAAAATACAAAAGGAAATTAGAGCAGAGAGGGCACACATAGTCATTTCTTAAGATTCATGGTGATTCTTTTCAACGAAAATGAATTTTTCAGGATGTCTTTCCTTTTTTCTTTCAAAAGACTATCTTTCCTCTTATACCTAGAGAATTTCTTACCTGAAGGAGCTATGTTCTCTTTTTGCCAGAGATTTAGAACATCAACATCATTACCATGACACAAGAGCTTGTTAATTTTTTTTTTGCCTCATCAATTTTAGCAAGCTCCTCAATGAATCTGCCATCATCTGGGGCATGCAGGTTGTTAGTCTCCAATCTAGAACAAAAACCAGAATTGTTCAAATAATCAGCAAACAAAACAAAGCTTCTTTTTTTTGAACAACTGTCCAACCCTTTTCTAAGACCACATTGACCTTGTTTGAGGAATCTCCAACATTAGTGCCAACACAACCATTGTCATCACCAAAAAATGTTGCTCCATTTGGAATCGGCTAAGAAGCTTCACCCTTATTTTCGTTCATAGAGAGTGGGTTAGAAACATCTTCTGGCAACACATCAAAAGTGTTAACCCACAATTTATCCTTTTTTTTGTTATGCTTAAAAGGAGGTTTTTTGACCGTAGACATTGTTGGCCCACTGTGTACTGGTTGATCATCCATATTTTTAGCTTCCTCATTAACTTTACCCATTTCCAAGAGAGGGTAGTCCCGAAGCAAATGCCCTAATCTGTTGCATTTAAAAGAGACATTAGGCAAGCTTTTGAAAACAACTTTTTGCTCATGCAATAGACGACCTTCCAAATCATTGATTTTCAATGAGTCTTTAAGCGGTTGATTAATATCGATTTCTACAAGAATGTGCGGATCCCACTTGGGATTAATGGTCCCTCTAGGTCGCTGACCAAGGAACTTCCCTAATGGAGCACATAGACCTTCAATCCAAGGATAAAAGTCAACCAAAAAATCAAGTAGTTCAATTCAAATACGCACACGAGCGGGTTTAGGACCACACCGATTAAATCTCGAAAACCATTTGAAAAACGAGACAAGCATGTTACAGATAATCCATTGGCCCTCTGTTATGACCCTAAGCGCACTAATCGAATCATCAAAGAAGAATAAAAAATATCCATTGGGCAGATACTGAATTTGCCTAATTGTTAGCCCTCTTTATTCCCAGTTAGATTTGATCCAATGTTTCAACATGTCCATAGGTAGTCGAGGATCGTGACATAGGGCGATAACTACCTGCTCTGACAGTTGACTTTGCCATTGAGCAAAAAACCCCTTGTCGATGACAAGCATAGAATCATCAAGCCCGCCAATACTAGTGCACATTTCCTTGAAGAAATAATCAGGAGTGCAGTGTATAGGTGACTTACCTTTGACGACATCAGAGTTGTGCAAAGGGAAGCATGGCAAAAAAGACTGCATACTTCCAAAGCAAAGAGCGTCTGCAAAAGATTTACCTTGCTCAAGCCACGGAATAATAGTATGAGAATGAGACCCTGTTTGAGGGAAGAGGCCCGAGTTGAATGCTGAATCTTCAGCCAAACCAATGCCCCTTATTTCCACACCTTCCACAATGCCGTTGAGTTCCTTGTTTGAGCTTATGATGGGGAGAAAGCTAGGTGGAAACTCTCCATTAGCACCTAGTGCCTCCTTAGAGGGCAGAAATGGCGTGTTGGGCACTTGGGATACGAACTGACCACCATCAACTTCACGCAGACAGGCTCCGGTAGACATTGAAGGAAAAATCCCTCCCCCCGCCGGGGGAGAGCGCGAAGAACAACCACTCAAAAGTCGGCAGAGAAAGCATGACTATCCGCTTGAAATCTTAAGGAAATGTGCACAGTACGGTAGCATGCGGTCAACAGTAAAGACAAGGCTCTACAAGAACACCGGACCCGCTATCCTTTTGCACCTTTGTTTGTGTTATTGAGTGAGGCATACCTTTGTGTTTGGCATACCTTTTGTGTTTTGTAATCTTAGATATTTCCTTAGTTTTGTGTCGTTCGCCATCATTTTATAGTGCATAGTACCTTCATTTATCGTGCATAGTACACATCAGAATCAAACCCTTTGAGGATAATAGTGTGTGTAATAATTCCTTTCATCCACAACATTTTCGTGCCTTTTCATTTCGAAAATTTTTCATGTAAATGGGACTCTGAAGAGTCGTGAGGACTTATAATGTGGTGCTTTCTTAGCATATCAGTAAGAAGGTTAAACAAGGGAGTTTCGGAGGAGTATGTTAGTCATCTAAAAGAGGAGCTCATTGCATTAAAATGATAAAAAATGCATACTTCCCTTGGTCGCCAGGAAATAGGCATGAACTATGCGTAGCAGAATAATGGAATTGAACCAAAGTTTGTCAGCGGTGATCATCAACCTCCTAAATACAGTGGTTTGTTGATTTCACGATAGAAAAGACACATTCAGTAACTCTTTTTCTCTGTTATCTAGATGGTTTGGCACATTATTGTTATTCCCACTTTGAAATCAATTACCTGATTACTTGGAATGGTTTAAAGAGAGCCTTTACCAATGCATTTATGCCAAGCAATGGTTTTTTTTTAACGCTTCACATTGCAAGTATTAGAAGATGTTGAAGGTATTCATCGTGGAGATTGTTAGCTGGATTTAATAGTTATAACAAGATATACATACACCCCAAATACCAAGAGAAGACTAGTTTTTCCACACCATGGGTAATGTCCATGTACACGAGAATGGCCTTGCTACATTGAATAGATCAATGCATGCAATGATTTGCAAGTGGCTCACTTGATTCCTAAGAATATGCATTCATGATTTCTCATTGTGTTTAGGTATGATTGAAAGGGAAGCTCTTGAAGACATACAACAAACCATTAAGAGCTTGCAATATTTTTTTGATAGTTTTTCTTAGTTTGGTTTAAAGGTCAATCCAGGGATTGCAATTTAATGTTTAAAGGTCATTGCATCTATCGAAGGGCTCTTAATGGAACCTGAAAAAGATAGTTGCAATACTGATAGTCAATTCGAAGTCCTCCAAAAGAAGTATAGATATTCTTTGGTCACACTAGTTATGGCAAGGCATGCATAATGATGTACTCTTATGTAGGTCATCCTCTTTCAAGACACACAAGTAGGAAAGAAATTTTGAATTGGATCCTCGAAGTGGACCAAGATTTTAGGGAACTCAAGATGACATTGTGTACTTAACCTTTGTTCATCACATTGAACTCGAATGCGGAGTTTCAAGTTCACAATATTGCAAGTTAATGTGCAATAGGAGCAGTTTTAGATCACGTGTAAGGTATAATATTGTATTAGATGTGCAAGCATAGTCCTTATCCCTATCGGAAGAAGTACAATACTATCGAGCTTGGAGCCTTAGCCATTTTGTTTTCATTATAAACGTTTAGGCATTATTTTTCAAGAGCTCATTTTGTAACTAGTATCAGTTGTCATCCATTGAGATACTTGCTTAGTTGTAAGTGGGGTCTAGAGAAAGTTTCTTTGTTTTTAGAAGTTTGAACTTGACATCAAAATTAGGCCAACCAAAGAACACTTAATGGTCAATTACCTCGAAAAAAATCATTAATGGAGAGTGTGAAAGTGGAATTATGGATGAATTAGTGGATAGTAATTCTTTCCAAATGAATGGAGGACCCTATTGCTATGATGATGTTATGAAGTTCCTCAAATCTAGTGAATATCCCATAGACATGGCTCCCTTGGAGAATCAATAACCACTATTAAAGAGAAATTCATATTATATTATTAGAGGGAAAACCCTAGAGAAAAAGGATACTTCTTGATGCTCACATGCTACTCAAAAGGTGGGTTGAGGAAAAATCCAAGATTGCTTAACGGACATGATTGAAAACTTTTTGTATAAGATTTCTTGCTCAATTTGGATTCCAATTACAAATTATTAGTTATAAATCTATTCATTTTTTTAACAAAGCCCTAGATTGCATGTTTGAAAGATATATTATATATGTTTTTATGTTTGCCCATGTAATTGAGGTCTTGGCGTCTTTTGATTTCACTACTATTTTTTTAAGAAGTGGATAGAAATTTAGAGAAGAATGATGTCATAGGTAGTCAACCACTATTCTTGAAAAGAAATTAGAAGAGGCAATTGACAACATGATATTTTTCCAAAATAAAAATGATAAAGTACAAGAGTTTAAGCTATATTCATATATACAAACGGTCACTTCTTTTTATGACTTGAGTGGATCAAAATATGTCCAAGTTTACATGCAAATGGATCGCGCCTTTTAGAGTGGTGGAGCATCTACCAAGGGGAGATATGAAATCATCAACCTTGTAGTAAAAACTTCCCCTTGGTTAAAATTTCATGGATTACAATGTTTCATGCCTAAGATACTTTATTCGCTTACTTTGAAGTTCATGGATGGAGACAATGCAGATGATTTTGATATCGAGGATTGTAAGCTCTCAAGTTATAACTCCTTTCACCCGCCCTCCCCCTCCCCCCCCCCCCCCCCAACCCAACCCCCCACTTTTGTTCTAGAATGTCATGTATGGCCATCCAAGGAAGGGTGCAAAATACAATTAAACCAACTAGGGGAAAAAATGAACCTTACATGGGACTTTTAGATTAAGACTGATAAGTGATGGATGAATCAGAAGAGGGTGGTCGTCATAGTCTATACTCTATAAAATACTACGTTGAAGGGGTGAGAGGAGAAAGTTTTATCCCTTATTTAATAAGTTTTCTCTAGAGAGAGAAGAAATCTAGTAACCATCCTAGGCCCAAAAATTGAAATAAAAGAGAACGCATCATAAGACTTGAGAATGGAATCCCCCACACATTATTTTTAAGAGTCAAAAGTGATCGTTTTGACCTCGAATTCAAAATCTGTGCATGTTTTGAGTTGAAAAAAGTGAGTTTTTTGAAAAAATACTAAAAAAAGAGTTATTTCCCTCCTAAACCTCACATTGTCATACACAAGTTCCGAAAAGTATCTTTTTCCACTAGTTTCTCTTTATAACAGTACACCGTTGAAGCTCTTGTTTCTATATTCCAACCTATATGCATCTCCTGTCTCAAACTAGGAGGTAGAAAAGGCAAAGGGAGATCTCAAGGCTTCTCACTTTGTGCCATATGTTGTCTATTAAACCACAATGTAGAGCATTGCTTCAAAAATTCAAGGAATGAAAGAGGAAGAGAATACAATAGAGGTGGTTACAGAGGTTGAAGATGACACTACAATATTTCATATGGATACAATAATAACACCTACAACACCAACTATCAAGGAGGATAAAAAGAAAGGAGAGAGTACAAAAACTACAAAGATGATCCAGCTCAAGAGGACTCACTTCTAATATGAATATGATATGAAGGAAGGTAAATTTGATGACCATGTGTTCTACACTGATTGTGGACGCTCAAACCATGTGGTAGGAAATGTAGCCTTGCTCTCACACTTGTAAGATCCAAAGAACAAGAATGAGGCCCAAATAGGGGCTCCATGTGAAGAAGATAGGGAATGTGAAAACCTACAATGGTACTATGAATCTGTTAATCAAAGTTCTTTATGTGCCAACTATTACAAAAACCTAATAAGTGTAGGTTGGATTGTCGAGAAATTTTTGCAGGTGAGATTCACGAAGCATGCAGCATATGTAAATGATCCATATCAAGGGTTCAAGAAGATAGAAAGGGGAGAGAAAATGGGTAGTTTGTTCACATTAAAACTCCACAAAACCAAAATAATTTCCTTGTTCAATTATGGAATCGAACCCTTATCAACGCTTGATGTTTGGCATAAGATTTTAGCTTATATTGGGGAAAGAGCCCTCACAAAATTCAATAGAGATCACATTGTGCTTGGACTACCTAATATCTCAAAGTAACATATCATATACAAGTGTAGTGCATGTGAAATTGAAAAATAACACAAAAAAACATTCACCAAGAAAGGATACATAAATGGAGACCTTTTGGAGCTTGTCTACAAACATGTTTGAGCACCATGGAAAGAACCATCAAAATAGAGGAATCAAGAAAAAGCAATGTCGATGTTGAATGGGAAGAAGTTTCCAAATTATTTATGGGTAGAGGGAGTATCTACTGCCACATACCTGATAAATAGGTTACCATGGAAGGCCTTGGATGGTATTATCCCTTATGAAGCTTCGCATGAAAGAAGACAAAGCTTGGATCATTGCACGATATTTGGGTGCATTGCATCTACACACATACAATCACAAAGGAGAGGTAAGTGTTAGGGGCATATTGGACATTCTTGTAATAGGCAAGGGATATGCTAAGGTCCATTTGGAGGGTCCATTTGGAGGCATTCAAGTTGTAATTATATGGCATATGTTAATGGAAGAAAGCCTCTCATTTTTGCGTCGCCAATCTCATGGCATTCGACGTATTTATATTGGTTGTTAATTAGATACTTTTTTGTTCTTGTTTCTTGGTTCTTCATGCATGGCAACGTGAGCAATCACGCACTATTCTCGTCTTTGTACATGGTGGAGCAATCCTGCCATGTAACACTTCGCACGCCCCACCGACGACAACCCAGTCCCTTCTCTGATCCCGCACTGCTAATGGCGGTATTCATCAACGACCGGATGATGATGGCCTCTCCGTACATTATAGCCATGCCGCGCTGTTGTTGTTGCATTGATGTTCGCCGCATGCATTTTGGTTACGGCGCTGCTCGTGTTACGCAAATTCCCCATGTTCCTTTTTCCTTTCTTCTATGATGATGCTGTGGTGCCGAACAAGGTGGCACGATGTGTATGCTCCAGGGTAATGTGCTCTATCGATTGCCAACTGATGCTCGTCCTTTCGGGCTTGGTTTTTTCCGTACACTGACGTGATGCATGAAGGGATTTGATGACCAATTGGTGCTGAAGAGGAATTCATATTCCATGTATCTATGATACCGAACCAGGTAGGCGCGAACGATGGCACAAAGTGCTTTCTGCATCATTGTGCTCGTGGGGCTCCAAGCGAGGAAATATGCGCTTATTCTCATGTGTACTACTGCTGCTTTAGATGCTTTTCGGGTGATTCAACTTCAACGGATGGAATAGCAACATGTGGTGGCATAACGATTGCACACACGTGGTGGCACACATGGTTGCGTATGGCATTGCAGTGTATGCTTATCTGATAATGTTTGCATTGCATCGGTAATCACCCCCATCTCCAGTCATATCTTTGCCTATTTTGTTTTGAATTCCTCTTCTTCTGAGATTTACATTGCTAAATTTTATGTTCTGAATCCATGTTTTGACCTTTTGCTGCTGCTTCTCAAGTTTACTAGCTCTGAATTCGATGATGTTCATTGGCTCGCAACATGCAACAATTGTTCCTTGTTTGTTACTTCATCCTATGCTTGACTTTTCACTCTGTTTTGCTGTCAGCTTCAATTGAGGATCTCGACTGTGGTGGCGGTTCTTTGTTCCTCTTTGAAGTGCAAGTCTTACCCAATTTGGAGGCAGTCCCTTGGCTTTCTATGCTTCTGAAGGAGCTTCCCTAGTCTTTTGCAATGTCAGTTTCAATATTCTTTATGCAGTCATGGAAAACTCCTCTTTCTTAATTGTTCTATTTTAAATGATTTTTGTGAACACAACGTTCCATGGGGGTGGTTCTATTAAGGCGGCCGATGCATTTTTACTTGAATGAGCACCATTTAAATTTTTTCTTGAATATTATATGGTTTTTCTTCCTATGCAATGGTTATAGCACGAATGCTATGTATTTCTGTGCTCCCGCTAGTAGTCCACTTTTCATGTGCACATATATAGGAATGTCATCGTGTCTTGTGTGGGGTTCCATACCTTTGCACGGACCTTGCGGGAATGATCTCTGTTGCAAATATGCGTATTCTGAATGAGTAGGAGTGTCATTGTCCGTATGAGCTCATTTATTCTGAGTGAACTTATGAGATTATCATGGAGGTATTTGATGTGATATGTGTAAGATGTAAGGCTTGGAGTCATTCACAGCGACTGTTGTATAGGGCATCTTTCACAGCGACTCTTGAGTGTGTGTGGCTCAGATGCCTTATGGCTGATTTGGGTGTTGGTCAATCTTCTCTTACCACCATCTTCACTGACAGTCAGAGCGCATTGGAAGTTGCAAGGAACCTTGGGTTCCATGCTCGCACTAAGCACATTGAGGTGCATTATCATTATGTCAGGGTGAGGTTCTCTGTTGGGGAGATCATCTTGGCATATGTGCCCGACAGGAGAACATTGCAGACCTTTTCACAAAGGCTCTGCCTAGGGAGAAGTTTGAAGCTTTCCGCAAAGCTTTGGGCTTACTTCCTTTTGTGGAGTGATTTCCACATAGCTTGGCACCTCCTTATACATGAGTGCCAGCTACTTGTTCACTGCATTACTCCCAGGGGGGATTTGTTGATATATTTAGGTAGTGATGTGTGTGAACACTCTAGGACTACTGGGGCACTTTTTTCCCTCTTTAGGAGGTTTTTTTTCCCTCGGCTTGTATATACGACTAGTGCCCTAATGGGCTACTTATCTTTGTACATTCTAGTGGTAATGCGTTCAGTATTGTGTGTTGAGCTCTAAGCTTCTTCTTCTTCCTTGTGTTGTTCGCGTGCTTCCGCAGGCGTCTAACTCCAACAATAATCATGGGTTGGTGCACGTGCATATGCACATATATAATCATCACCAATAATTTCATGGATTCCATTCACATAGATGCACAATGATTGTCTAGGGACACTTATATGTATCATTAATAATGAACATGAAAACTATGTGCATTGGCATATGTTATTGCAAATAAATTAGTATATTTGTGAAATAGAATGATTAAGTATATGGATTAAGAAGTATCTCAATATATCCATTGTAAGCTCTCACCCGATTTTTACACTCTGTTACTCTCGGATTTAGTACTTTGTACATTGTTCTTCTATAGAGGAAACAGAAGGTCAACTAGGGGTTGTTGCTAGAGGGAATTCCTATTTATATGTCCCTAAACATTTCTTGATTAATTCAACTCTTCCTTTCCTATTATACTAATGGATTTGGTATCTTAAACTATGTTCCGTATTATCAAGACTACCATACTCACAAAATTAGTAATCTTTATCAAAAAATTCAATTAACGTCCATTAACACCACATTGTCAAAGTATTAACAAGTACAAAGTTCCACAAATATAATACTCAACACACAATTCAATCTTTTACAATATACACAAAGACAATTTTTGAGGCCATCAAACTTGATTTTTGTAGAAATGTATTATTTTGTATATATTTTGGTGAACAATCTTGACCAAAAAGCCAAAACTAGAGAACATGTAACTTTTTGGTAAATCTAATAAAAGGTTGTATGACAGCCTTTGGCAGAAGATTCCACCAAGGAGAAAGCTGAGCAATTTGAGGGAATCCAATGATCATCACGTCAAGACTATCTCTAAATTAGAGTTCCAAAATATGGTTCTACAAGGTACCATCAATGAAACATAGTATCAACTCCTATAGGTGTAATAGGAAAAGGAATTATTGCATACCACTAGTTAGGGGATCAACACCAACCTCTCAGCCAAAGTCACCCGTTTCACTACTGACGCAACTAGCCTTAATGCTAAAGTCACTCACCTAAAGAACCTCTCGGAGTAGACCAAAGTTTCCAAAGATGAAGTGATACAGAAACCCAACACTAGAATGAACAAGCATAACAATGTTATGAAGCAAGACTTTTATTTATAGGAAGAATTTAGTGTTCAGCTTCCAAAGCATGAAGTAAAGCTATTATCTCCACAATGGCCACGAGCAGCGAGTAGTCCACTGAAGGAGTTCTCTTGGACCCTAATCAAGACACTTGTTAAAAAGATACATGTCACTTTTCAGAAAGCCAAAGACTCATTGAAGACAAAACTACATACTTCTACTAATGAGGATTCAGAAGAAGAAGGACTCCCTGTGACTTACACTACAACATATGAGGAGCTTACTGATGCCCTCCATACCGAGGGTCACCCCTCGCCATCCGTATAAATGTTGAAGACATATAATTAGGATGATCAACGGTCACTTGACCATCGGTATGAACGTTTAAAAGGGATCATCAGTATTCGTTACTGGTGCCGGTATAAGCACGGGTATAAGCGTCGATATAGGCATCGGTATAAACATCAATATGAGCATCGATAATTTCTAGTAAATTACCCTCACTCATACTGACACCTATATCGACGGCATCTTTTAAAGATACCGGGACCCGAGAGCAAAAATTCATCAGTTTTTGCGCTTGATCTTAGCAATTCATTTGTGGAACTCACCTGCAAATTGAACTCAGCTCTATTGTGCGCACACACACACACACATCTCTCTCTCTCTACACACACATCTCTCTCTCTGTACACACACATCTCTCTCTCTACACACACATCTCTCTCTCTACACACACATCTCTCTCTATACACACACATCTCTTTCTCTACACACACATCTCTCTACACACACATCTCTCTCTCTACACACACTCTCTCTCTCTTTGTAGATCTCGTATCTTGGTAAGTGGTGCACGTGCTCCTACTCTCTCTCTTTCCTTATGCTTTTTGGTGTATAATATCTCTTGTTTTTGGTTTCACAAAAATTTTTTGGCATCGATTCTTTGGAATTCGAGGAGAGACGATGTTTATTAGGCTTTGACGCCAGCGATCCAAAAGAGGGATATACCTATAAGTGATTGTTTTATTGATAGAGGGAGAGAGAGAGAGAGAGAAAGATGAGAGAGAGAGAGAGATCTAGAGAGAGTTCAAGAGAAAGAGATATGTGTGTGTGTGTGTGTGTGTGTGTGAGAGAGAGAGAGAGAGAGAGAGAGAGAGAGAGAGAGAGAGAGAGAGAGAGAGAGAGAGAGAGAGAGAGAGAGAGAGAGAGAGAGAGATTAACTAGGGAGAGGAATTAATATAGAGAGAGAGAGACTAAAGAGAGAGAGAGAGAGAGAGAGAGAGAGAGAGAGAGAGAGAGAGAGAGAGATTAAAGAGAGGAATTAATATATATGTATATATATTAAGAGAGATAGAGATGAAAGAGAGAGATAAAGAGAGAGAGAGATAGAGATACACACACACACACACATACACACATGCATACATACCCACACACATATACACACATGCATACAAACATCACACACATATACACATATGCACACATACACACACACATGCATACACATACATATGCATATATACATTCACACACATGTGACACACACATACATATACATACATAAACATATGCATAAATACACATACATTCACACACATTACATACACACATGAATATACATACACACACATATGCATACACATGCATATGCATACACACATATACATACACACTCACATATGCATACACACACCACGATGATATCCTCGGAGTAGAAAACCGAGCTCCTAAGGCCGCACACGGTACTCCGCACACGGTACTCCGCACAAAGACTGCAGAATATGCAAAAAAACACAGTACACATGGAGCACCAAGACAGACTTCTTAGGTCTTACAAATGCGGTTGAACTTACAGTCTGTGACTGACCAGACCACTATATGTTTTATTAAGGAACATATACAAAGAAGTGTCAAGTGGCCATTTGGCCTTTCACATGGACACTAATGGTAATAATCTCCCACTAAAGGTCAATATGGCCAAAGTAATTATGGGAGAAAAATAAAGAATGATAAAGAATACCTGACTGTAAGTATACAAACTATACCTCCCACCTGATGGGCATGTTACACAATATACAACTGACTATGTAAGATCATGAATCAAGTAACCCCCATCAAGTGACAACAATGTCGAAAGCTATCCTACGGTAGAGCTTTACTTACCGTTACACTTGAAATCTTGTATATTCTCTCTTTATCTCTCACTCATCTATTTTTGAGTCTTAAGGTGTGTATGTTAAGGTTCATCTATTGGAAAATCTTGTAAACTTGTGATAAATTGTTATTGTGGCCCACCACCACTTCCAACATATGGTATTCAGACCTTAGAATACCAACATTTGGTATTAGAGCCTAGGTAACATACACCCTTAATAAGATGAGTGACTATAGAATTGAGAATGACGAGAAGCTTGAGGCATGTCTAATTATCCAATGTGGAGTTTTATAATGATGAATCTATTTGTAACTAAGGACTTATGGAATATTTTCAATGGCACTTATCAAAGGCCAAGAAAAGTTGGCGAAGATGTTGCTTCATCTTCTAGAAGATCTAATGTTCCTATTTTGCTCAACAAGAAGTTAGTGAAGAAGAAGAAACTCTTTCATCATCAAGAGTCTGTATTACTACCAGGTTACTTCCTACAGAAGAGCAATCCAGGAGGGACTCAAGGGATGCTTTAGCACTTTCATATATTGTTATGGGAGTCAAGAGGCATATTATACCCTAGATTAGGTCTTGCAAAACCTCTCCTCAGGCTTGGTTGGAGTTAGAGAATCTCTATCAAAGTAGAAACCCTGCTGGGAAAGCTTATCTAAGGAGATAACTAGCCAACACAAGGATGAGAGTTGGTGAATCAGTTCAGACACATATTTTGAAGCTTAAAGATTTATGATATCAGTTATTGAATGTTGGAGTCAACATTTCAGATGAAGAGATGGTAAACACACTTCTAAACTCAATTCCATCAACGTATCGTGCTTTTGTTACGTCTTTATCTCTCTCTACAAGAGATAGAGAAATTTCATTTGAAGAGCTATAGTTCCTATTACTTCAAGATGAATATCAACAAAAGGGTATGGAAGAGAATGATGAAGCCATGTTATCATTGTCAAAGGGAAAGAAGAAGAAGGAGACAAAGAATGAGTAGAAGATTCAGCAATCTAAGAAGGAAAGTAAGTCTTCTAATCCTAAGAGTTCCAGTCCTTTTTCTAATGCTTCCTCTACACCCAAAGAAAATTCTTTAACTACATCTAATTCAAAGAAAGGAGTATGACCTTACTGTAAGAAACCAGATCATTACATAGCAGAATGCACAGAAAGGATTTTCAATAAGAAGAAGAAAGCATCAAGTAAGTTTGCAGTTTCTCAAGTATACAGGTTCATACACACTCAGCTCAAGATTTAGTGGAAATCAGTTAAGAGATATTTGCAAATATCAGAAGTTTTGTAGGTTATTAAACCTTGTACCATTGTGACATTGAAGGGGGGATTGTTGGAATCAATGTCATGGTCCAATAGTCCTCACGATATTGCATAAGGATTTTTTTTCTAGATCCATATACAACAAAATCAGTCCATCGCATTGGTTAAGTCAAATTGCTCCAAAAGCAAAGACCCAGGTTTGATTCCCATGGGTTGCAATGGTGAGAGTGAATAATTATTTTTAATTGATTTGATTTTCATCCCAAATTTAACTGAAGATGGCACTGATTATTCATGATTATAGTTTTTCTTTTCTCAAGCTTTTTGCATACGATCACGTATGAGCTTAGCTTTATCAATTTCTTTTTGAGAGTGCTTTTCAAGAGGTATTCTCAATTATAAAAGAGGAGGATTGGCTCATTATGGATTATCACATAAGCAATCTACTCAAGCAATCACTCAAGGATCATCTCAAAGAGCTTAAGTGCTCAACACAAGGAGCTTAAGTGCTCAAGACAAGGAGAAGGAGCTCTCACACTCCTAGAGGAGTTGTGATCTACATCTTGATGACTATTTTGAGTTGTTTTACAAACTATTTGTATTCTCCATATTCTCTCTCCCACACACACACTCTTCATAAACTCTTAGGCACATAATCTTTTGTATCTAGTTCCTATTTCTGCCTAGATACATATATTGTAAGTTTGTATCATATTTACACATTGTAATTTGACATTGTAATATAGATAGTGTAGGTGAACCTCATAGCTTACCATTACACTTGAGATCTCCTCTATTCTCTCTCTATCTCTCACTCATCTCTTTTGAGTCGTAAGGTGTGTATGTTAAGGTTCATCTATTGGAAGATCTTTGTAAACCTGTGATATATTCTGATTGTGGCCCACCATGACTTCCAACATATGGTATTTAGACCTTAAAATACCAACATTTTGCATGCATTACTTGAAATATTTCCACATCTACCATCAGTAGAGCACATGTTTCCATACACATGACCAAGTTGCCCTCTTCGTATGATAATTTAATGTGTGCGAATCAAACTGCCACTATGTGCACTTGTTGGATGAGTGAGGGCTAGCTAGCCTCACTTGCCACAAGTGCATAGGAGCTTGTGAGTCAGACACAAAATTCTCATGCAAGATCATTTATCCCACATGCAAGGATATTTTCTGTGCACTCCATGTAAGGTTCCCCTCACTTCACTCCACATATGTTCATTTACTCTAGCTTATTGCCAAGAGTATGCACTCTATTTTCATGGAGTATCCATGATCATAGAACATCCTATGTAAGTTCTTTCACTTAATTTTTCATGTTATTTTATTTTTGTTTCTTCCTCCATACCTAACTGATCTTTCGTTAATAGTAGATTAGGATATAAAAGAACCAAGAGATGGATAAAAAAACTATAGGGGGACTCCATCAGCATGCCAATATTATAGCTCAAAGGACCTCATCAAATGTGGCAATTTGAGCAAAGCACCACCTACCCCATGTTGTAAACTCCCTATTTCTAAGGGATCCCATATGTCCGTAGACCACCACAAATCTCAAGTGTCTATGTATATGTCTTGGAAGCCCATATGTCCTAAGATTCTAGGGATGCCGTATGTCCCACGCACAGGGGGGTGTTGAGAGTTCAATGCTCCATCCTTTTGTACAAGGTAAGAATCATTCTCATGCAAGTTCACTTATCCCACATGAAACGATGTTTGCCCTCAACTCCATATAAGGAGGACCTTAATTCTCTACCAAAATTATCATTTACTCTAGCCCATTGCCGTGAGTGTGCTCCTTTTCTCATGAAATCTCCATGCTCATAGAGCATTCCATGTAAGTCATTTCCATTTTAATTCATTCATCACGTTTTCATTTCTTTTGTTATTCACCCATAGATTGTTTAATGTGTGGATATTAATAGATTAGAAGTAGACTCTCTTCATTTCAAAAAAGGACATACCCTGTCTACTTTGTTTACTTGAAACTTAAAGAATGGAGGTACATGAATGCAAAGCATTATCAGACATACTTTTTTTGTACCAAATCCTTGCATGAACCTCCTCTTCATCAAAGCAATTAAACATCATCACAGATAGATTCTCTTTGAAAAAACATTAGTGAAAGTGATTGATGCTAGTGTTGCTACATTTGACAAGACTTGATGCTTGACCAAATATCAAAGGCTTATTACATTCCATTGTTTATTACTCATAGAGCACATATGAATACCTCTTGTAAAAGCAAAGAGTTTAACTCTTCAAATATTAGTGAAAAGGAAGTAATTGAGGGAATCTCGTAACACTACAAGTTGTATGTCACAACCACCTAAGTGTTTAGAATCAAATCAATCATCACCCAAAAACTAGGAACACTTTTTAGGTGGCAGATTCAAAATATATCACTTTAAGTCACAAAAAAAGAAGTCAGAGAAGAAGGAGTCATTGAGCTTAAAGATTGTAGCTACACTAAGTCCACACATGTACGAGTAAGCCTACATCATCTCCCTTGTATCATACTTTCATAATCATATACATTTGATTCATTTAGTACAAGTCATTCTCTATGTACGATTGTCTATTAAGAAATCATCATTTCAGTGATATTGATCAATCTAAATCTCTGCATATACTTATCATTTTATATCACTCAACTTGGTATAGGTAGCATGAATTTTCTACTTGCTAGATATCACATTGCACATCATTTGGTTCATTAGATTGTGAATAAATTCTATGCAAGAAACCTATGTCTGCTCATTGTCATCTTCCTAAAAAGTTGGGAATACACCCCCAAATTCTTAATATTATTTCTCATCATATACTCATCCTAAATTAGTGAAACAACTTCTAATCGTGAGCTAATGTCTTCAATTAGCTATGTCTAAAAGCTCTCAGGTGAATTGTCAGTGATTGAGTACTCATTATTTTTTTGAGAAGAACCTAGTCCATAAATAGCAAGTTTTTTCGAGTCCAAATTTGAAAGTTATCTATTTTGATAAAACTATTTGAGAATGATGCTCCAAGGTACATATGTTGAAAATCAAGTCTCAATCATGCACGAGAACTCAACCACCAATTTTGCAAGTGGACCAATAAAAAAGAAAGACACAAAGTTGTGGAATCAAGTTAGAAGCTCCACCAAATTCAATCAAATTCAAATCTCATAAATCAGCCATCAAAAAGTGCACCTACATTGAGTGGTGGGTGGTTAGCTAGATTGTAGGAAAAGTAAAACTCTATATAAGCACCATCCCGCCTTTGTTTCTTGAGTTGTGCATTCCAAAAGTTTTCCACTTAGTTTCGTGAAGTCATAAACTCCAGCAAGCAGCCCCCTTGCTTACTTACCTCATTTTCTCATGATTTTGCTCCTCTCGATCTAGAGGTGTAGTTAGGCTTGTCCGAATATGATTGTACCAGATTGCAAAGCATTGCTTTCTCTCTTATTGTACTCATTTTCATTGATTTCAAGCTTCCTTTGGTCTTTCATATAGTGCCCTAAATTCTACCAAAGTTTCAAGTTCTTTGGCTAAGTGAGCTATGAGGGATTGCCAACTTTGTGATCGTATATCTCTGCACATAGGGAGAGAGTGTTGCAGAAATGTAGCCTGTTTTGCAGAGGATGGTTCTCCTAGATAGAATATTTATTTGGGATGATTTAAAGCTTGATGGATAGCTCTAATAGTCTATGGTAAGGCTGAAAATTTGCATTTTAAGTCTCTATACAAGATCAGAGAAAAGTTTATAACATTGAGTATATAGCACTGCTTGTGCACCTAGTGGAGGGCAGCAATCTTCCATTGTTGCATTGGGGTGTTAGAATCATCCCCCATCAGTGATATTAGAGCCGTTTTGGAGGCTTGGAGACATCATTGGGCATCATATTGAAGACTTGAAGGTATCAAGACAACTTGTGGAAGCACAAGGAGGACTTATCAAAGCAAGAAGAGATCAAAAGGGGGCTATGTCGATCGAGATCTCAACTAGTCAAATATTAGCAAGGGAGAAGCTATCAAAAGGTAATATCCACACTTTCTAAAGCATAAAAAAACTTAAGGAGAAGCTAGAGAAGCATCTTAGAGCTCAATATGGCTGAGTATAATGCACAAATAGAAAAGATAGAGAAAGGCGATTCTCAATCATGGAATTTTAGACTTAGCAACTACCTTATGGGCAAACGATTATGGGGATTAGTGAGCGACACAGAGCCAATGCCTCATGCACATGATCCACCACTTTAAGGGCAAGTCAAGGCACTTAATGAATGGATAGAAAGGGATAGGAGAGTCATATTCATTCTATCCCAACACATAAGCAATAGCATGATAGAGCATATACAAGACTTGGACACATCGAAGAAGGTTTGGGAGACCTTGGAGATTGTACTCTTCATCAACCAATACTCAAACCATTGTAAATATCATTTCACCATTTTCTAGCTCCATTATGTTCAAGCGGAGGGGTTGTCGAGCTTGAAAAGAGTGTTAGAAGTATCATCCTACCAATTTTCATAATTTTTAGACTTCATTTGAGCCCTCAAATAAGCCCTGGAACCTAATTTTTAACTATGCCAGACACTAGGTCTGGACAGGGCCAAAACTAGTCAAAAAACTATAAAACGAGATAGAGAGCTCATTTTTGGGGTTAGCGGGTAAGAGAGTAAGCTTTTTGTAGATTTGAGCTTTTTTAAGAGAACTCTTGTGTAATCGAAGCTTTCCATTGTTCCTCTCTTTGCTCTTACCGTGTGCGCATGTGTGTGTATGTGTGTGCATGCTTGTGTGCTTTCACTCACACACTTGTGCCTTCACTGGCTCGTTGTCTTCATACTAGTCTTCACGTCTCCGTGGATTTACAAGTAAAGGAGGTGGTCTTTACGCTTGAGCTACACCAAATTTTGGCACGGTTGCCAGGGAGAGAGCTTTGAGGATGAGCGTTGTGATGGTAAGATCATGGATTTGTGACATTGGAAGGTAACAAAATAGTCATTTTCTGTTATTTTTCTGTTTTTTTCTTCTCCATCTTCATCATCACCATCTTCATCTTCATACAATTTTTTCATTTTTGAGTGCATTTTCACCATTTTCACATCATTGTCACCATTTTCTCCAATGCTTGCTTCATTGTCACCTCCCACAATCAAGTCATCAACATAAATAGCCACAATTGTGATGCCATCATCACCTTTCCTTGCATATAGTGAATGCTCTACATCACACATAGAAAACCCAATGATGAGTAAGTAATCAACAATCCTTACATGTCCATACAAAGCCTCTTGCAACCTGCAAACATATTCTGGGTGCTTTGAATCTTCTTATCCTTGTGGCAGGTCCATATATACTTCTTCTTGTAACTCACATGTAGGAAGGCATTCTTCACATCTTTCTATAAAGTCCATCCTTTTGTTGTAGTTGATGCAATAAGTGTTATGACAATAGACATTTTATCTACAGGCCTAAATGTTTCATCATAATCAATGCCATATGTTTATGCATACCCTTTTTCTACTACTTGTGCTTTGTACCTGCTTATGATACCGTTAACATTGTGCTTTACCTTGTAAACCCACTTGCAACCTATGGGTTTCTTTCCTTGTGGCAATGGAACCAGCTCCCATGTATCGTCTCCATAAAGTGTAGCCATGTCCTCCTCCATAGATTTTTCACAATCTACATTTCCAATTGCATCTTCAAAATAAGAAGATTCCACATCTTGTCTTACCTTGGTCATGTAGGTACAATGATGAGCCATATAAGTATCATATGTCCATCATTGCACTGAATTCCGCATCCTCCCAGATCTTCTTGGTCTTAGGTCACTTCTCCTTGTATTATCTGCATGTGCTTGTCTAACTCCTGGAGTCTTCATCGAGGGCAATCCAAGTTCCTCATCAAGGCTCTTTTGTGAACCGCTTGAATCTCCATCAATGTCTTCAAAACCTGTAGATGTTTTACTACTAGCAAAAAGCTTTTCTTTACCTTTCTTTGATGTAGTTGATGAATTTACATAACTAAAATTTCCATGCATTCTTCCACTCCATGGATTTGAGTTGGAACTATTGCTTGGTGATGCATCCAGTCCACTCAAAACTTGAGACTCTACACTTGATTTTTAAGCATTTTTTTGTCATTTGATTCAAGATTAAATCCATTATTGGCATCTGCATAGAAGCTTGACATTTCATCACAACATATTTACTCACCTTCAATTGTCGTGTCATTGGGTTACAACATTTATATCCCTTTTGCTCAATGGAGTACCCAATGAAGATACATTTTTCTACTTTTGGATCAAGCTTTGTCCTCAACGCATCTGGAACATGTACATATGCAATACAACCAAATACTTTCATATGTGATAAGTTTGGCTTTTTGCTTGTAAACTTCTCTTCAAGTGTAACTTGATGTATAGCAAGAGTCAGAGTTCTGTTCATGATATATACAATAGTATGCATAACTTCTTCCCAATAACAATGACGCATATTATTTTGATCCATCAAAGCTCTTGTTATTTTTGTTATATTTCTATTTTTGTGTTCAACAAGCCATTCTCTTTTGGTGTGTACTTGCATGAAGATTGACATCAAATTCCATGACTTTTTAGAAATTGCTGAACTCATTTGACATGTATTCACCTCCTCCATCAGATATTATTCTCTGAATAAACATCCCTATCTACTTCTCCAACATAGCTTTAAAATTCTAGAAGTGAGTGAACACCTCACTCTCCTCTTTCATGAAATATACCCATACTTTTTGTGCATGGTCATCAATGAAATTAACATAAAACCTGCAACAGCCCATAGATGTGGTCTTTGTGGGACCCCAAACATCTATATGTACTATTTCTACTACATTCACACTAACATGCATGTCATGCAAAAATGATGCTCTTGATTGTTTACCAAATTGACATGTTGCACATACCTTTGCATTTTTTTAACTTTGAAATTTGGTAGTCCATTCACAATCTCCTTTCACTACATCAATTTTAGCCTCTACAAGTTTGCATGTCCGATTGTTTTGTGCCAAATCTCTATATCAACAATAACTCGAGCACCTTTTGCAAACATGGCTACATTCATTATAGGTATTTTCACATTTAAGGTGAACATCCTACCCACTTTGTTTCCTTTGGCAATCCTTCGATCCTGTTTGTACTCTTCTATATATAGTTGATCAACATTAAACATGACTTGTCATCCCTCGTCAACCATTTGTCCAACAAAAACCAGATTCTTTGTTATATTTGGAACATGTAGCACATCAGCAAGATGTTCTACATTATAGAGAATGCTATGTTTCTTGTATGCTCGATAGGGTGTGATGTGTCATCACCTCTTTCAACATATCCAAGAACTAGCAATTTTGACAAAGTAGTAAACCATTCCACATGACTTGTCATGTGATTTGAAGCACCTAAATCAACATACCAAACATTATCATTCCATGTTGAAACATCAGCAAACATCGTATTCATCATGTGATGTTGAACCATGAACAACTTCTCAGAATCATCTGCACTTGTGGATGAATAATTGTTTTGCTACGTTCTGTTATTTTGATTCTTCAACATGCAATCACGTTTAAAGTGTCTAGGTTTACCACAATTCTAGCATCCTTTATTATCATTACCTGAATCATTTCTTTGGATATTTTTGCAGCCTCTTTGGCTCCCCCTACCTTGAAACTATCCTCTACCTCTTGCATGATTCTACTATTGACTTTGGTCTTGGTTATTATGTCCTCTTCCCCCTCCGAAGCCTCTACCTCTGCCTCTTCTTATGCTAGAGTAGAATACCTGCTCAAAACTAGGCATTCCTTGGGGGTTCACATCCTCACCAAGATTCTTTTCTTCAATAATCAACATGGACACCAGATTTGCAAAGTTGGAATATTTTGCCTGGTATGAATAGACGTTCTAAATTGCTTATATGCAACTCGTAAACGACGAAAGAATACTTCCACCTTATCATCATCATCATCATCTACATTCATGCCAATAGATGCAAGTGACTCACATATGCTTTTGATTTTCAAGGTGTAGTCACTTACCAACATGCCCTTTTTCTCTAGTGTATGCAACTCATTTTTGAGTTGCAATTCCCAAGCCTTTGTGTTGGTATGATAAAATGTGATTAGACTATTCCAAGCCTCTTTCGGAGTCTTGGCATATCGTGTATGTGCCCAATCATGCTATCCTATATACTAACACATAGCCAATACATTACCTTTCATGCTCCTTGATCGCATTCTTCAAACACTCTTAACAAGTATGCAGTTCGATTCCTCTCTTGTAACTGCAGAGCATATTTGTTCTCTCCTTCAATGTACTTCCAATAACCTTTTCCCATCAAGAAATTTGTCATTCTGAATCTCCAAGCATGGAAGTTGTTCTTGTCCATCTTATAGCTCATAAGCTAACTCATTCCATACGTGTTTTCCATTTCTATAGCAATTCACAACACTACAAAACACTACAAGCAGTACTTTTGCTTGAACACTGTTGCACTATGATGTGACAATTCGATCTAAAAAAAACACAGTTTTTGTGTATCAACAGTACACCGAATCACTTGAAATTCTAGATCTCCAACATATGAGTGTTTTTGAACAGGAGGAAAGTTACAGTTTGGCAAACTCACCTAGTTTTGAAAATATTTTTAGGCCTTCTAACTTCACACCAATTTTTTTAGAAATCTGAGGTCGTTCGTCTTTGTCCATGCCTTCTTGCATATTCTTCACCATCCGCCTTCTCCACAAGCTCTCTATAGCCACACTAGCTCTGATACCATGTCACGAGCAAGGAGATAAGGAAGAGAGCTCACAGACACACTCTCACACATATAGATTGAGGCAAGGAAGAATGATCTTCTTCTTCTTCTTCTTCTTCTATTACAAAATAGGAATGTACAAAAATGACCTGAAAACCAACATAACAACAAGTGCAATATATAAAGAACAATACATGAGGTAAAATCTAATGTCCGCAAATAAGTGAACTGGAAAGAAACAAATGTGCCATCACTCTCAGTAGATAAATCTAAGAAAGTATCCCTAACATATACCGCCATGACCACTATACATGTGTGAAAGAAATGAAAAAGTGATACGTGTCATCTTGGCTCATCACATGTTGGGCTTGATATGTCAACATTGACTTACGGAAGATAAAATAAAAGAATTGCATGCTATCAAACTCGGATTCATGCATGTACGTACGTTGCAATCCATGTCCACTTGTTTCACATGTAGGAATTAACCACACATTTATTCGACTTGCGTACACCACTTCGATTTCAATGGAGTGCTAAGTGTCTAACTTCTCCTCATGGCATACGAGAGATCCCATGGATCATATCCCCTTTCACTTGTGCTTTCAATTATCTACGATCGAACTACTTGTGCTTTCAATTATCTACGATCGAACTTTATTTACTTGTGCTTTCAATTATCTACGATCGATCTTTTTCTAAAAAGTTTCTTTCAGAGAAAAAAACACACAGAAATGAGACCATCTATGAAGAGGATTGAATTCCAACTTGCCAAGATTAGAGCTGTTTATTATGTATGGATCGGGTACGACTGCCTGCAAACAGGGAAACCAAAGGACGTTGTATATGTATTATGGACACTCCGAAGCAGCGGATTAAAGCATGTCGCCTCGCGAAGAATTAAGGATGACGCGCAATCTTGGAATGACGCGCAAGAAGACCCCGTCATGGAAATGGCGACTGATTCAAAACCCCGGCACAGGGAGAAGAAAGAGAGACAGTTCGAGAGAGAAAGCTAGAGAGAGAGAGGGAGACTTTTCTTCTCACAGCTGTGGAATGGCTGATAATATATATATGTCCTCTGTGATATCTGAATGTTGTAGTTTCCCAACTTAAGTCATCAGACTCCTCTCCTCCTTTTCTTCGCAGTTACCAAGAAACTTGAAGGAGCTTTCCCTGAAATCTGTCGGTGAGCAGAGTCGTATGTCCCATAGAACTGCTCGAGAATCACCATTGGAACTCCCTCTCCCCCTTTCTGCAAAACACGCACGCACACACACACACACACACACACACACACACTCTTCAACACTCCATGAATTTCTGGTCAGAGTGCATGCCAGAAATGTGCAGTGAAGATTTTGAAAGCCCTTCTGAGTATAGCTATGGGGATGAGGTCGGTAATGATATGAGAATGATTTTCGATGGAGTACTCAACCACGACGCTACCTCAGTTACGCATGAAGGTTGGAATGATTATTTCCCTGAGGAATACGAGGGCATTACCACTTGCATTGACAAGGCTCTTAGCTCGGCTCCAGCAGAACAATCAGACGGACGGACGGCTCAATTTAATCCGTCCTCTCCTGGCGATCAGCTTCACATGAGTAATGCATTCTCCGTTGAACCTTATCTGGTTCATGTGCAAGCTTCAACGACTACAATCCATCATGTATCAGTCAAAGAAGCAAACAACGACTTGAATACAAGTATAGAGACTGATAACCTTGTCAATTCCTCATCAATGCAGATATGTACAGATGGTAATGGCGACGGAATGATTGGCTGCAACAAACTGAGTCCTAGCAATGGCTGTTTCCATGGCAACCTGTTGTCCCATAAATTTCATCGCTCCTTTCCTGGCGATGTCAATTTTGCATCCATGCAAAAATGTACGGATAGGAATGGCGACACAGTGACTTCCTGCAACAACCTCACTCCTACCAATGGCTGCATCGATGGCAGCCTGCTGTCCTATAAACCTGATGCAAGTCCCTCTTCTGCTGAGCTCACTGTAAACACTATAAACGCTTGCTTACCAATGCTCAAACAAGAACCTCCCAATGCGTCGCAGCACTCTCCGACTCCGCCACCGATTCCTCGGTATGTAAAGAAGGACATGCATATTTTATATAGAAGGACATGCATAACACCTTTCCAATTCCTCATGCAGACATTTCAAGGCCCAAGAAGGTGTGGATCAAGTGTTGTTTTTTGTACACAATACGGCACCGAACCTCAAGGATGGTTATGAATGGCACAAATATGGAGAAAAGCAGATAAGAGATGAGATGAATCCTAGGTAATTATAATATTTCCTCTTAAATCTTGTACATCCATGGCTGTTGTTACATGCATTTCTCCGCTTCTTTAATTTCCCTCGTTCGAATGCATGAATCTGTTCTATGCGAATGCGCTCGTCCTGTAGAACGAGTTTATACTGAGTGATTTGATACTTCCTCTGGAACAAACGCATATGCATAAACACTGTCGCTGTGTATCTAAGACGTGCATTTGTCTTCTTGTGTGTCTGTGTGTGTGTGTGTGTGTGTGTGTGTGTCTGTGTTTGCCTATGCAGAGATACATGCATATATCAATATGTATGGTCTCTTGCAGAAATCCTTCCCCCTAGCTGTATCTATGGACTGTGTAATCTATGGAGGTGCACATATCTCGGCGCGCAAGATCTACATTTGTTTATTTGCAACAGCATCATCATTTGTTAATAATGGGTGTTTCCTCATCTGTGTGCAGATCGTATTTCAGGTGTGCCGTTCATGGTTGCCCCATTAGGAAGTGGACGCAGAGTTACTCAGAAATGCCGGGCTCTGTTCATTTCTATTATATAGGCAGGCACAACCATCCAGCTCCCCCATTTCATGAAAGCTTGCCTCAGGAACTCTCAGTATGAACCTGCCTTGTTTTGATCTTTCTGTGACCTTTCGTGAACGACTGTAACACTGCATAGATATTTCACAGAAATAATATGTATCTATCTCATGTCAATTAATTAATGTATTCAATTCATTAATTCAAAAAAATAATTCAATGGGATGGCATTTTTAAAAGAGATGTCAGATCCAAAAAGATCTGCTTGATTTTATAATGAACGCATGAAGCATTTGCTTAGTACCCTCTGATTAAATGATACAGAGCTTACTTTATTCAGCCCCCAACATGAGTCTTGAGAGCTTACTATATTCAGCCCCCAACATGAGTCATTTGTCCAAGCAAAAGATGCCATCTTGATCATATTGTACCGGAATCTAGTAAGTATTGGCAACATCAATACGTTTCCAAAAATGCTATCAACATCTCATGAAACTTCAGAGTGCGTAAGTATTGGCAAGCGTCTACTCCCTTGAGCTTTAACTTTAAAAGAATAATTGTATCAAACCAAATACCACGAGAATACTAGCTTCTCCACACCATGGGGAATGTCCATGTACATGAGAATGGCTATGGGTATGAAGAATGCCCTTCTTACATTGAATACAGCAATGCATGCAATCATTGGCAACTGGTTCATGTGATTCCTAAGAATATGCATTGATGATTTCTCATTGTGCTTAGGTATGGTTGAAAGGGGAGTTGTTGAAGACATACAACAAAACATCAAGAACTTTCAAGATTTTTTTATAAGTTTTCTTAATTTGGTTTAAAGATGGATCCAAGGGACTACCATTTAATGATTACAGAATGCACACTACATGGACATATTGCATATATCAAAGGGCTCTTAATGGATCCTCAAAAAGATAATTGCAGTACTGATTGTCAATTCCAAGGACTCCAAAAGAAGTATAGATATTCTTTGGTCACACTGGTTATCGCAAGGGGTGCATAAGGATGTACTCTCATCTAGGTCATCCTCTTTCATGAGATGCAAGTAGGAAGGAAATTTTGGATTGGATCCTTGAAGTGGACCAAGCTTTTAGGGAACTCAAGGTGAGATTGTGTACTTCACCTTTGTTCATCACATTGAACTCAAATGTGTTGGTGCAATTAGCAAGCCCAAGAGCTTTGCTAAAGATTAAGGACTATACATATATTTTTCTTTTCCCATAGAGACCTACATATGAACTTATGCTTGTCAATTTCATTGTATTTATCTTGGATAAAGGTAAATGTCAAAGAGAAGAAAGAACCTCATGAAGCTAAGAGGCTAAAACCACGACTAGTTTGGTAGGAAGTATCAAATCAAGACCACTTCTCAAGTGTAGAATCACTTTTAGGTGAGAAGATCCAAAATTCAAATTCAAACAATGTGTATAAATACACATGATTTTAGTCATAAGATAGGAGAGCACATTAGAGAGGATTTGAGATATGCCATTGAGCATAAAATCAGCTCATTTCATCTATTAGTAGTCCACTACACTCCCTCTGTATCATATGCGATCACATTCATACTTTGATGCATTTCTTTGAGTAAATCTCTATCTACTATCTTCTCTAGCATCTTCATCATTATAGTGAACTTGTGAAATCAATTCATCTATGTGTACTCATGTTTTCTCTATAGTTTACCCTTCAATTACGTAGATTATAGTATCTAGTATATAGATATCAAATTTCATCAAGTTTCATTTTGTAGACCTCAAGATATGGAGCAAAGAATCTAGCTATGTCTACACATCTTCTAGATCCTCAAAAGTTGTGATGACCCCTTTGATTTGCTAAATTCATTTCTCCTTGTATGGTGTAGCTCAATTCATGAAGTAACTCACTTTAGTTAGCTATGCACTTCAATTAAATGTGTGAAAAAGCTCTCTGGTCAACTCATACCAACTTGTGAGCTCTAAGCATAACGCTGAGACCTTCTCTTCCCAAAATAGAAGGTTCTTCACATATCTTGCATATAGAAGCTATCTGTTTTGATGAAAACATTTGAGAGTCATGCTCCAAAGGACTTGGTGGTTCTATATGACCATTTTGAAGCTAAGAAAGTATACTAAGCATCTCTGAAGCTAGATTGGGAGGTGTAGAGCAAGTTTCTTGTAGCACCACCTCATCTCTAGAATCAACACATCATCTCCTCATAGTGGTATGAGAGCAACTAGTCAACATGGGAGATTGATTTCCTTCATCCATAAACAAATTGGATCAAGGAAACTATTCAGCTTGGTCACTAAGAATGGAAGATTATCTTCAGATGAGATGATGCCAGTCCTTAGAAGAAACGGCCAAGCAACACAAGAAGTGTTACACTTATGTGTTCCTCGAGTAGCTTTGATGTGAACCTTTTCCCTATACATGGGCACTTTTTACTCTAGTGCTGGCTAGAGGTTTTTTCCCCATGTTACCACATACATGATTCACTCATATGTGGGTACTTAGGTATATTATTCAGCTCTTACTTCAGTTGAGTTCATCATCAATAGAGAGAGCTATTCCAGCCATCGTCTTCTCCGTGTGTCTTGCTGCGTTTGTGCTCCTTGTGTGTGCTTCTCATGTGTCTTTCCCACTTTTGCACACACCCAACAGTGGTATCAGAGCAGGTTCAGCTTCTTCTCAAGTTTCGGCTTTTTGCGTCGTGGCGTGCATGCACTTTTAACAGTGCAAATAGACTTCGGAGCATAGAACTATGAATTTCAAGAGCCAAGAAACATTTCCACCAGGGGTGCTGGAGCTTTACCCCCATTTTGAAGCCATTTGTGCAGTCGAAATCGCCATCAGAGTGATGGTTTGTGAGCTGAAATTTCAGCTCTCATGTTAGCTTTCGTCGAAGTGAAGATTTTGTCACATTCTTGTTCCTTAGTGAAATGGCGGGCAGCAATGACTTGTTTGGCATGCTTCAAGCTGAAGATAAGCTTGATGGGACGAACTATCCGATGTAGTCTTACATGATGAAGCATGTTCTTGTTGCAAAGCAACTTTGGAACATAGTGGCAGATGTAGATCGAAGACCAGCAGGTGTTTGTACTTCATAGTCTACTATCACAGAGGGAGCTTCTTCTTTGAGTGCAGTGGTTTCTCCTTCTCCACCTACACAGGAGCAGCTTTGGTCATGTTCTACATCGAGACAAGCATGGGACACTCTTGCTTCTTTGTATGCCGTGCGTAACGAAGCACGTGTTGCATATTTGAGGAAGGAACTTGAGGATGTATGTATGGCTGAAAATGAGTCGGTAGATGTGTATGTGACACGCATCAAGGACTTGAAAGAGCAATTGGCAAACATAGATGAGATCATTCCGGATGCATCACTCATTTCTACATTGTTGAAAGGATTACCGGAATCTTTTCAAAGCTTTCCTACTACTCTCCGTTTGGTTGCAAAAGGAAATCCTAATATGTATGCAATTAACGATCTTGTGTCTCTTCTTTTGCAAGAAGAGCAATCTAGAGTGAATAGGAGTGGTTTGATTGAGGGAACACAAGCACTTGCTATCTCACAAAAGGGGAAAAGCAAGTATGGTTCAACTTTGGGTTCATCAAAACCAAAGCCTCAATCTTGTTCTTCCACTCATTCCTCTAATGATGTCGATTTGCAAAAGAAGAAGAGATGCAAATATTGCTGGAAGGCTGGTCATACTATTGATGAGTGTAGAAAGCTTGCTAAACACAATGAAAAGAAGAAGGAATCCGACATGTCTATTGCTGAAAATTCAGCAAATGTAAAGAATGATGAAGCTAACATGGCTCAAGATTTTTGGGCATGTGTTGTCACATGTCATTATGATGCTTCTTTGCATTCTAAATGTATTGAGTGAGGTTGATTCCGATTGGTTCTTTGATAGTGCTGCTTCAAAGCACATAACATCATGCAAAATGTTTTTCGCCTCTTTGAAAGATGCACCCAAAGGAGGACATGTGGTGTGTGCAAACATTGCCTCTTATCCTATCATTGGAGTAGGAGAAATTGAGTTTACGGCTGCAAATGGAGGTGTGATTCTCTTGAAAAATGCATTGTATGTGCCCGGTATAAAAAAGAACTTAATTTTAGTTTCGTTCATTGCCAAAGCTCGACTTCATGTATGCTTTGTTGATGATAAGTGTATGGTTCATGATTTCAGCAATGGCGATGTTATCGTGATGTCCGGTACATTATGTAATGGTTTGTATCGCATGGATATATACAAGAGGGCTGCCTCGAATGCCTTGGTTGCTCATACTTCTTCCATGGCTGAAATGGAGCTTTGGCATGCTCGTTTTGGTCACTTGAACTTCAATAGTTTGCTTTACTTGCAAAGAAGGACATGGTTATTGGTTTGCCTACACTTGAGTCCATTGAAAAGCATGCATGTGAAGGTTGCATTCTTGAAAAAATGCATCGTGCTTCTTTTCCAAAAGATGGTCATACACACACTACAAGAAAATTGCAGCTTGTTCATAGTGATGTATGTGGTCCCATCAAGACTCCATCTTTTGGGAAACATGTATATTTTGTTACCTTCATTGATGATGCTACTCGCCATACATGGGTGTATCATATGAAAGCAAAGAATGAGGTATTTTCTTGCTTCAAAGCATTTTTAGCTATGGCTGAAAATTTTTCTTCACAAAAGCTTTTGACTGCACGCATGGATCGTGGTGGTAAATACATGTCACATGAGTTTAATGCTTTTCTTCATGAAAGAGGTATTTCACACCAATGTATGGTGCCATATACACCTCCGCAAAATGGTGTTTCTGAGCGTAAAAATAGAACTCTACTTGAAATGGCACGATGTATGGTTAAAAGAAAACATCTTCCTGATAAGTTTTGGATGGAAGCGGTCATGTGTGCAAATTATGTGTTGAATCGCTGCCCTACAAAAGAATTGATATTCATCACTCCTTATGAGGCTTGGAATGGTCATAAGCCTATGGTTAGTCATATGCGTGTGTTTGGTTGTTTGGCATATGCTCCTGTGCCGTCCTAACAACATCACAAACTTGATGACAAGGCAAAGAAATGTATATTTGTTGATTATAGTGCTAAAAGTAAGGGATATCCTTTGTACCATCCATTGATGAACACAATTATTATGAGTCGAGATGTGGTATTTGCTGAAAATTCAATTTTTCCTCTACTTGAATGCAAAAAACAGCCAACAATTAGCTCACAAGATGTCTTCGATACACTCATGCCTTTGTTCCAAAATGTTGCGCTTGACTATGGCCATGTAGAACAACCAACTGAGGCTCAAAGGGCTGAATAATTCCAGCCACATAGGGATGAAAATGCCGAGAATTTCCAGCCAAACATTGCTAAAAAATTTCAGCCAAAATTATCAAAATTGCTGGAAATTTCTAGCCACATATGGCTAAACATTTGCATCAAAATATGGCTGAAAATGAGCATGAAATTCAGCCGACGCATGATGTACATGTTGAAGATGTATTACATAATGAACGCATGTCTATCAAGAGTGCACAATCTATGCCAAAGTGGCTGAAACAAACTTTGCAGGACAGCAAATTGAGTGCACCTTTACTTGGTAGGGCAAGATCAAGCTCTCACCATGCATCAAGTAGTTTTGTGGATTATTCTCTTATTGCTACAACATGTAATGAAGAGCCACTTTCTTTTGAAGATGCATGTGACGATCCACAATGGATGAGTGCTATCAATCAGAAATGGATTCCATACATAGGAATGGTACTTGGGAGTTATGTGAATTGCCAAAAGGAAAGAATGCCATTGGTACAAAGTGGGTTTATAAGATTAAGAGAAAATCTGATGGTAGCATTGATTGCTACAAAGCTATATTGGTTGCCAAAGGATATGTGCAAGAATATGGCATTGACTATGAGGAAACCTTTTCACCTACTTCACGCATGACTACCATTCGTACCTTGGTTGCATTGGTTGCCCATCGAGGTTGGAAAGTGCATCAGTTGGACATAAAAACAGACTTCTTGAATGGTGATTTGCAAGAAGAGGTCTATGTGAAGCAACCTCTTGGATTTGCTATGAAAGGGAAAGAGCATATGGTTTGTCACTTGCATAAAGCCTTGTATGGTCTAAAGCAAGCTCCATGTGCATGGTATGACAAAATCCATAAGCACTTGATTGCTCTTGGCTTCACATGTAGTCCGATTGAAAGCACACTCTATGTGCGCAAAAATGGGGCTGATCTTATAGTGCTTGTTCTTTATGTCGATGACATACTCTTGATTAGGTCATGCGATGCAAAACTTGACACTCTTATGGCTGATTTGCAGCATACTTATGTTGTCACTTATCTTGGTCTTTTGAGCTACTATCTTGGCATCCAATTTGTATCCGTTGAGGGGGGAATTGTTATGCATCAAGCAAAGTATGTTGAAAAACTACTTTAGCGTTTTGACTTTGAGGATTGCAAGGTAGTTTCCACACCAGTTGAGACAGGATTCAGGTTCTCAGTCGATGATTCCAGTGATGCATTTGACACTTCTCTTATTAGCAAGCTATGGGATGTCTTATATATGCATGCAACACAAGGCCGGATATACAGTATGTAGTTTCCCAGTTGAGTCGATTCATGCATAGCCCCGACACTAAGCATTGGCAAGCGGTGAAACGTGTGTTCAGATATCTTCGAGGCACTTTGAGCTTAGGTCTCTTTTATGGCAGAGATGTTTAGCCATGCTTGCATGCTTTTACAGATAGTGATTGGGCTGGTTGTTATGATACTCGCATGTCCACTAGTGGTAATTGCTTTTTCCTTGGAGACTCATGCATATCTTGGTTGAGTACGAAGCAACCTACAGTGGCGACATCGAGTTGTCAAGTTGAGTACAGGGTAGTTTTCACAGCTATAGTGGAGTGTATATGGCTGAGATGCCTATTGATGGATCTTTGCATGGAGATTGATGCTGCTACGCATATTCTCACTGATAGTCAGAGTGCTTTGGCTTTTGCACGAAACCCAGTGTTTCATGCACGGACCAAACATATTGAGGTACATTATCACTATGTGAGAGAGCACCTTCATGCAGGAGATATTGATTTGGTATATGTGCCTACACAAGATAATGTGGCAGACATATTCACCAAAGCTCTTCCACGAAAAAAGTTTGAAGCTTTTCACAAAGCTTTAGGCTTATTACCTTGTGGGGGCTGATCTGTCACTCCTTGTATGTCTTCACATCATTCGCTCCAGGGGGGTTTGTTACACTTACATGTTCCTCCCGTAGCTTTGATGTGAACTTTTTCCCTATACATGGGCACTTTTTACTCTAGTGCTGGCTAGAGGTGTTTTCCCCATGTTACCACATACATGATTCACTCATATGTGGTGGTACTTTGTACTTAGGGATATTATTTAGCTCTTACTTGAGTTCAATTCATCATCAATAGAGAGAACTATTCCAGCCATCATCTTCTCGGTGTGTTTTGCTGCGTTTGTGCTCCTTGTGTGTGCTTCTCATGTGTCTCTCACACTTCTACACACACCCAACAAGAAGAACAAGAGAGGTTGAATGCATGTTGCTCAAAGGATGCTCTAGCAAGGTCATATATACTTAAATGAGTCTCTGAATTTTTACTTCCACACATTTGGAGTTGCAAGACTTCAGAAGAAACTTGGAATGATCTTAAAGCATTCTTCTCATCAAGAACCAAGGCAATGAAGAATCAACTATATATTATACTTTATGAAGCATAAGGACGAAGTATTTTCATGATTCAAGAAATTCCTAGCTCTTGTAGAAAATCAAACAAGTAAAACTTTGAAGAGACTAAGGTCAGATGGAGGGGGAGAATATTTCTCCCATTACTTTGATTCCTATCTCCAAGAGAGAGGAATTAAGAGAGAAATCAGGGACGAGAACAAAATGGAGTGGCAAAGAGAAGAAATATAACAATTGTGGAGGCTGCAAGCTCAATGCTAAATGATAAGAAATTACCCAACTACTTGTGGGCAAAGGCTATATCTATAGCCACATACTTGATCAATGGACTCCCATCAAAAGGACTGGATGGCATGACACCATACAAAGCATGGAATGGAAGAAGACCTAGCCTTGACCATTAAAGAATCTTTGGGTGCATAGCATGTGCACACATACCTTCACAAATAAGGGGCAAATTGGACCTAAAGGCACAGAAATGCATCTTCATTGGTTATGACCTCAATCAAAAAGCTTATAGGCTATACAATCCAAGCAAAAAAGGTTTCATTGTAAGTAGAGATGTTGTTTTTTATTAATACAAATCTTGGTTTGAAGATGATTGTAGGAAATTCAAACTTTCCTATAATCTAGAGGAAGAATTTCCAACATTATCAAAGAAGAATGAGCTTACACTTGAAGCATCAAGTGATTCTGATGATGATTAGAAGAATCCAAGAAGGGAAATGAATTCTAGGAACTCCAAAGGCAAAGCCAAAGTGCAAGAATTGAGAGATGTGGCAAAATCATCTCATCAAACTATAAGAAGCTCTACTAGAGAGAAAAGGAAGGTAGAATGGTATGGATATGATACTTCTTTGGTCACTAAACATTCGATATATATATATCATAGCATTCAAAATTTGAAGAAATGTCTACCTATGAAGAAGACAAGAAGAAGCCAGAGTGGAGAAGTGCCATGGAAGACGAAATAGAAGCTTTACAAGAGAATTAGACATGGGAGTTGGTATTGAAGACTCCATCTATGAAAGGCATTGGTTCAAGGTGTATATATAAGGTAAAGACGAACTCTAATGGTTCAATTAACATGTATAAAGAAGGGCTTATGGCCAAGGGGCTTGCACAAAGTTAAGGTATTTATTATGAAGAAACATTTTCATTTGTTGCAAAAATTTCTACTATTAGGGTACTCATGAGTGTTGCATCTTCCAAGAATTGGAAGATATACCAAATGGATGTTAAATGCTTTCTTAAATGGTTGGATATAAGAGGAGGTATATATGGCTCAACATCTTGGTTTTAAAGATCTCATATCTTGAACATGTGTGCAGGTTGATAAAAACATTGTATGGCTTGAAGCAAGCTCCTAGAACTTGGAACCATAGATTTGTTACTTACTTGTAGGATAAAGGTTTCAAAGTAAGCAAGGCAGATCCTTTCCTCTTCATTAGAGGAATCATTCAGAGGTCATATATCTATGTGTATATGTTGATGATATAGTTATAGGAGGTAATGATGCAAATGGAATTAGAAAGATTAAAGCTCAACATACATTCAACTCATTTTGTCTATTAGTAGTCCACTACACTCCCTCTATAGCATATGTGTAATAGCATTCATACTTTGATACATTTGTTTGAGTAAATATCTACTATATGCTCCTACATCTTCATCATTATAGTGAACTTGGCAAATCAATTTCTCTGTGTACTCACTCTTTTTCCATACTTTAACTTGGGTTATTTAGATTGAAGTGTCTATCTAGATATCAATTTTTATCAATTTTGATTCAGTAGATCTCGTGATATGGAGCAAAGGAGCTATCTCTATTTGTACATCTTCTAGATCTTGAAAAGTTGGGGTGACCCCTTTGACTTGCTAAATTCATTTGTCCTTGTTTGGTGCAGCTAAATTCATGAAATAACTTGTTTTAGTCAGCTATTCACATCAATTAGATGTGCAAAAAATCTCTCTGGACAATTCATACCAACTTGTAAGCTTTGATCATAACACTAAGACCCTCTTCCCAAAATAGAAGGTTTTCACATTTCTTGCATATAGAACTTATCTATTTTTATTCAAACATTTGAGAGTGATGTTGCGAAGGACTTGGTGATTCTATATGCACCATTGCGGAGCTAAAGAAGTATACTAAGCATCTTTGGAGGTAGATTGGCATGTGTAGAGCACGTTACTTGCAGTACCACCTCATCTCTAGAATCAACACATCATCTCCTCAAAGAATGTGGAGTCTTGAGTTCACAATAATGCAAGTTAATATGCAATAGGGGTAATTCTATAGCACTTGTATGAGAATGTGTTCTACATTGATTATGGATGCTCAAACCAGGTGGTAGGAAATGTAGCCCTATTCTCACACTTGGAAGATCTAAAGAACAAGCATGATGCCCAAATAGGTAATGAGACTCGGCACCATGTGGAGAAGATAGGGAATGTGAAAACCTATAGTGGTATTATGAATCTATTAATAAGAGTTTGTTATGCATGAATTATTACAAAAACCTAATAAGTGTTGGTTATATAGAAATATTTGCAGGTGAGATTTGCCAAGCATGGAGCCATGTAGAAGATCCATATCAAAGGTTCAAGAAGATAGAAAGGGGAGAGAAAATAGGTAGGTTCTTCACATTTGAACTGTAATACACGAAGAAAGTTGCCTTTAATTATGGCACCAAAACCTTATCAGAGCTTGAGATTTGGCATAAGAGGTTAGCTCACATTAGGGAAAGAGCCCTCAAAAAAATCGGTAGAGATCAGATTGTACTTAGACTACCTAATATCTCAAAGTAACATGTGATATATAAGTGTAGTGCATGTCAAATTGGAAAATAAAATAGGCAACAATTCACCAAGAAAGGTTAAATACATGGAGACCTTTTGGAGCTTTCCTACACACATGTTTGAGGACCATGAAAAGAACAATCAATCTCAAAATCAAGGTATTATGTTTCATTTATAGATGATTCTAGCAAATGGCATATTGTTTACTTCACAAAGCACAAGGATGAACTAAAGAAATATTTAGCTCTTGTAGATAATCAAACAAGTAAAAACCTAAAGAGAATAAGTTCAGATGAAGGGCGAGAAGATGGAGGGCAGTAATATTTCTCGCATGAGTTTGATTCCTACCTACAAGGTAGAGGAATCAAGAGAGTGATTTTCATAAATAGAATGGAGTAGCAGAGAGGAGGAATAGAACCATTATTGAGGTACCAATGACTATATTGAATGAGAAGAATGTAAGAAAATATTTATTCACAAAGTTAGTATCTAAACCACATACCTAATAAATAGGTTACCATGGAAGGACTTGTATGGTATTACCACTTATGAAGCTCTATGTGGAAGAAGACCAATCTTGGATGATTGTAGGATATCTGGTTGCATTACATCTACACACATACCATCACAAAGTAGAGGTAAATTAGACCCTAGGGAAGAGGTGTGTATTTATAGGCAATGAACTCATTAAAAATGGTTATAGACTATATAGTTTTAGAAATAAAGCTTCTATAGTTAGTTAAGATGTTGTTTGTGATGATAACAAATCAAAACATGGTTTGAAGATGATTGCACGATACAAGAATACACACAACATGAAGTGATTGTGAAAATGATAAGAAGAATCCAAGAAGAGAAATCAAGTCATGGAACTCCAAAGGCAAGGCTAAGGTACAAGTGTTGAGGGATGTTGCACAATCCTTTCAACAAACCATCGAAGATATACTAGGGAGAAGAAGAATTGAGAAAGGTATCACTATGATACATCTCTAGTTACTAAACACTCCATTTACTTAGCATAGAAGAAATTGAAGTCTTGTAAGAAAACCACACTTGGGAATTGGTGCCCAAGACTTCAACCATGAAGATCATTGGATCTAGATGGATATACAAATTAAAGAAGAATTATGATGGAACCATCAATAGATAGAAGGCCAGAATGTGGCTAAAGGGTATGCTCAAGCTCAAGGAATAACTATGTCAAGACCTTCTCACCTATGGCAAAGATTCCAACATTCAAAGTGCATATGAGCATTGGAGCTGCCAAGAATTAGGAGATCTATCAAATGGATATGAAAAATGCATTTTTGAATGGATGGATATATGAAGAGGTATATATGGCTCAACCCCTTCATTTTGGAAATTCACATTTTCTTGAACATGTATGCAAGTTTAAGAAAGCCTTATATTGTCTAAAGCAAACTCCAAGAGCTTGGAATCATAGAATTTTGACCTATCTACAAGGTAAGGGTTTGATTGTTAGCAAAACAGATCCTTCACTCTTCATCAAGAAGAATCATAGGGAAGTCATATAACTTTGCATATATGTAGATGACATAATACTCTTAGGATCTAAAGTGCTAAAATGAATGATGGCTTCTCGATTGAAAGATTTTCATATAAGTTTTTCCTATTCACATTTAAATGGACATAAATTAGTTTCAAAAAATTAAGAAAACATTCAAAAAATAGCTAAAAGCTCAACAATAATAATAATAAAAGAAATTAAGAATGATTTAATGGAATGAGTTTAAGATCTATTTGATGAGAAAGGCAATATAAAAACGTTGAAAATCAAGATTTGATATGAAATAATGTATGGTGGGAGTCACTAAAATATTTCCAAGTGGAATCCTCACGGACTCTTTGTGCACTCCATTGGACATGATCTAGTGGTCTTCATGATGACATCCACTTCTGTCTTGCAATATCATGTTGTATGTTTCTTTCAAATTTTTCTATTTATGACTTAGGTTCTTGTTCCATAGCATATTTTCTAGAGAATGTTGTACAAAAAAATGAGTTGAATTATTCTCCTAAATAGTTTGATTGTAGAAGACCACCCCCATGAAGGTTGTTTTTAAAGTAAACACCTAAAGTACTATATTGTGACTTCTCCATTCCTTATGTTGAACCTAAGATAGAAGTTTAATAACTTAGTTGCATAGTTTAAATACTCCTTAGTTGGATGTTATGTAATTCTACCAGTTCGGATAGTTAGTGCATCAGATTTTGCTTTATCGATTATGTTATAAGTAGTTAGAGTCGGATGTACTTGAAAGTCATGTGAATTAGGAGTTGTGTGTCGCATGTATTCGATTGTGAGTGGCTATTAAAAGAAGAGATTGCACTTTTGAAAGGGGAGACAAAGAGGCTATGTGTATGAGAGTATCAAAGGAAGAGCAACACAATATTGTTTGATGATTATCTCTCCATAATCTATCAAGAATATATATATTTTTTTCAATTTCTTTCTAGTCACTCTCAGTATCTATTCATTTCTATTAAGTTTGTTCTGTATCATTGTGTTTTTGATCGGTTTGATTAATGAAATAGTATGCTAAACTGATTAGATTGAGTTATGTTTATTTGTGCTCTACTTGAGTTTGTATGTGTTGCTGAACCCCAACACATTTGGCGATCCTACTGATCTTGTCAAGTATGAGGCAAGAAAGGAATGGAAGAATGAGCACAAAAACTTGGCAAAGTATATTATACAAGGTCTCAAGCTCATAGTGGTAAATTGGGATTATGAAATGAGTTCAAAATATGACATGATATGCTAAAAGACCAACAGATGCAAGAGACCGTTAGTGATGAGATGATAGAAGGATATTTCCCAAAAGGATCAAGGAGTAGTTTGAGGAATGTGATAGTTAGTATAGATATTGTAGGTGGATTTAATGATTTAGTGTTGGCTATTTCTAGGGTAGAAAAAAGATTTGGTATAACAAAAGGGAGGTATGAAAGACATGAAAATTTTGAATAAGAGGAAGAATAAGAAACTGAGTTGGATTGAGGCGATGATGCAACAGATACAGATTTGGATAGTGAGGTTGAGGAAGTTAAAGTAAAGATAAATCACAAGTCAAAAAGTAAGCATATCAATGAAGAAGATTTGATTAGTATGGGTATTCCGTACTCCCACCAAAGGAGAAAACATTTTGTGAAATCTATGGTAAGGAAGGGCATAGTACGGCTCACTATTGGTATAACCCAAAGAATAGAGGTCAGTCTTCAAGGTACGAGGAAAGGGGAAAACGTGAAGTTCTAGCCAATCAGGCAGTTCAGATTAGGGGGACAATAAGGATTTCAAGACAAATACCTAGAAGATTACCATGGAGGGGTCATGAAAATCAAGACAATAGACCAAGAAGAATAATGTTTTGTGTATATTGGTCTAGGGAAAAATTGCACGTTGTGGGTAAAGCATAGGGAATGAAGAGGAGTGCTGATGATTAGATATAATCAACCGAATGAGTGGGTAAATCCACAACAACAAAACCAATAGGCAGCTCAGGCTTATGTAATTGTAATTGAATTAATGGAGGAGAAGGAGTAGGTTGATCAGATACCTGGAACACAATTATGTAAAAAGAAATATCATATAAAAGAATGGAGTTGTGATTATAATCAATGTTCAACATGAAATGAGATTGACGTCTTGGTAATAACAAGATCAAAATAGAAAGGAGCAATAGACTGGAAGGAGAAAAAAGGAATTAAAGACCAAGTGCACAAAAGGATTCAAAAAAATCAAGAGAAACAAGAAGTACTTGTCTCAGATAGTGAAAATCAATTAGTTCCTCGACAAAAGCAAGACAACAATAGGATCAACAAGGATACAAAAAATGATTGATTTGAGGTAGTTATTCATGCTCCTATCCAATTTTCATTAGACAAATTATAAGCTCTAGTTCCAACATCTAAGGAAAGGTTTTTAAACAAGCTTCAGGACCAACAATCAAATATAGGACATTTTCAAAATGTACTATCAAGTGTGAATAATATTCATCCTATGATCTCTATTTTTTTACATGGCAGTGCCACAATACTTCACTTCATCGTAATTTTCTCCTATTGTAGTATACTCTCGACATCTACTTCGAAAACTGGAACAACTACTATGTTAGCTCTCAAGAACTCCTTTTCTTTATCATCCTCAACCTCCTCAGCTACACTAATAGTCTCAACAACCAAGGGTTTCTCTTTAAGGGAAATATTCTTCCTTGCATGCATTGGTATCATTACCTTTTTTTAACCCTTAGTTATTACCACCACATTCAAGCCCCAGTCTTGCTTAACTTTAGCGATCTTGAACCATGGCATACCAAGCAACATTTGATAAGAACATGTTGATTTTGACATCTGAATTACCATAGATTTACCAAAAAATGCATTCCTTCAACTTCTATTTTTTGCTTTTTTAGATTCCCTAAGGGTTGTACCCTTTTTATCAGCCATTTTGACTTGGAATAGCGTGGGAGCTAATTCTTGTATAGCAAGCTGCTTGAAGAAAAATCTGAGATCTCCACTAAGGAGAGAATGGAGTAAGAGAAATCGATGCTAAGGAGATGGCGTAGAAGATTTATAACAATAAATACAAAATTTCTAAGAGAGCTAAAGAGGATTTTTTATAGGAACTCAATTTGGGTACGAAAGTTGAGGTGGAAGTGTGCCACTTAATGGTTTAAGAGCTACATATAAGCACTTTAGAACTTCTATACAGACAAAAGTATTTCAAATTTTGGTGATTTTGTGTCCATGCTAATTATTGAAGAAAAGAATCTTAGTGCGGACTCAAAAGCCCAAGGAAAAACTACTTTTGAGAAAGTATTCTACTTTGGCAAAGGAAGAGGGAGAGGTAGAGGTTCCATAAGTAGAAGACAAAATAGTAGCCAAGACGAAGGTCAACGTCAAAATCACGGAAGAGGTGGAGGCAAATTTCGAGGCAAGGAGCCAAAGACACAACGGAAATTTCCAAAGAAATGATTCAGGTAATGGCAATAAAGGATGTTGGAATTGTGGTAAAGTTGGATACTTTGAATGTGATTACTGGGTTGAAGAATAAAGAAAAGGGTAGTAAAACATCTATGCATCCACTAGTGTAGATGATTCTAAGAATTTGTTCATCATTCAACATCATATGATGAATATGATGTCCAATTGATGTTTCGAAATCGAATGGTAATGTTTGGTATGTTGATTCAGGTGCTTCAAATCACATGATTAGTCATGCAGAGTGGTTTAGTAGTTTGCAAAAATTGTGAGTTCCTGGATATGGTTAAATAGGCAAACACACATCACATCCTATCGAGCATATAGGAAACATAGCACTGTCAATGGAGGACATGAAGGTAAAACATCTTGTTGACATGTGTTGCATGTTTGGAATATAACAAATAATCTAGTTTTTGTTGGACAAATTGTTAACCACGGATTACAAGTCAGGTTCAATGTTGATGGGTTATATGTAGAAGAGTACAAATAGGATGGAAGATTGATTTCCAAAGGAAACAAAGTGGATAGGATGCTCACCTTAAACATGAAAATTCTTTAAATGAATGCAACCATGTTTGCAAAAGGTGTAGGAGTCATTGCTGATATAGAGATCTGGCACAAATAAATTGGACATGCAAATTTATAGAGGTTGAAATTGATGCATTCAAAGGAGATTGTCAATGGACGGACAAATTTCAAGATTGTGGAGATGTAAAAGGTATGTGTAGCATGTCAATTTGGTAAACAACCAAGAGCATCATTTTTGCATGATAAGCGTGTTGGTGATAATGTGCTAGAAATAGTACATGCAAATGTTTGGGGTCCTACAAAGACCACATCTAGGGGCAGTTGTAGGTTTTATGTTACTTTCACTCACTTCCCAATTCTTAAGGCTATGGTGGAAAAGTAGACAGGGAAGTATAGCTGAGAAGAATATGCCTCATTATAATTGGGAAAAAGTTGTGCACGCTACTATATTCATCATGTACAAAACTCCGACTCCTAATATACATCAAGTTACACCGAAAGAGAAGTTTAGAGGTAAAAAGCAAATATGAAAGTATTTTGCTGTGTTGCATATGTACATGTTCTAGATGAGTTGAGGATGAAGCTTGATCCAAAGGCAAAAAAACGTATCTTCATTGGGTACTCCTTTGAGAAAAAAAGATATAAAGGCTATAAGCCAGTCACACGACAGGTGAAGGTAAGTAGAAATGTGCACATACATACAACATTGGTTATGAGGAAATGTTTAGCCCTATAGCTAAACTTTCTACTATTAGAGCACTTGTTCCATTAGCCACAACAAAAGGATCAATTTTGCATCAGATGGATGTAAAGAATGCTTTCTTACATGGTGAGTTGCAGGAAGAAGTATACATGGACCAACCAAAATGATATGAGAATTCAAAGCATTGAGAATATGTTTGTAGGTTGGAGAAGGTGTTGTATGGGCTTAAACAATCCCCTCATGGTTGGCATGCAAGGATTGTTGATTATTTACTTAACCACCATTGGGTTTTCTATGTGTGATCCAAATCATTCACTATATGCAAGGAAGGGTGATGATGTCATCACAATTGCGGCTATTTGTTGATGACTTGATTGTAGGTGGTGACAATGAAGAAAGCATTAAAGAGATAAAGGAGCTCCTTTTGCACAAATTGTACATGAAACATCTAGGTGTTCTGCATTATTTCTTGGGCATTGAGTTTATGCATAAGATATGCTACTTGCAGATTCAAGTGTGGAAGTGCAAAAACCTATCATCATCTATTGTGATAATCTTACTAGCATACAATTAGCACAAAACCCTATTTTTCATGCTAGAAAAAAGCATATTGAGGTGCATTATCATTTCATGACCAAAAAGGTATTATCAGGTGATATTGACCTTGTATATGTGAGGAAAGATGAACAAATTGCTGATATTTTCACTAAAGCACTTCGATTTGAGAAGTTGAAGAAGTTTTGGAAGATGCTTGGATTACACCACATGACGTTGAGCTTGAGGGGGAGTGTTGAGATATCAAGCTCAATATGTGATGATCCAAGATGAGATGTATTATTTTTACATTTCATGTTGGTATATGGGCTTGAGGCAGTGGTGCCAATGGAGTTTATGGTTCTAAGCTTAAGGGTAGCAGCTCAAAAGATGTCTCCGAATTCGCTAGTTAAGTATAGAAGCAAATACTTGATGCAATAAGAGGAGAATTGATTGGTCAGTTCTTATATTTTTGAATTCATTCAGAGAAACAAATAGGATTGGGTGGCTATGAATGTTAAATTTAAGGTATTTCAAGTGGGAGATTGGGTAATAGTATATAATTCGAAGTTGGATTATAGGCATTGTCTCATCTCTTGAGATATGTCTATAGAAGTTTCTTCCTTGCAAGTAAACCATCCTATAGGAGAGATCATGCTGAGTAGTTTCATTGACCCGATTTCTCAATTGATGAGGGGAATCCATCACCAACAATGTTCAATCTGTGACCATGCTTTGGTACCATTGTGAGGAGTGATGGATGATGCACATATATGAGAGGATCTTAGCAAATTCTTGCTCTAGACTATCCTTAATTGCTCTAGATAGCCTTAATCCAATGTTTGCATGTAGACCATGAAAGTACTTTGGGACATCATTCTGAAAACACTATGTCAAAAGAGATAACTTGTGAGTACAAGACTCCTTGAGAAAACCTTCTATTTATGGAAGAAGGCACTTTGAATTTTACCAAGACCTCATAACCTAGTAGAAAATGACCCAAGATCATTTGCACACTTTCAAATGAAGCATTGTGTGAGCTATACCAAATTTCATGAAAATAGGAGGACTATTCTTAGAGCATGCGCATAAGAAGTCACGAGGATAATCCTCGCTTTTGAGGAAGAAGGAGATACATAGACATAGTCACTTAGATTTACTCCTGAATCAAGTTCTATAGATCTAATGGGTATGAAACTTTGTATGCATGCTTACTGGAATCCTAAGGTCATATTCCAATTGATAGATTTTATAATGAGTTCATATACACAGATTAATGGCTCAGAGAACTTGATAGACTCTGCTTTTAATGTACTATGATAGTGAACAATGATACATGTAGTTATGAAAATGAAGTATAAATGTATAGCTAATTTATATATAATATAATGAGAGAGTGAGGAATTTACTAGCTTTGAGGAAAGACATAAAATCACTTAGAATGCGTGTAATGATCAGCTCATATCAGCCCATACCCGCAACTAATAGGTATAGTGTATATATACTTTGATTGTTTATAGATTCCGCCTAAAAGTTATCCAAACTTTTAGAAAGTGATTTGAATTTTGAATTCAGATAGAGTTGTGGCTTTTGACTTCCAATAAATCCACAATATTCTCTCAAATTATCTTGTTTACATTTGACTTAGATAAAACTAGATATTAACCTTTGAAGCTTCTTAAGTTTATGCTGCAATGAGTGTAAATTTATGCCTCATGTATCAAGAGAAATCCTTTGTGCATAAGTCAAGCACTTAGGCTTTCTTCATGCACCAACATTCTCTAGATACTCTTAACATCACTCACTCATCTCTCGAGTAGCTCTCCTTGACAATGACACCAAAAAAATGTTTTCTTGCAGAACGCTGGCAAGTACTAATGTCGGCAAGAATAGAAGGTCAAATTATCAACCAAGATTAGGGTCATATGAAGATCATGAGCAAGCGATTCATGCAAATGTGTATGTGACAAGAAAGAAGATGCACATGGACATGCAAGGAAGAAGCAATAGAGTGGATGTTGGTGTATTTTATACAAGCCTAATGCTTGATCATTCATAAACATAAAGCATTACTTATGCACACTCTTAATAAGAGAGACATAGAAACATGCTCTTGTAACTATTGGAAAGTTATTATCTTGAAAAGTAAAAGTCCTTGAAGAAACTCGTAGCCATGTTATGCACAATTTATGAGCTGAGTTGGGAGTGATTGATTAGCTAGATGATTCCTCAACTTTAGAGGAACTTTTAGGTACAATTCCTCCAAGATTTGAATTCAAATATCATTATACCTATGTGTAGTTGCAGATTAGAGCAACACTTAGAGCTGAATTCTGGAGAGATTTTGATCAAATACATGGCCACAAGTGAAGCACACATTCTGCTCCTCCTTCTCAAACTTGATGTCCATTCATATCATGTACAATATTTTTCAATAGAGATTGATTTTCAAGCTATACTTTGAAGTTGTTCTTATCTGTTGCTATAGGTTCATACTCTCATTTTCACTCAACTTCATTGAGTGAGTTCTCTGTGTATGATTGATCTTTTATTGAGCCTTAAATTGGTATAGTCTATTTTCATCATACCAATTTTAGTCATCTTTTGTTTATTACTCTGTGAACTACATTCATTTGAAGCTGACTAGGTGTACTGGCCAGCTAACTCCTAAAATGTCGAGATGATACTTTATGTTGCTAGATTGATTTCACTTAGTATGGTTCATCAAGAATCATCAAATTTGTTGCTTTAGATTCCTTATCTATCTAATTAAAAGTGTGAAAAATATCTTTGTTCAATTTTCAGCAGGCTATGAGCTCTAAGTTAATTTCTAGAGTGCAATCCATCCCAAAATAGTAAGTTTTTTGCTTCATCTGTTTTGTATCAACTAGTTTGTTTTGATGAATCAATTTGCGATTGATACTCCAAAAGCCCTGGGATAGTTTATATGCATCCTTAGCAAGCATAAGGTGTCTAATTATCATCTCTGAAGTTATCTTGGCAGGTGTAGAGTAGATTTTGTGGCACCAAGCACATCTTTGGAGCGTATCACCCATCTTCCTTCACAATGGTATTAGATCAAAGATAAATCAATATGGGGGATGGATTTCCTTCTACCATTGAAAAATTAGATAGAAACAACTACTCAGCTTGGTCTCTAAGGATGTAGGCCTACCTTCAAGAAAGAAATCTATTTGGATACATATTTGAAGATGATGTCATGCCAACAATGTGAACCAAAGGACAACCATCACATGAAGAGTAAGAAAGGCTTAGAGCTTGGTGCTCAAAGGATGCACCAGCCAAATCCTACATGCAAGACCTCAAGAGAAACTTGGAAAACACTTGCTTCCCTCTACTCTTCAAATACTAGAGCAAGGAAGAACCAGCTATGGATGGAGTTTACTACCTTGAAGAAGATTCCCAAGCAAAGCGTGATTGATTATGTCACCAAAATGAAGGAGATCTCTGATCACTTAGAAAGCATTTGAGAGGTAATTGAAGAAGAGAAAATCATAAGGCAAATCATAAATGGAATCAAGGCTGATGACAAGTGGGAATCCTTCACAACTACCATGGACTTATACATGGACATGTAAGTGCCTGACCTAAACACTCTTATGGGCCAGCTCTTCACACATGAAGCAAAGATAAGCAAGAATGGTGAATCCTCAAGAGGTAATCAACCTTTTGTCTTATAGTCTGATAAAGCTAAAGCTAAGGATAAGTCAAAGTCTAAGAAGAATGAAGATGAAGGTAGCTCTTTCCAAACCAACTTCACAAGTAGAGGAAAAGCTAGAGGAAGAGGCAGAGGAGGAAAGCAAGGTAGGGGGAGATCCAAATCATCTCAATCTTGTAACATTTGTGGTTACTCTAATCATACCATTGAGGAATGTTGCAGGAACCCAAGGAATCTAGATCAAGAGGATTCAATAGAGGTATCTATGGATCAAATAGAGGCAGGTACAATGGAGGATACAACAAAATCAACTACTTCAACAATAATAATCATCAAAATGGATATAGAGGAAGAAAGTATGACGATCATGTTTTCTATATTGATTCATGGTGCTCAAATCATGTATCAAGAAATGTAGTATTGCTCTTTGATTTAGAAGATCCCAAAAATAAACATGAAGTGCAAACAGGTGATGATACAAGACATTTAGTGGAGAAAGTAGGTAATGTCAAGACATCAGATGGCAACATGAATTTTGTAAGCAAGGTTTTGTATGTACCTACCATAACCAAAAAATTGATAAGTGTTGGACAAATTGTGGAGAAAGGATTGCAGGTTAGGTTTACAAGACATGGAGCATATGTGGAAGACCCGAAGCAAGGATTTCAAAGCATTGCCAAGGGACAAAAGACAGGAAGACTCTTCACCTTTGAAGTAGAGGACACCAAGAACATAGCATTATTTATCTATGGATCTCAAACACTCACACCCTACAGAATATTCCATACTCCTTTTATGACCAATGCATGACACATCATATAAGCCCACAATGGGTAATTGTACCATCAAACTTATCCTTAATAGCCAACATATGAAATACATCACTACTTTCAGCCATGGCCACTAATTAAAATACCTTGATGCAAAAAATGACTATATCCAAAAAAGTTGAACAAAACTACCCTAACAAGTTCTACTAAACTTGTAGCAAACTTTGAGATGCTTATATTGGCGAACAAAAACCTGTTTGGCATAAAGAAAAAAAATAGCCTTCAAAAGCACAATGATAGTGCAATTAGAGGCCAAAACGAGCTCAAATTGCAATTTCTGCACCACAAAGCAAAGTTTTTTTGAGCTTCTAATCACCTTGAGTATGCTCACCAGATTTTGTGCGATTCTTAGATTATGACCAAAGAGGTTTCAAGGACACCCTAGATGAAGCAGCGACATGCTCCGATACCAATTGTTGGAGTTAGATATCTATGGAAGCACGTGAACAACACAAGGAAGAAGAAGAAGCTTGGAGCAGAACACACAATACTAAATGTATTACCATTAGAATGTACAAAGCTGAGTAACCCATTAGGGCTATAGGTATATATACAATCGCGGGGGGAGGGACCTCCTAAAGAGGTAAAAAAAGTTCCTTGGCAGTCCTAGTGTGTTCACACACATCACTACCGAAATATATCAACAAGATTATGTAAGATGTGTGAATGATTCAGCATGTGTAGTTCAAGATTCTCCTGCTATGTCAACTATAGAGCTTTGGCATGCATGCTTTGGTCATCTCAATTATGCTAGTTTTCTATGCCTTCAGAAATCGAAAATGATGTCCTCTCTTCCCAAACTTGAGATACCTTCTAAACATGTTTGCGAAGGTTGTATTTTTGGCAAAATGCACCATTCCTCCTTTCCAAAAGATGTTTTAGTTCATGCTACTAAAAAATTGTAGCTTGTTCATAGTAATGTCTGTGGTCCTATGTAGACATCCTCTTTTGGGAACTACCTCTACTTGGTGACTTTTATTGATGATTTTTCAAGGCATGCATGGGTGTATAAAGTGAAAGAAAAGCCTGAAGTGTTTATGTGCTTCAAATAGTTTGTAATTTTGGTTGAAAATCTATTAGCGTGTAAAATAGACACCCTTCATTTCGATCGGGTGGAGGGGGGATACATGTCTTCTCATTTTAACTCCTTTGTGGCTGAATGTGGGATAAAACATCAATGTATAGTGTTTTATACACCTCAATAGATAGGCGTTGCTGAAAGGAAGAATGTTTCACTCATGGAGATGGTAAGGTGTATGAACAAAAGTCAGGCTTTACCACATAGCTTTTGGATTGAGGCTATTATGTGTGCAACATATGTACTTAACAACTTTTTTTTTTGGTTGTTTTGCATATGCATTAGTGTGTGAACAACAACACAAAAAATTGGACGATAAAGTAGTAAAATGCATTTTTGTTGGGTACATTTCTGAAAGCAAAGGCTATCATCTGTATCATGCACAGACTAAATGCATTTTGCTTAGTGGTGATTTTGTTTTTGTGGAAGATGCAATTCAACTTTACTTTCATGTACCACAGAGACATCAGTTAGCTCCAAACATGTGTATGATACTTTGCTGCGTGTTTTTATTGGTGGACAGTCAAGTGTTTGTCCAAATGATGCAATTTCTTAGTCTTTACAAGTTTCACATGATGATGTACATCATTCCATTTCTGATGTAGATTTACATGATCTTGTTGATGAGAGGACCGATATAGAGAAGACAAAAACTATGCCTAAATGGCTTGTGCAAACTTTGCAAGATAGCAAATTAGATGCACCTTTGTCATATCGTATTGGTTTAGGCTCTCATAGTGCTTCTTTTGCATCAGATTACTATGCTATGGCTACCTCTAATCTTGGTGATGAGAATGAGTCTATTTCTTTTAATGAAACATAGGATTCAGAAAATTGGATGGCTGCCATGCAATTAAAATATGAGGCTAGTATGAAGAATGGTATTTGGCCTTTATGTGATTCACCTCTAGTAAAAAAGACCATTAGCACTAAATGGGTATAGAAGCTAAAACGTAAGCTTGATGGAACAATTGATAGGTATAAGGCTATGCTTGTTTAAAAACTTTATGCTGAGGCAAGAGGCATTGATTTTGATGAGACCTTTGCACCCATATGCCAAATGAGTACTGTTCATAGCGTTTGTGCACTTGAAGCTCATTACGGTTGGAATGTAGATCAATTGGATATTAAAAATGCATTTTTGAATGGTGATTTACATGAAGAAGTGTATGTATTTCAGCCCCTAGTTTTGTGCAAAAAGTGCATGAAAACAAAGTATGCAAGTTGATAAATGCATTATATGATTGGAAGCAAGCACCATGTGATTGGTATGAAAAGATACATGCCTACTTGATCGCACATGGTTTTGAGAACAACCTAACTGAGAGCACCTTATATTTTAAGCATGAAAATGATGTGCTTTTGATGATTAGTGTCATGTTGATGACATGCTACTCACTCACCCTAATGAGAAGCATATTGCTGATTTTAGGGCTAATTTGCATGCCTCTTTTGATATCTTGAATTTTGGAGATTTACATCATTATTTGGGCATTCAATTTATGCATGTTGATGGCGGAATAGTTTTGTGCAAAAAAAAATATATTGACACATTATTGCAAGATTTTGGTCTTAAAGACTGCAAACCTATAGCCACTCCTATGGAAACATATTTATGGTTGAGTCCTCATGATGTTGGAGATGCATTTGAAGTTGTTCTCTATTTGCAAGCTGCTAGATGCTTAATTGAATTATGCATTACACAGTCTGATATTCAGTTTTTTGTCTCTTAGAAGAGGATGTTTATGCATTGCCCAAGTGTTAAGCATTGACATTCGCTTAAGCACATCTTTCACTACTTTTGTGGTACCCAACTACTTGGATTGTTTTATCCAACAGGAGGATCACTACTACTAGATTTACAAGCTTTTTTTGACTTTAAGTGGGTGTCTTGCTATGACACGTGTGTCCACTAGCGGTTTGGCATGCTTGGTAGCTCATGCATATCTTGGTTGAGTAAGAAGCAACCTACTATGGCCACTTCTAGTTGTGAGGCTGAGTATAGGGTAGCTTTCACAGTGACTACTGAGTGTATGTGGCTCAGACCCCTTTTGGTTGATTTGTGTGTTGGTCAACTTTTTTCCACAATCATCTTCACTAATAGTTAGAGCACATTGACAATTTCAATGATCCATGTGTTCCATGCTTGCACTAAGCACATTGAGGTGCACTATCATTATGTCAGGGAGAGGTTCTCTGACATATGTGCCCACATAGGAGAACCTCTTATACCTTTTCACAAGGCTCAGCCTAGGGAGAAGTTTGGAGCTTTCTGCAAAGCTTTGGGTTTACTTCCATTTGTGGATTGATTCCACATGACTTGGCACTCCCTTATACATGAGTGCTAGCTCCTTGTTCACTGGATCACTTCTAGGAGGAATTTGTTGATATATTTTGATAGTGATATGTGTGAACACCCAAGACCACCAGGGCACATTTTCCGCTCTTTAAGAGGTTTTCCCCTCAACTTGTATGTACACCTATAACTCTAATGGGTTACTTATCTTTGTACATTCACTTGGTAATACATTCAGTATTGTGTGTTGTTCCTCAAGCTTCTTCTTCTTCTTCCTTGTGCTATTTGCGTGCATCCATAGGCCTCAAATTCCAACAACTTTGAAGGAGTTTACACAGTCATTCATCCTATCATGGGGATAGAGCAAGATTACACATCGCATAGTAAGTTTAGATTACATTTTATAATATTTTCTTGAAGATTATATGTAATCTCTTATAGACCCAACCATAGAATATTTTTTTTGCAAATGGACCTTTTTATGAATCCATATGGTTTATTGGAGATTTTTAGTACACAATGTTTTGGGGCTTTGCAACACATACACACTCAAGTAGAGCAAAAACGAAAATGACTTTGTCTTATGCATTTAGCATACTACTTCATTAATAAGACTGACCACAAAACACAGTGATACTAAACAAATTGAAAAGAAATAAATGAATACTTAGAATGACTAGATAGAATTTGAAACCACAACAGATTCTTGATAGATTATGGAGAGATAGAGAGACATCATACAATCATATTGTTTTGCTCTTCCTTTGATATTCTCATACATAGAGTCTCTTTGTTTCCCTTTGTAGAAGCACAAATTCCTCTTTTAATAGTCACTCACCATCCAATACACATGACATACAACTACTAAGTCGCATGACTTTTAGGTACATCCTACTGTAACTACTTATAACAAAATCCGATTAAGTACAATCCAATGCATTAACTGAGGAGAACTACATAACATCTAACTAAGTAGTATTTAAACTATGCAACTAAGGTATTACACTTCTATATCAAGTTCAACACTTTGCATACCTAGCGAAAGAGATTTGCCAAGAAATTAGACTCGAATCCATAGGTCCCTTGATAAGAAGACCTATTATTTGAGTAAAATGTATTAACTGCTTTAATACATTTTGTCAGTCCTTCTCTAATTTCTCCTTACATGTACCTTCAATAACTTGTACTTTATTAAAGATTTCTTCTTCCTCAACTACCTTTCTTTCCATTGCATTGGTAACCATCTGCTCCTTCTTATGTCCATATGTTCCTTTCATTTCTATTATTTCTTGTTGAGTAAATTCTTCATAATTTTTACTTTACTTATTCTTTCTTAATTTTTTGTTTCTCCAACTCTTAGATCTATTCATACATATACTCCTTATCTTTTTGCAACTGCTCAATTTTCCCCAATAATTCATATTTTGAAACACATCCTTTCCTCATTATTTCATAAGGACATTGAATCATAGCAAATAATATTTCTTTAATCAAACCCCACATTTTCTACGCAATGGAATAGTAGAGAGGAGAAATAGGACCATTGTTGAGGCACCAAGGTCCATGTTAAATGAGAAGAAGTTATCATGGACAAAGGAAACCATCCAAAACCTTAGATTCCATGTGACTTTTTGTATCACATGAATGGTTCAGAATTCGAGGTCATGTTTAGATTCTTGACATCATGATGACATCATGGATGACATCATCAATTCGTAACTACCTTTGATGACCACCCTTGAACACCTATATAGGGAGGGCTTGGCCACATACAACCTCAATCTTATCAATGCCAGTCTTGGGAGCTCAAGGAGTCTTGATCACCAAGTAAGTACTTTCAAAGTTTGAGTTCCAGTTCTTGTCTTGTTGCTTGTTGTAGTCATGTCAAGTCTTGCATCCTAGAGATCCTATCTTGTCCTATTGTAATCTCATAGTATGAGATTCTTTCTACCTATTCATTGTATCTAGTTCATCTCCCTCAAGGGAGTTCTTGTAATCCATATATCTTGCTTCATACCTCTGATCTCAGGTTGTGGGATTTCCTCTATGATCTTTAGTGGATCCATCCATACCTCAGTCCTAAGTCGTGAACTTCTTGTATCAGTTACATATTCTTGTATCATTTTCTCCATGTGGGTGATCTAGCAATCATAATTATTATTTCAAAATCTTTTCTAGTCCAGTTAGAGGGCAAAATCTAGTGCTCCTCTAACATTTTGGCAAGACGCACATCTATCCAAGACCAAGAATCATGTCTAACACAGTTGAACAGATTGTGGCATCAGTTCAGAGTCTCCAACAACAAGTCGATGACCTTACTCATCACTAAACACAAGTTGAGATGAGACATCCCATGCATATAGGTGCACATCCAAGAATTACAAGAATGAATCAAGAACATTCAAGAAAATCAAGGAACCATTCAAGTGAACCAACGTCCTAGTTCATCCTTCATGAATGAACCCAAGATTTGCATGCCAAAAAGTTCAATGATGATCTGAAAAAGGTCTGCAAATTCCTACAACAGGTCAAATTGTACATTTGTATGCAGCTTAATAGATACCGTGATGATGCATCCAAGGTCAATTTTATTGGAGACCTACTCTACGGTCAAGCATTATCATGGTTCACCCCAATTTTAGAGAAGCATATAGTAGTACTTTATTACTATGAGGGTTTTTTAAGAGAGCTCGCTACCACCTTTTGAGATTTTGACATGGGTCCAATTGCAAAAACAAAACCACAAATGCCACATCAAGGTAATCGCCTTGCCTCTCCATATGCATCAGAATTTAGGAAATTGATATGTGATCTCACTTGCCATGATGAATATTTCATATCCCAATTTAGGTGGTGTTTAACAGATGATGTGAAGGACCTTTTCCTCATGATGTGAGAGGTTAAGACATTGAATGAATACATCACCCAAGCCATTCAATATGATAGCTTCCTTTTTGAAATAAAACAAGAAAAACAAGTAGAAGGAAGACTTTGATAGTGGAAACCCTTCCAGCCCACTCCTAGAGAAGAAAGTGTGCCTAAACCTATGTAGAAAGATGTAACTAGGTTCCATCCTCTAAGTCCACAAGAAAAACAAACAAGGAGATATAATAAGTTGCCCCTCTACCATGGAAACCCTGGCCATATTGTAGTTAATTTTCCCAACAAGAGAACAAATTCCACAATCAGAATAACCCTTGTAGAGTATGGAAACAAGGAAGTCTAGTTGTAAAGGAGATTGTATAGTTAGACCATGATCTGAGAAAGTGTTTCATAATTCCAAAAGCACCCATGGAAACATGTGTTGCCCCTATCAAGTGGATCAAAAGGTCTATATGCAAAATTGGGGAAGTCCTCTTTCCATTAGATAGAAGTGGATTCTTTAGTGTACATTGTATTAGATAAAGGAATCTTTATGAACCTTAAGAAGATCAAGAAAATCCTTGATTGGTAACCATCTTCATGGATTTGCGATGAGTAATATTTTCTAGGATTTTCCAATTTTTACACGATATTCATTAAAGATTACTCCAAGATAATGACACCTCTTACAAGGCTTATAGGAAACACAAAATTATCATGGAACGAAGATGCAAAGAAAGTATTTTAGGCCTTGAAATCATCATTCACCATTGCTCCTATTCTACTTCACCCTGATTCTAGAAAGCCTTTTTTCTTGGAGACAGATGCATCAGACTTTGCTTAGGGAGTGATCCTATCCCAACATGGGGATGATCGATACCTACATCCAATTTCATTTCATTCAAGGAAATTATCTCCTATAGATATTAATTATGATATCCATGATAAAGAGCTTCATGTAATAGTGGATGCATTTGATACCTAGTGTCCCCATCTAGAAGGAGCATCTCATAAAGTCGCTAGGTACATAGATTATAAGAATTTAGAGTACTTTATGACCACCCACATGCTTAATAGAATGCAATCTTGTTGGAGTAACTTTTGATCTAGGTTTGATTTTGTCATCACATATCATCTAGGATGCGAGCAATGTTAGTCTGATGCCTTGTCAAGAATTTCTTACCTTGCACCGAAGAAAGGTGAAGATGCATTTGATCAACAAGAGACTATATTACTCAATCTTGAACATCTCGAGTTAGAATCCATCTCTTCAAACCATCAAGAAGATTCAGCCTTCACCCATTTGATTCATGAGACTCTACCACATGATGATTTTTTTTGTAATGTCAAGTAGAAAATTGAAGAAGGAAAAGTTCATGAAGTAAAGGAGTTCCAAGAAAATGATGGGTTACTATTCTATAACTACCTACTCTTCATCCCTCGAAGAAAGCCCAAGATCCAAGTCCTTGAGCAACATCATGGTAACCTTGTTGGAGGACATTTTGGAGTGAATAAAACAATGGAACTCATATCATGGGATTTTTTGTGGCCTCAAATGTGGAAGGTAGTCAAAGTCTGACACTCCAAGGAATATGGGCCCATAGCGACGGTTAAGGCAACACAATGTTATCACTATGAAATTGCAAAATGCATCGCAATGAGCATTGAGAGCGCACTGTTGATTAAATGACGAGCCAAACGACGTTTCTTTCGACGTGTGGCATGAGGGGGTGTGCGACACTCGCATAGAGCATCGGTAACATGATGTTTTTAATCAGCGTCGCATATGCGACACTTTTTGCCTCACATATGTGATGCTTTTTGCGTCGCATAAGTGACACTAAAAAATGTCACTTATGCAACGCTGATTAAAGTGGTTTTTTCGATGCGTTAGCATTGCTTACACGACGGTCTATTGACGGAAAAAAATTAACGCATTGGAGGCTCTTCGATCGGCATTTTCATGCATCTGATCGAAGAGCTCTCCAACGTTCGCAATTTCGCTGTGCCTACGAGCTAAAACAAGTATATGCAGAATTGTTGTTTTGCCTAAGCTCTCTCTTATTGTCTCCCTCTGTCTCTATTTCTCTCTTTCTACATCTTTCTCTCTTTGAATTTTCTCTCTCTCTCTCTCTCTCTCTCTCCTTTCTCTCTTTATTGCAGGTTATTCAAGAAGCTAACCGAGCAAAAAGTATGGCTAACTATTGTAAGTACAATTTCTATTCTTTGTATATCATTTGAATTGTGTTATTTTCATTAGATAGCATACTCACACTTATTGATATGCACTTACATACTTATACATGATGAAGATGCACTTTCACACATATACACATATACACATGCACATACACACACATATATACACACAGATACATGTGCACATACACTTAGACATACACACATATGCACATGCATATGCACAAACATTTCTACAACCACATAAAAAGACTTACATGCATGCATTATTGCATATATATATATATATATATATATATATATATATATATATATATATATATATATATATATATATATATATATATATATATATATATATATATACACACACACATACACACATTAACATATACGTAAATACATGTATATGCACATCCACATGCATGCACATGGATGAAAATGGAAATGCATCCACATACACATGCATGTTTCATACATTTACACATGCATATACATACATTATACACATATATACACATATATATATGCACATACGTACACACACATATACACATGCACACACACATGCACATACCTACATATACACATATACATGCACATACACAAATATACACATATAGTTACACCTATACATGCACATACATATGCACACACATACACATGCACATGCACATACTCATACACACACATATACACTTACACATGCACATGCACATACATACATATACACACACATACACATGCACATACATACATATACACACATATATATACATATACACACACATACATATACACTTACGTACACACATATGAATGAATTATATAATCAAAGTATTAAAACACATGCTGAACATAAACAATAATAACAATCATAAAACAAAACTCTTCATTACTTAATACCATACACACAATTCAAAACATAACTGAAATGAAAAATATATAGATAATATATATATATATATATACATATATATATATATATATATATATATATATATATATATATATATATATATATATATATATATATATATATATATATATATATATATATATATATATATATATATATATATATATATATATATATATATATATCAATGTAAATACATATAATCCAATGTCATAATCAACTAAAATCCTAATCATCATCATCATGATCATCATCATCAGCAGCAGCATCATGATCATCCTGATCATCCTCATCCTCATCATCATGATCACCCTGTGTCGATCGAGATCGTCCCTCCTATGTCTGTCTCTCCACCTCATCCATATCTGTCTCTCCATAATACTCCTGTATTACATATAACAAACATAAATAAATAAAACAATTAAACCATTCATAAAAATAAAATAATTATATAAAATTTAATAATACTCACAAAGGCATCAAGATGATCTTGCATATACTCGCTCAAACGCTGATATCCAAAATGTGTAGCATACTCGATCTCATGTTTTGTAGGATATCGGCCATAATCCTTTCACTGCATTGAAACAAATAAAAAAGATTAGTTGCTTGCATTTTAACTAAAGTAAAAATATATTCACAATAACACATATACTTACAAATGTAGCTACAAAACCATTATGGCCCATTTGGCCTAGGTGCGATGTGTGGCCCGACTCCACTCTCTTCTTTGCAGCAGCCTGTTTATTTAAGAAAAAAAATACATAAATTAAATGTAAAAAATTACTAAAATATATAAAAATTATAAATATAAACTATTAATTTGTGTATCTTTTGCTGAGGAAATGACTCCTGAAGATGTAGCTGTCTACAAAAAAACTGGCACGTCTCAGGTGGTATGTTAGGTTGCCTCTTATTTTTTTCCACCATACAATATCTCCAATTAATTTAATCTCAAACAGAAAAAAAATCAGAATACAAACACATATATACACACACATACACATACACATACCCACATACACATATACATGCAAACATATATGCATACATATATGTATACATATACACATATACATATATATAACATAAACACACATATACATATCCACATATATACGTACACACACATGCATGCATATACATTCATTCATACAAAATACATGCATTTATCCCACAATAATGTGTAGTTGTGTATATGTGAATATGTGTGTATGTGTAAATATGTATATGTGAATATGTGTGTATGTGTAAATATGTATATGTGAATTTTTTGTGGTGCATCTTTCAAAATATTTGCAAAAAATTTGATCCTCCCATTTTACATATGACCAAATACCCTCCTTGGTAACTACTATTTAATATTTGTAAACAGTTTAGCAAGATAGGTAATAGATTGACTATAAAATGGGAAACTTCTAGACGATTCAATGGTCTAGATATGAAAATCTGCAAACCACAATATACAAAAAACAATTAAAAACGAAATCAAATATACAGAGCTACACATGCATACATACATATACATACATATATACACATTCATACATACACATACATACATACATACATACATACACATGTATACACACATACATATACATATATGCATACATATATGCTTACGTATATACACAAACGTATACACCTATAAAAAACATATACATACATATATACATATACACATACACATATGTATACGCATGCACCTGCATATTCACATCCACATACACATACACATAAGCATATACATATATAAAATTACATGCATATATATATGTATATTTATTTATTTACTTTTTTTAATATATCTTTCTTTGATGAACTTACAGGTTATTATCTGAAAAGTTTTTACCAAGTCAGAATATTCTTCCTACCTCACATGATGAAATGAAGAAGATAATCAACAATCTTGGTATAGATTATCAATGTATACATGCATGTCCTAACGATTGTATTTTATATAGAGGTGAATATGCAGACTCTTTGACATGTCCCAAATGTCAATCTCCTCGATATAAGGGCGAAGAAGGTAAAATCCCAAAAAAGGTATTGAGACATTTTCCATTGGCTCCACGTATTAGACATATGTTTCAAAGCCCCGAATTATCAAAGCTTTTGACTTGGGGACATGATCAAACAAATACTGATAGAATAATCAGAATTCCTCATGATAGTGTTGCTTTTTAGCATATTGATTCTACATGGCTTGAATTTGCAAAAAATCCATAGAATCTAAAGTTAGGAGTTGCATTAGATGGGTTAATCCATTCTCCATAAAATCTAGTAAATGGTCAACATGGCCAGTGGTAGTCATAAACTACAATCTTCCTCCATATCTTAGCATTAAAAAGGATCATTTAATCCTTTTACTTTTAATCCCAAGCAAAAGATAAGTTAAAGATATGAATAATATCTTGCTCCTCATTGACGATCTCCAAGAGTTATGGAGAGGTATTAATGTCATTGATGTATCGAAAAGCATCAATGAAAGACATATTACGGTTCGTGGTATTGTGGCTTGGACTATTCACGATTTTCCAGGATATGGTGTTTGTTCAGGTATTGATGTAATTTTTTTATTCAATATGCATGTAAATAAATATGATTTAATCTAATTATAGTTTTATCATTTTCATGATGCAGGAATATCTACTAAGAGTCATAAAGCTTGTCCATATTGTGGTGATTGGTTGAGATCAATCTATAGTAAGAATATCAACAAAAATATTTATCTTCAACATCGATGATTCTTGCCTGATGATCATCCATTAAGATCTAAAAGAGAAGCGATACATTTTAATGGAAAGCTTGAAAGAGGTCAATGTCCAAAACCTATGACACCTATGGATTGGTATAAAAAATGGACAGATGGACCTCTGATAGATCCAGAATCAGAAATCTTCAGTGATGATTCAGATAATGAGTATGTGAAGAGAGGTAAAGGGAAATTGGCACTCGTAGAGAACATATCAATATGGTATTCTTTGGAGTATTGGAAAGAGTTAAAAGTATGTCATCTTCTTGATCCTATGCATATATTCAAAAATATTGGTTATTCACTATGGCAGCATCTTCTTGGACTAAAAGATACCATAACATCAAGGAATGATTTGAAAGATAAAAAATCCAAACCAAAGTTATGGCTAGTTTTTGATAGACATCGACAAGAAACGACTTATGCACCTGCTCCTTGGGTACTTACAACAAAAGAGATACAAACTATCAACAATAGAATTCAATTGATTAAGACTCCTACAAGATATGGAGCATCTTTTCGAAACATGTTTACTATGGATGATAAGAGCTTATCTAGGTTAAAGACCCATGACTGGCATAACTTTTTGAAACATATTTTACCTTTGGTTATCGATGGATGTACAACGAAAGGAGTACGAGATGTGATCTATCGTCTTGGATCACTTATAAGGTAATTATGATACTTTTATATTTAATATGTATGAATATTGGATATCTTTTTATTTTTTAATTAACTTCGTTATAATTGTTTTTATGATATGTATAGGTGGATTACATCCAAAGAGATTGACAAAAACTCGATCCCACAAAAAAAACGTGAAGGCAAAGAGCTACTATGTTTGATGGAGAAAGAACTTCCTACTTCATTTTTTGATATTCAGGTCATTTATTAGTCCATTTTGTAGATGAAATAGAGATTTCAGGTGTTGTCAACACTCGATGGATGTTTTGGGTCGAGCAATTTATGGGAATATTAAAAGGTTATGTGCGACAAAGAGCGAAACCAGAAGGATCCATGTCAAAGGGTTGGATGCTTGAAGAGTGCATGTATTACATTAGTGAGTACCTTGAAAGAGTTCATGAAGAAGCTCCACGTGCATGGACCAACGAGTCTTCTTCAAAAATAACAGCTGAGGTATTATCAGGTAAGGGAGTTCCATTCTTATTTACATTTCAAGAAAAAAATGTTGTTTCTACTTTTGTAGCATATAATAGCGAATGCATGCAAGCATTCCTTAGCGAGTACGAGGAACTTCAAAATCTCCGAAGTAAAAGACGAAAAAACAAAACATATAGATGTAAGCATCGCCGGCGCCAAGGCCGTGCGATTCGGAAAGTTATCATGATTCACCGCATTACCGGGCAAGCCCGCATCGGCCTTTTATCTAATAAATGCGTCCCTTCCAAAAAGTCGGGAGTTTGTGCACGTATTAGCTCTAGAATTACTACGGTTATCCGAGTAGCAAGGTACCATCAAAGAAACTATAACTGATTTAATGAGCCATTCGCAGTTTCACAGTACAAAAGAGTTTATACTTATACATGCATGGCTTAATCTTTGAGACAAGCATATGACTACTGGCAGGATCAACCAGGTAGCTATCCTCCGTCACACGAGCAGCCCGATCCGGGCCACGTGTTCCGATTCTACCATAGGCAAGGGAACGGTCAAGAGAGCACCTAAGCAAAACGATAGCACGGATGCACCAAGATCATCCAACGCACCGTTCAAGAGTGCATTAGCAAGCGTCACAACGACGTGTCAACGCACGTTTGCGTCCAAATGCAAGTCTAATCGACCGCCGACAAGCAGAGGGGTCATCGTGCGGCAACACACGCTCGGTGCCGTATGAGGGCTCAAGGCCAAGCAAGCAAGGCCAACAATCAAGCGTGGGAAGGCGCACAAAGTCCCGAGCACGACCCGACGGCAACCAACGAGACTCCATCCTTCTAGCCAAACGTCAATCTCGATAATAATGAGATTACAGATATATCTTCTTTCACGGATTGGCTATATAGTTGTTTGCAACACGCCAACGCAAATAATGAAGAAATCTCAGATGAGCAGAGAGAGTTAATGATAGGTTGTGAATGAAAGGTAATTTTATTAAAATAATATTTTATTTTTTTCATATATGTATATTAGTTTCTATTTACTAATTGAATTTCTTTTGAAGGCTCGAATGTTCACTAATATGTGGGCTTTTGGACAGCATATTAGAATCAAAGCCATTGATTCTTTACGTAAAACAGAGGATTCTAGTATTGTTGCTTCTTTCAAGCAACTATCACGTGCTAGCTCAAAAGACACGAACCTTATAGATTGCGAACTTGGTTATATAGGAACTATTGTTGGTAGCTACGAAATTTCATTTCGTACATTCAAACAGGTAGAAAAAAGTTTATGTTTTTTATGATAGAGTTAGTTATTTTTTTAAGCACCTAATAATGGGTTTTTAGTTTTATATATTTTGATAGGTCATTTTGAAGGTTGACTGGTTTTGAGCCAAGTATAAAGGTAGTAATTCCACATTAAGAAAGGAATTATCTGGGTTTTGGGCAATTGATTCTTCCAAGGAAATGCGATCTACTAAAGAACCATATATTCTTCCTAGGCATATTGAACAAGCATTTTTTTATAAAAACCTAGATGCTCATCCTTGGTGGCAAGTCATTCATGTGCAACCTAGAGGTAGGTCATTGTTTGAACAGTTTATTGTTAGAGAGATCGAAGAAAGTCCTCTTGATGATTCAGCATCAGATATTGATACATCAACATCTGAAAGAGAAATTAGAATCATTATAGGTGATAATGATACTAATCTTTTTGATGAAGAGGATAATTCTCTACATGCTGATTCTACTGATGAGGAAGAGGAATTACCTGAAATAGATATTAATCCATCAATAGATGATGTGATTCATGAGAACATAGATTTAACAATAGAAGAAATAAATGAAATCAATAAGGATAATGAAGATGAGACTATATTGATGTCTTACCAAAATGAAATCAATAACTTGAAGCTTCTGAATGGATATCAGATAATAGATTTTTTTATTAACTTGAATAACGAGGAATCCTACTAGAGAGATGAAATCATGTTCTTTTAAGTTAGAACATGAAGCTTGGGGGTATGCCTAATTATTTTACATATAGCTTTATCTTTTGAGGAGAAAATTTTTATCATGTATGTATGCATATGTGTGTGTATTCATGTGTATTATATGTATACATATGTTAGTATGCATATATATGTATTTCATGTATATGTATGTGTTTTCATGTGTGTGATATATGCATACATGTGTTAGTATGCATATGTGTATATATGCATATGCATTTATGTAAAATATTCATGTATTCATGTAATATATGCAAGTGTTTATAATTGTGTACATGTATATATGTATATGTGTCTATGTGTAAATATGTACATGTAAATATGTATGCATGTATATACATGTTTATGTGTGCATGTAGGCATGTATATGTGATGTGTACATGTATATATGTATATGTGTCTATGTGTAAATGTGTACATGTAAATATGTATGCATATATATATATATATATATATATATATATATATATATATATATATATATATATATATATATATATATATATATATATATATATATATATATATATATATATATATATATATATATATATATATATATATATTTATTTATTTATTTATTTATTTATCTGTGCATTTAGGCATGTATGTGTGATGCATAATATATCTACTCCATTTTATATTTATGTATGTGTATCTTCATGATGTGTATATATCTTTATATATATTATGATCCTCGTTGATTCAAGTAGCTATATATAGAGGCATAAGGTTGGGAGGAGAGACATCTCTCTAGTAGGACGTCGGAGGAATAGATGCAATGTGTACATATACTTCAATCATATGGCTAAAAGGTTGAATTAGAGTTTTTAAATCAGGGGTTTTAAAACCCTAATATGTGTTGTGTGTGTGTATATATGCATGTGTATATGTATATATGCATGTAAATATGATTATATGAGTCTATGTGTGTGTACATATGATTATTCATGTGTATGTGTATGTGCGTATGTGTACGTGTATGTGTCTATGTGTATTCATTATATGTGTGTAACTGCATGCATGTGTATGTGTGTGTAAAAATGTGCATGTATGTGTGTGTATGTATAAATGTGCATGTATGTGTATATGTGTGTAAATGTGCATGTATGATGTATATGTGTGTGTATGCGTGTATTTGTACCTCTAGTCTCACTCTTTTCTCTCTCTCTCTCTCTCATATACATACATACATACATACATAAACACACATGCTCATATCCACATATATATACATAAAAGCAGTGCATACCGTGCATTATCGCGACGATGAGCCATAAGTGTTTGCATCTCTTTTAGACACCACTTATGTGACCATCCTGTCCCAAACTCTATCTCAAGTGAACTAAGTACGTATTTTTTATCCCTCTCATCATGCTCACTACAAAAAAAAAATGTAAATAAAACATAAGATATTTATTTCAAATTATATGTAAAATTTATACTTACTTCCACGGTAAGTGGACAAGGCACAGGTAAGAGTCGCATAATGCCCACATTCTTCTCTTGAACTCCAATCCATTCTCTATGTACACAATGTTCCCCTCTGGCTCTATATCGCACTCTAGTCATAAGGTGCCTATGCATGTCCTCATAGGCAAGTCTGCTCTGCTATCATGATCTGGAGGTGGTATAGGTGTCCTGAAAATAGATAGATAAAAATAAATAAAGATGTGTTATAATATCATTAAAAAAGTTTATGAAAAAAAAACATGACTATGACCAGATAACTATCTTCCTACATGTGGAGCCATAGAAGAGCCCTCATCTGATCGCTGGGTAAGCATCTAGATTGTATAGTCCAGCTCATCATCATACATCTCTGAGTAATCATGCATGATGGCCCCTAGAGTATCAGATGGAACTCTTGCTCTCATAAGACTTTTTATGAGAGTGAGTTTCGCCTTTCTCTCTCTACTAGGATCCATAATACCTAACATATAAAACAAAATGGGTTAGACATCAATATATATACGTGTACATATGTATGTGTGTATGCATTAAGTATGTGTATGTATGCATGTGTGTGTATGTATGTGTGTGTATGTGTGTGCATGTGTGTATGCATGTGTATGTGTGTGTATGCATCATTATGTGTGTATGTGTGTGTATATGCGTTTGTGTACGTGTGTGTGTCTATGTGTATGTATGTGCATCTATGAGTGTGTATGTGTTTATGCGTGTGTATGTGTCTATGTGTGTGTATGTGTCTATGTGTGTATGTGTATGCATGTATGTATGCATATGCATGTGCATTATGTATGCATATGTGTGTGTATGCATTAAGTATGTGTGTGTGTATGTATGTGTGTGTATGAATGTATGTGTGTGCGTGGATGTGCGTGTATGTGTGTATGCATGTGTATGTGTGTGTATGCATCATTATGTGTGTATGTGTCTATGTGTGTATGTGTGTGTGTATGTGTGTGTGTGTGTCTACGTGTATGTGTGTGCGTCTATGAGTGTGTATGTGTGTATGTGTCTATGTGTGTGTATGTGTCTATGTGTGTATGTGTATGCATGTATGTATGCATATGCATGTGCATTATGTATGCATATGTGTGTATGCATTATGTCTGCATTATGTATGCATATGTGTTAATGCATTAAGTATGTGAATGTATGCATGTGCATTATGTATGCATATATGTGTGTATGCACTTAAGTATGTATGTATGCATATGCATATGCATTATGTATGTATATGTATGCATGTATGTGTATGTGTGTGTATGTCTCTCTATGTGTGTGTATGTGTGTGTGTATGTGTGTGCATGTATGTATGTGTGTATGCATGTGTATGTGTGTGTATGCATCATTATGTGTGTATGTGTCTATGTGTGTATGTGTGTGTGTATGTGTGTGTGTCTATGTGTATGTGTGTGCATCTATGAGTGTGTATGTGTTTATGTATGTGTATGTGTCTGTGTGTGTATGTGTGTATGTGTGTATGTGTCTATGTGTGTATGTGTATGCATGTATGTATGCATATGTGTGTGTATGTGTGTGTATGCATTATGTATGCATATGTGTGTGTATGCATTATGTATGTGTATGTATGCCTGTAAGTATGTATGTATGCATATGCAAGATGTATGCATATGTATGCATGTATGTGTATGTGTGTGTATGTCTCTCTATGTGTGTGTGTATGCATATATGTGTTTGTATGTGTGTATGTGTGTATGTGTGTGTGTATATGTGTTTGTATGTGTGTATGCATGTGTATGTGTGTGTATGCATCATTATGTGTGTATGTGTCTATGTGTGTATATGTGTCTATGTGTGTATGTGTGTGTGTATATGTTTGTGTATGTGTGTGTGTATGTGTATGTGTATGTGTGTGTGTCTATGAGTGTGTATGTGTTTATGTGTGTGTATGTGTCTATGTGTGTGTATGTCTATGTGTGTGTATGTGTCTATGTGTGTATGTGTATGCATGTATGTATGCATATGTATGTGTATGCATGCGTATGTGTGTGTATGCATCATTATGTGTGTATGTGTCTATGTGTGTATGTGTGTGTGTATATGTGTGTGTGTCTATGTGTATGTGTCGCTAAGCATCTATGAGTGTGTATGTGTTTATGTGTGTGTATGTGTCTATGTGTGTGTGTATGTGTCTATGTGTGTATGTGTATGCATGTATGTATGCATATGTGTGTATGTGTGTATGCATTATGTATGCATATGTGTGTGTATGCATTATGTATGTGTATGTATGCATGTGCATTATGTATGCATGTAAGTATGTATGTATGCATATGCATATGCATTATGTATGCATGTATGTGTATGTGTGTGTATGTCTCTCTCTATGTGTGTGTATGCATATATGTGTGTGTATGTATGTATGTATGTATGTATGTGTGTGTGTATATGTGTTTGTATGTGTGTATGCATGTGTATGTGTGTGTCTCTATGTGTATGTGTGTGTGTCTATGAGTGTGTATGTGTCTATGTGTGTGTATGTGTCTATGTGTGTATGTGTATGCATGTATGTATGCATATGTATTTGTATGCATGTGTATATGTGTGTATGCATCATTATGTGTGTATGTGTCTATGTGTGTGTGTATATGTGTGTGTATGTGTGTATGTCTATGTGTATGTGTATGCATATGTGTGTGTATGCATATATGTGTGTGTGCATGTATATATGTGTGTGTATGTATATGTGTGTGTATGCAACATTATGTGTGTATATGTGTGTGTATTTGTGTGTGTATGTGTGTGTGTGTGTCTATGTGTATGTATGTGTGTGTGTCTATGTGTGTATATGTGTGTGTATGCATATGTATGTGTGTGTAAGTGTGTGTGTGTGCGCATACCTGGCTTCAACGATGAGTGTCTCTCTTGCTCTGTGTGTGTGTGTGTGTCTCTCTCTCTCTCTGTGTCTCTCTCTCTCTCTCTCTCTTGTTCTCTTGCTCTCGCGTCCAAATCCCAGCACAAATGTGCCGGGAGAAATCAAATTTTTTTTTTAACATTCCAGAGCATCGCTTATGAGATGGTCTGGAACATAGGACGTTGCATATGCGATGCTATCCAGTTTTCCAATGTTGCAAATAACATCGCTGGTTAGCGACACTATTTATGACGTACACATTATCATCGCATAAGCGATGCAAGCATCGCTTATGCGACAAATGCTCGTAAAAAAAAAAATCCGAAAACAACACCGTTGCTTATGCGACACTAGCATCGCCAAAGCGACGATGCTCATTTTTTTTTCAATTCGGGGGTGTCGCTACGCCCCCTATTTCTTGTAGTGTGAACCAATGACACTTGCAACAAATCTAAGGTATCGCGGCATAAACCTCATGGCCTCTTGCAACCTTTACCTATTCTAAAAAGGCCATGGTCTTCATTATTTATCAGTTTCATCACATATCTACAAAGGTTAGATAAGTATGATGCCATTCTTGTTATGCTGGATATATCTACAAAGGTAGCACACCATTCCAACTACTAAGGCAATCGCATGTGCAAGGACTGCTAGATTTTTTTCTCAAATACATCTTCAAGCTTCATGGATTACTTGGTGGTACTATTAGTGATCTAGGTCTAGAGTTCATATCAAGCTTTTGGAACAACCTTGCAAGATCCTTGGTGTTAAAGTCAACCTTTATATGGACCATCATCCACAAACTAATGGATAAATAGAATGAGTGAATCAACTCCTAGAACAATATCCCTGTTGCAACATCAACTATCAACAAAATGATTGGTTTTAGCTTTTACCTTCGTAGAGTTTTCCTATAATAACAATATTCATACATCTACCAAGTAGACTCCCTTCTTTGCAAATTATAGATAACACCCAAGGATGGATATAAAACTCTCAAATCATGTCAAGAACCCAAATGCTAGAGATAATGCCCAATACCTCATGGATATTCACAAAGAACTCAAGGAAGAGATGCCTAGAGCTCAAGATCAATACAAGTATTCTACAAATCAGCATCGTCTTCAAAATCCATCCTATCACATTGGAGATAAAGTGTGGTTACTCAAAAATACTTTGTGGACTTCAAGACCTTGTGCAAAGCTAGACCATCAAAGATTTAGTCCATTTGGCTCTTGGCCAAGATTAATCCACTCTCTTTCAAGCTCTAGTTAGCAAGTACCATGAGGATACATCCAATTTTCCATATGTTACAATCTCAGCTAGTTTCAAGCCTTCATTTAGCATCCTATGGCAACATTCAATGGCCATATCACTCTCCTGATTAACAGATATCTCCCCGATAGTGAACTAAAGGAACACAGCAGGTGGCTGGCTGCTTGTCAAATGTTTATCCTCGTTTCTTTCAACGCCGCCATGGAAAACGATCAGTAAAGTGCAGCGGACGCTCCAGAGCTGTCCATCGCCATCTCCGAGGCTGCAGAGCTGCGCTTCTACGACAATCTCCGACGCTGAAGAGAGCAAATTTTGTCCATCGCCATCTCCGATGCTGCAGAGCTGTGCTTCTACGACAATCCATATCAAGCCGAACTTTGTGCTGGCAACGGAGGGAAAGAAGTTGTGCCATCGCTTCACTGAAGCTGCACCATCGCGACAGAGTCACTGAAGCCGGTGTTTGAGGACTTCCAGCAATATATCAGAGATTCATTCCATCACGCTTCTGTTCATCGCGACTCAACTGTCCATTGCAACTAAACTTTCCATCGTGACTGAGGTCGTCCGTCGGTGGGCTGTCAATCGGCGGGTATCAATCAGCAACTGACCGGGGCTGTCAATCGGCGACTGACTGGCTATCAATTGGCGGGATGTCAATCGGGGTGTCAATCGACAACTGATTGGGGCTGTCAATCGGCGACTGATTGGGGCTGCTTTGGACGTCTATCGCACACAAGGCCCTCGTTTTGCGTGCTCAAGTGTGTCTCAAAACTTCTATTGTGAAAGTCCAAACCTTCTTTCGCAGTCCCTTCTTTAGCTTTGAGGTTTAGTGTTTTGTTGAGTTACGATTGAAGCCGTGTTTTGGAGTTGTTTCCTCCCTCTTAAGGCCGTTCTTTGCTCTTGGGTTCTTGGCATAGTAAATTACAAAAAATAATTTAAGAGAGTAGATAAGAAGAAAAAGAAGAGAATAAGAAAAGAGATGAGAGCTCTGCATTAATGTGGGTTGTTCGTGGGCTATTCAATTCTCGGTTATCCGGTCTTCCCTCAACCTCATAACGAATGCTCCAATGAAAACCTTAAAGCCTCTAGCTCAAAATGAAAATCTTAAAGGTTCTTTGGATCTTTTGGGACGCTCGGAGCTTTTAAGATAGTGAAAATTGAAATTCTATAAAGAGAGTCCGGCAGGCCTTTGTCATGGATTTGGCGACCTCCTCATTTGTGAGAAGTAACCTCACCCCTCCTCGGGGGGAGACTGGTAACCTAGCCTCTCTGTTGGAGGGGGGATCTTGTGCCGCCCTTGGGGCCTCCGAGAGTGCTGAACCCCCCTTGGTCTCCCTCAGTAGATCCACAATTCTATCAACTCAGGAGGAGCTCAAGAAAGTTTGCCTCGTCGGCCAAATGTTTGGCCCTAGGCCCCCGCTCGAAATTGTGCTACAATGGCTTCGCAACGAGTGGTTTCCCCGTGGGCTAATTGTTTGTAAATGTCAGTTCTTATCGGCAAGCCACATGTTGCTAGTCTTTGAAAATGAAGATATGGCGTTTCGAGCCCTAAGTGTCGGAACCTGGCAACTCGGCTGGGCGACCCTATGCCTATTCAGATGGTCCCCTGATTTTACTCCCGACAAATCGAAACCGCTTCAGTACCCTCTGTGGGTTGAGCTCCCTAACCTGCCATACTTCTTGTACAAATTCGTGTGGGACATTGTTTCTCCTAGTGGCAAACTGTTGGCCTCACGTGAGGACATTGGTGGTCTCATTTATGAAGGTGCAAGACACTCGTTCAATGCTCGGCGGCACCCTCAAATCTGTGTCGAGGCTGATCTCAGCATGCCGCTTCCATCGAAGATCAAAGTGGACTTGGGCAAAGGGGATGTATGGGAGCAAGACATCAATTACAAAAACCTTCCCAACGCGTGCTTTTGTTGTGGCCAACAAGGTCACAGGATTAAAGATTGCCCTTTGAGACAAAAAAGCAAGCGAAATCAAGAAGCCCCCAGAAACGCTCAATACAGCAAAGGGGCATTGACTCGCTCGACAAAGGAAGAGGAAGTTAAGCGCCCTCTTAATCCTGAAGCTGATGGAGACAGGTTCATCGAAGTTAGAAGAAGAAGGAAAAGAAGCCCTAGGGCGACTTCTGAGCGAAACAACATGTCAGTTAGCCCCTCTAGCAACTTGTATTGCAATCTGGAAAAGGAGATCAATGAGTTTGACTACCCAGGTGGGAACCAACTTGAGGTGGACACCAACGACAAAGCCGTAGAGATCCCTGACAATAAAGAAACCTCCCAGGAGGGTTACACTACAAGCAAAGAAGACGGCTTGACTACTAGTAACGAGGATAACATGGACAGTGAAAGTTCCATCATCGGATCAACTATTCTGGAAACGGTGTCGAAAACGGTGCCCAGTTCTTCCCAGCAGGAGGCATCCCTTAAAGGAAAACAACCTATGGAGTTACCCTAGAAAAGCCCCCACAAGAACCTATTGCTAATTCGGGATCCGATCCCAGCAAAAAAGAAAGATGAATCCAAGAAAAGAAAGGACAAAGCTCCCTCCTGCAAAGAGGGTTCACTACGACAATGATCATCATCTCATTAAACGCTAGAGGGCTAACCGACCCCTCAAGAGCGACAATCATTGGTCAATGGCTTCACGACATTAGCCTTAACCCAGAATTTATATGTATCCAAGAGATTAAGATTGACGGAGAAGACCTCCAAAAACGGCTTAGACATGTCTCCTCGACCCATGCCTGGATTTCAACGGCGCACCAGCGGGGGTCCGGTGGAACGGTAATCGGTATTAATCAATTCTGGTTTGAAAAGCTTGAGAACTCCATTGAAGATGAATGCCATCGATGGATTGCTGTTTCTTTTGGTGCTCCCTTTTGTTTTACTTTAGTTTCTTTGTATGCCCCTAATGGGGAGTTAGAGAGACTGAACACTTGGGCCTCCTTGGACTCGCTCCCCCACAACGTGCTTATCTGTGGTGACTTCAACATGGTGGAGGACCCTATGGACAGATGGATGGGCAAGGGCAGGGTCATCGATAGTCGGGAGAAAGAAACGTGGGACAAAACCAAACTACACTTGGATTTGGTCGAATTCAAAGATTCGAATGGCTTTTCTTGGTCAAATCTCCAAGCGGGCGAGGACCTGAGGAAAGCTAGACTTGATAGATGCTACATTTCTCAGAGTTTTACTCATCAATGGGGCCACCCTTTCCTTTCGCAATGCACCGACCTCACCATCTCTGATCATTACCCGATCGTCATCACTTTCCAACCTCCCACCAAGATCCGTAAGGCTCCTTGGTTCCACGCCAGTGCGCCCTCCTTCTCTCTCCCCTCGGTCCATCAAGAAATTGCTGATGTGTGGAAGGGGGCGTTCGCCTCCGGCTTGTCCCCAGCCAAGTGCTGGAAAAGTGCGGTCAATAAGTCACGACAAATCATGATTAGATCCAAGAAGATGCTCGAGACTGTGCGGCGGGCTCGTAGAGAAGCTCTATATCATAGACTCTGGAGGCTCGAGGAGGAAGTGAACAAAGGAAAGTCTCAAGCCCAGAAAGGTCTTCGAAAAATCAGAGTGCTGCTGAGATAGGAGGAAGAAATACAAAGGAAAAATTTGCAAATTTTCTTCAAGGAGTGGTGGGCTGGCAAAGCCGACAAACCCACCAAAGAGATGTGACGTATCCTTAAAAGGAAACATAATAGAGAATCGATCCCCTTACTGCTAGACTTAAATGGCAATGTATGCAATACGGAAGAAGATAATTTTGGGATCATTGAAGGACACTTCACGAGACTCCTGGGGACCTCGAACCCCCTCTCCCACCATAGAAGGGACTGTATGGCAGCCATATCTAGGGTTTCCCCCCACAAGATTCCACTCAACCTTCGCTCCCTGCTACATGCCCCTATCTCTGAAGCAAAAATCATTGAGGTCATTGATGCCCTCCCTTTTGGTAAAAGCCTGGGACCCGACGGGCTCACTAATGAGTTCTTTAAATCCTTCAAGTTGGTGGTTGCCACCCCTCTTCGTCTGGTTTGGCAAGACGTGCTCAAGTTTGGCGCGCTTCCTTCTTGTCTCAACAATGGCATTATCAAGCTAATACACAAAAAAGGGGAAAAGAACAGAATAGAGAACTGGCGTCCTATTACGATGCTCCAAATAGGATAGAAGATCATTGCCAAAGTCATTGCCAACGGAATCTCCTGCCACTTGAGAGCGTGGTTAAGCGAGGACCAAAAAGGATTCATCAAAGGTAGGTCAATTTTGGAAACCATTATAGATATCTGGGAAGGTCTTGAATTTGCAAATGAGTCTAAACAAGACGTGGTCTTCCTCAAGATCGACTTTGATAAAGCCTACGATAGGCTGGAATGGGACTATATTCTGCAATCACTCCAAGATCTTGGATGTAGTCAGAAATTCACCAAGATGATAGCGACCCTTCTCGGAAATGCATCGACCCAAATTAACATTAATGGCAAACTTTCGAAGGTGATCAAACTTAGAAGATCTATCAAACAAGGGTGCCCATTAGCTCCCCTTCTCTTTGCCATTGCCACGGAAGGGCTTAGCAGGCTGGTGGAGCATCAGGTGGAAGCTGGTAATATCAAAGGCCTCCGTTTGCCTCATGACCACAGGCAGATTACCATGAGACTTTTTGCCGATGATATGAACGCGTTTATTCACAATGATAGTACCAGCCTGGAGACGTTCTGGAGGTGTCTGGCTATTTTTTTTGAAGCCTCTAGATCCACAATCAACCACTCTAAGACCGCCTTTAGAGCTATTGTTGGGTCACAACCCGACCTCCTCATTGATCATGGCTGTCAAATCTTTCCGCAGGGCCAAATTTTTCGGCTTCTTGGGATTCCCTTGGGGTTTGGCGTCTCTATGGAACAACGGTGGAACTGGGTGCTGGCAAAACTCGAAAACAAGCTTAACTATTAGAGAGGTATGCAAATCAATCTTGTTGGTCGTGCTATGGTTATCAACTCATTCCTCTTATCATCTACCATTTATTTCCTTTCTTGTTGGAGACCGAAAGAGCAAGATCTGTCCAAACTGGATAGTATTTGTAGAAACTTCCTTTGGACGGGTGACCACAATAGGAGGGGGGTGCCTAAAATCAAATGGTCCATCTGCACCAGCCATAGAGATAGTGGGGGACTTGATATCCTGGACATTAGGTGCATGGCTAACAAACTGGCGGCCAAATGGATGATTAAGGCTTGGTGCAATGGGGAGGCCTTGTGGGCCAAGTTGATCTTCAGAAACAAGAATGAGTTGGCTCTTATGGGTTTCCCAAATTGGAAGAATCTTGACATCTTGACCTTGCTATTTTCCCCGATCCCCGTCTTCCCAAAAGGCTCTAATCTCGTGATCTCCCTATGGAAGAGTTGGAATAAAGTCAAAAGCTACACAAGAATAAGTGAAGACTGGAAGTGGGCAGCCGATATCAGACAAAACGACTCTATCTGGTTTCCAATCCATGGCATCCGGAGTGTGGAATCTTGGAACATTCAAAATGCCAAGAACTTATAGAACAAAGGCTTCAAAAAATGGAAACATCTCTGGAAACAAGACACCAACCGCTGGATCAACTTCGAGGATATTGATCCTTGCGTCAATATTTCGTATGAAGAATGGAACACTTTGCAAAGCAGATGTCTCGCCTGGGACCGACACAACTTTCGCCTTCTCATGGGTCACGACACGTCGAGCTCGCTTGGAATCAAATGGCACAACGGGAATAGCCTATAAAAAATCCCGAACATCAAAGAAACGATTGACTATCATGTTAACCTCAACAAGAAGTGGTGCGTGTCATGGACGCGGCTTCGGTGGGACATGAAGTTCATGGATATCTGGCACCCCCTCATAGAAATCAAAATGTCTGTCCTCTTATGGCAAATTCTTCATCATGGAATCTGGACCAACCTTAAGGCTAGCAAATTTTGTGGGACTCCTCCCTGGTGCAAACGCTGCTACCGGGCTATCGAAGATGTTTCACACATCTTCTTTACATGCCCCAACTCCAACAGACTCTGGCAGACGGTTGGAAAGAAAATGAGACTTCAGAAACATCTCAGTTGGCAGCAAGCCTTGCTGAGAGAAGCGATCGGCTGCTCTGCGACTCTCTAGAATGCCATAAGAGGGGAGGTCCTATGGAAAATTTGGCGGGAAAGATGTGCTTTCAACTTCGGTGACTCCCCCAAAGAGTGGTCAATTGAGAAATCGCTGTTCCTCCTTGGCAAAAGGATTGTTAACTGTAAGAAATCCCCCCCCTTTAGGCATCATCAAGTACTCCTTCTTATCAATAACAAGCTTAAACCCAAGTGGGCCCCACATGAGGGTGATGAGAGGGTGATTAACCTTCTTTGTAATGCCGTCTAAGCTCTGTAAAAGCTTCCCCTGCTTTGTGGGATTTGGGGGGTCCCGTGGGCACTAGTCCCCTTCTCTTGTACTTTTCTTTATTTAATTCAAGTCTGGGAGAGTAGGCTAATGCCGAACTTCCTTATATAAAAAAAAAATTTCCATATGTTAATGTTGGAACCAGATCATATTTCACCATTGAGAGGGTAGAGACCTTGTTCTTCCCCACTTATGAAGATTGATGATCATGAAGCATTCAAAAGCATGTCTTAGATTTGAGACTATTACGAGGAAGATTGGAGTACTTTGTTCATGGGAAAGAGTATGACATCATTGATCGTACTTGGGAAGCTTTCAAAAAAAATTAGAGAGCACCATTTAAGGTTGGAGAATTTTATAAGAAAAATCCATTGAAGTCGAGATAGAGAACATGACTGCTCCTTATGGAACTCATCCTTTGAAGAGAAGGTGATGTCATAGACAAAGGAAACCATTCTAAATGTCAAATTCTATGTGACTTTCTATATCTCATGATTGGTGTCGAATTTGGGAAAACATATGCATCCGAAACATGCCAAAACCCTAAGATAAACTTCCTACTTGCTAGGTTCTAACGTCTGGAGGTTCTGATGAACATCATCAATGACATAATGAGTTCATAACGGCCTTTGGTAAGTGCCCTTGAACACTTATATAAGGAGGGCTTGAACACATAGATCCTAAGACTTGACAATGCTAGTCTTGGAAGCTCAAGGAGTTTTGATCACTAAGTAAGTACTTTCGAAGATCCAATTCTAGTTCTTCTCTTATTCCTTGTTCTAGTCTTGTCTATCCTTCTATCCTTGACATCCTACCTTGTCATACTGAAATCTTGTAGTACGAGATCCTTTCAAATTAGTTCTTGTATCTAGTTCATCTCCCTAAAGGGAGTTCTGGTAATCTAGATATCTTGATTCATACCTATAGTCAAGAGTTGTGGAATTTCATGTTTTCATCAAAAAGCTTCTAGTATCTATCTCTGTCCTCGCATCTGTGCCCATTGAATTGAATGGAAAGAGAGAGAGAGAGAGAGAGAGAGAGAGAGTTGGTCCTAGATAGAATTGTGTAGAGAAACATGAAGGATCCCCCAAGCTTCACGTTGGAAATGGGTGACACATGTCAACATCAATGAGCTAGAGCCGCATCAATCCGTGAAATGCTTCAGATCTGCTTTTACATCATTGACGATGCTTTCTTTGAGCCCTTCTCAAAGATTTTTTATTTTTGTATTCCTCAATAGGTCCCAATCCACAAGATACAAATATGATTTCATAGTCAAGGTTCACATGAAAGAGGCGGAAATTATTAACCAATTAGTGTGTTTTTTTGTAATTTCTAGTTTCTAGATTTAGAGTAGAGAGAAATGCATTCTTTGCTTCACTATCTCTCTTGCAGAAGCACTTCTTATTTTCCTAGTGTATATTTTTCAAGGAACTCTATCAAACATCTATAGCCACTTGTGAAGGGAGTAGACACTACCACATAATAAAGTGGTAAGACCTTCCCTAGTAGGCTAAGAACACCTCTCATGTAAAAAAAAAGAAAAAGAAAAAGGAGGGATCAAATTCCATACATCCAAGGCATTTCTCAAGAAGAGTACCTAAGGAAGAAGGGAGAAGACCCAATCAAGGATCCCATCAATGGATCTCATGAAGACTAGAACAAAAATTGACTTTATCAACAACAAAGCGAATAAAGCTCAAAGGTGGCAAGTGGACCAAAAGCACTTACTACCCCATGATGTAAACCCTCTTGTATGTCTAGGGATGCCATATGTCCCTAGATCCTATAAACCACTTCGATCCCAAATTTCTAAGTATATGTCTTGGGATCCCATATGTCCCAAGATCCATGGGATGCCATATGTCCCACACACCATGGATCCCATATGTCCATGGAACTAAAAACCAAGGGATGCCATACATCCCACACATGGATGCCACATGTCCATGAAAACCAAGGGATGCCATATGTCCCAAGCTTGGATCCCATTTGTCCAAGTTATGTCTAAGGATCCCATGTTTCCTTAGATCCTAAAAACCAAACGGACTAAGTGATCTTATATGTCACTTGTCCCCATATTAAAAACAAAAGGGTCATCACATGGAAGGGGGGTGTTGAGAGTTCCATGCTCAACCCTTTTGTCCCAACTCACTTTCATTCTCATGCAAGCTCATTTATCCCACATGTAAGGGCATTCTCCCAAACTCCATATAAGCAAGGCCTCCCTTCAGTCCACACAAGCTAATTCACTCAAGCTCTTGGCAAGAGTGCCCTCTCTCCTCATGGAGTCTCCATGCTCATAGAGCATCATTTGTAAGTTCTTTTCTATTGATTTAATTCATCATGTTTTCATATCTTTTGTTCCTTCCTCCTTAGCTTGTTAGGATGTTGTTTCATAGTAGAGTAGGAGTAGTTTCTTTTCATTTCAACAACCTTGACAGGCTATCCTCCCACAACTCCCCTCATGATAATGAGTTCTGTGTCTAGGAACTGATATCCTTTCTGGCTTCTTGGCAAAAGCATAGCATCTTGCACAATTGAGACCTTCTTTGTGACCGTCATGCCCACTATTGGAAATGATAACAGTGATGGAGGGTCTCCAAAGTCCTCATCATCATCACTCGCTACTTGAGTGGGATTTATGACTCTGGTGGCTGCTATCTTCTTTCTCTTAGGAGATTCCTTGAAAAGGTGCTTATCTTAACACCCATAGCATCATCCTTCTTTCATTGTGTTCTCTTTATATTGAGGGGTAAGAATATACTTATTATAAGCCCTTTCCGCTAGAGTAGACACTTTTCTCTTACCTCCTTCAAGTGTCTTGATCATATGCACCTGCTTAGCCTCTCTAAAAGGATGTGTGTTGATCAAACCAGGAGTAGGTGTGTGGAAGGATCAACTTACCCTAGGCCATGAGGACCTCTAACCTTGGGAGCTTGAGCCCATATGGCCATCCTCATAGACTAAATCCATCTTTGTGGCCTGTGCCAAGGATTGATGTTTGTCTTCCCCACCAATGGGCTAATGGTTTGTCTAGGTCCCAAGATGAACTTATGAACCTGGAGAAACTCAAGGATAGTATCACGTACTTTAAAAAGCACCTCTCTATACTTATTTGTGTACTCTTGAACTATTTGATTCTTTTGATTGATGAAGAACTAGGTGTCTAGTGCTCTAGACCTCTCATCAGGCGGTACGAAATTAATATAGAAAAAGATCTTGAATTGATCCCAAGTCTTGGGCGCTTTCTTATCTTGTTCAATCTTACACCACCACCTATGGGCGGCATCCATAAGGTTGTATGTGGCCTACTGAATCTTGTGTCTATTATCCATGATATGACACAAGCAAAAGCACTACTCCGACTTGCTGAGCCACTGCTCAACAACATCACCAGTCCTAGCACTATTCAAACCATGATATCTAGGCGGCTTAAGATCCTTAAGCTTACATGTATCTGACTAGGATGCTATCTCTAGGGACTTCTGAAGTTGTATGCTCATCTGGAGCATCTACCTCCATCCCTGGTAAATCAAGAATTTGCACATCTTCCTCTCTCTTGGACCCACTAATGTGTACCAAGATATCAAGAAGTGTGCTTTCTAGTTTAGTAATTCTATTACTCATGGTCTACATGGGATATGCAAGGTTCTTTTCCATAAGTGTATCTCTCCTAGAAGGTGATGAAGGTCATGATTCCATACTAAGATATGGGTTTTGGTCAATTTATGAGTTTCTATTTTTATATTTCTTTTTGTGTTTTCAAATAGTACACTCTATGTATGCCTAAATAAGTAAGTCGTAGTGGAAAAGAAATAAATCACAAGCCTTTGCTCAATGGAAAATGAAGAAACAAGAAAATTTTAGTATGCTTTGTGTTTTTTAATGCATATGCGTACTAATTTCTAGAAATTTTTGTAGCATAATGGCATAATTTCGAAAACTGAAAAATAACAAGTAATCGATAAGAAAATTCCTCAATAACGGTGCTGATAGGCACAATCTAATTACAAATAGATTGAAAGGGGGATTACACACGCTTAAAAAAAAATTATGTTTCTTTCCTTGCTAACCTGCAAGAAAATACTTACCTATCCTTGCAAAGAAGACTACATGCACCGTACAATACTAGTCCATGTCTTAACTACACATTTACTCTAGATACAATGCAAAAGTGCATATCGTATATGCAATATGATGCAAAAGAAATAAAAAATGCATATTGATTGACACAAAGGCTTATCTAGAGGTTCAAAGAATAACTTGTGTGTGCAAGTGCTCGAGATGCTCCACCCTCTGTAGGAATAGCTTGCCAAAACTCTTCCAATAGTCAATGCTTCAAAAGTATGCTTGAGAAAAGGTCATTGATGATGAGAGGTCAAAATCCAAGCTTTGAAAATAATTGAAATTGAAGCCAAACTATGGGTTCCAACCACTCTTTGGAAAGAACTCTTAGAGAGCTTGTGAGAGCAACAAAAATCTCCAAATTTGGAGGTGATATACCCAAGTTAGGGCCAAAGAAGTGGAAGGAGGTAGGGTAAATTGGCTCAAGGATCAAGCTTAAGCCATTGCTTGCTCACAAAACCAAACGCAACCTTTCTTTGGAATCATTCGTCAGGCCAAAATGGCATGCAAGCAGGCTACTAAATCCCACATGCAGGTGCAGATGCCTAGATATAGGGCACAATCTTCTTCTTATTCTCAACACACAGAGAAGCAAAGCTCTTTCCTCTCTCTCTCTCTCTCCATGATTAGTATGGGCAGTGCACATGGGTAGAGATCGAACCTCCGGGTAGGCGCTCCGGATCGTGGGTATATGCATCACATGGAAACTTTGAGAGGGGGGTCCTATGGGGCTCCCGTGCTCCCCTTTTAAGCTCTTGCTCTACACCCCCAAAAGCAATCGTGACCAAGAACACACAACGATGAAGAAGATGATGGAAAAAAACACCAAAAATCTCACACAAAAACAACCAGAAAACAACCGTGCTTTGGTACCAATTGTAAGAAATAGTCTTGAATAATGTGTGTCTGACTCTCCTCCCATCCATATATACCCTCTTGTACTCTAAAAATAGCAATGATGTAGAATGGTCTACTGCCATGTGGCCATTGTGCAACACTCACACCATTACTACCGAGTACCTTAGGGTATCCCCCACGCTTGGGACCTTGGCTAGTTGGCCCTTGTCCCTCACACACATAGAATGATCCTTATGGACCAATGTCATGATCCATGTGGATCAATGTCTGATAGTGTGCATGCATGTGTGTTTTCTTTGCATTTTGTGATTATAGATGTATATATGTACACACTCAGAAATATAGGTATGCATATATCTATGTATGTGTGGGTGTATGTATGTACGTACGTATGTACATATGTATGTATGTATGTGTGTGTGTATATATATATGTATGTATTTATGTGTGTGGAAGGATCAAGAAATGATAGATAGGAGACGGTTGAACCACACCCTAAGAGAGATGGTTAGGAAGTAATTTTCAACCATGGATTCTTGAGCAATATGGATGGATTTCAAAGGGTGTCTAGGCAGCCAGTGTCCTTTAAAAGGGGCTTGGGCATTTTGTACCTGAAAAGATAGAAAATTAGCATATATAGATTTGAGAAATTTCTCAACAAAGATTTGAGTGTATCCTCACGTTCTATGTAAAATTTAGACATGTAAGGTACCATTGGAAGGCTCTTAAAGTGTGCTTAGATAAAAATCATTGAGGGTTCAATATACCTAGCATGGTGAAGAGTGAGGATCAATATACTCAGCTGGAGGACGAGGTTCAAGACATTAAGGTTGCGAGCAAGAACTTTCAAGACACCAAGGTTGAGAACGAGGTTGAAAATATCAAGGTTGCAAACAAAGATTCAAAACACTAAGGTTGCAAATAAGAAGGTTCAAGACACCAAGTTTTGGGACAAGGTTTCAAGACACCACGAACAAGAAAGGTTTGAGAGAGTGTGCAAGGGTGAGGATATCAAGTCAAGGTCACCTAGGAGTTTGAAGAGCTAATCATTGAGGAGGATGATCTCTAGAAAAGAAATAGAGTGTTAGAATCCAAAAATGATAGGTAAGAGATGGCTGAACCACACCCTAAGATGAAGGATTAAGAAATGATCCCCAACCATGGCTTTTATACTAAGTGGTTAGCCTATCAAACGCATAACTAGTAGGTTATGATTTTAAATCCCCCACTATGGCCAAAATACAAAGAAAAGGGCTAAAAAGCGAGAAGACTACATACGCGATACCTAAGCTATAAAACATTTTTTCACTTGATAAGTATCGTGCATCTGAAAGGGTTTGGGGACTACAATAAAAATTTGGAGTGTAACAAGGCCATAATAGATTAATGTTTATGAAAGGCACATCAAATATAGATTGGAATATAGGTGATTAGGTGTGAAGAGATGGATAGGTATGTGCTTGAAGATGAAGAGGTGTTGCAAAATCCTTGATCTACACTAGCCAAATGAACTCAAGGAGTATGTGGTGGGCCCCTTTAGCTTGCCAATGGATGTATTAGACACCCTATGTACCTTGGAAGATTACTCACAAAAAGATAGATCAAAACAGATAAGTCGGAGTTAGCTCAAAGGTGAAGAACTTGCTATCTTGGTCCATACACCTGTCTAGTGTTTTGCATAATTCTCTGAGCACAGCAGCAATTAGCTTAATTCCTCTTGGGGACATCTAGTTAACTTAAAGAGCTAACTTTCAAGATTAATCTCATCAAAAATAATGAACCACACTGAAAATGAGTTTTAACAAGTGATGACATCCTCCCGATTTTCATGGGCCGCTACAGTTTGAGACCAGTGAGCAGGAAAATGAACATAAATCCAGATTTAAGAATCCAATGATTCTGAAAATCTGTATGCTTATATTAGAGAGTAAGGTGAATCCAACAAGCATTAAATCATTGAATGTGGATAAGTACACACTGAGAAACAGCTCTCACAAGATGAGTAAAAAAGTCGGGTACCTGACAGAGAAGTGAAAATGACAGACATGGTTGACTTCAACTGAACATAACTGAAGATTGCAATACCCAAATGAAATGAAACTTAGCTAACTTTACCAAGTTAAATCACTGAAAATGATGCACCAAGCTCAGAGAAACCATCTCTGCAATCTGACTGAGAAAACTGAGAGATATGGCAGTGAGTAGTACACTTCACAAGAACATGGAAATATAAACTCAAATGATCATGAAAATGAAAGTATATTGCTTGTACAATACAATGGACTTACTGATACATATGTGTGCCTTGTAATCACACCTTGATATGGCATAAAGCTTAGCTCTTGGAGGTCTTCACATAGGTCTCTCTAACACGACTAAAACCGCCATCTATTTATAGTTGAGTTTGGGAGGCTAACTTCCCTCAACCACTCTCCAATCAATTAGTGATTGATTTGATCCTCTACCTACCACAAATCACAAATTCGTGGCTCCTCTTTCCCTTTTTGATCAAGTGGACTCAACCACTTAAGATTCTTTCACTTTTACATTAAGTAAACTCTTCAAAAGCTACAAGAGGTAGTTCACAAGTGAACTTTACATTGTCTTCATTTTAAGGCTTCTTCTATGACTTTGTGGGACTCAAGCCAATACTTAGGCTTGTCATAGACTTGCTCCAACAGCTCCCCCTCAAGCCAAGAATGCTTGAGGTCTTCAATCTTCCAAGATTAGCTGTAAACCAATCATAGCCTTGAATTTGCAAAGCTTTGTACCATCCAATGCTTTGGTTAGAATATCTGCACATTGTTGATGAATGGACACATATGATATTTGAATCTCTTTGCTTAGAACCTTCTCTCGAACATAGTGATAATGAACTTCAATATGTTTAGTCCTTGCATGAAAAATAGGATTAGCAGCCAAATGAATAGAACTCATATTGTCACCAAAGATTGTTGGAGTTCCAAACTCAAATCCAAGATCTTTGAATAATGTCTTCATCCACATAGCTTCCTGAGTAGCTATGGCAAGACCTCTGTATTCAGCTTCAGTAGAAGAGAGAGCAACTGTGGGTTACTTCTTGGATGACCATGAAATAAGCTTTGAACCTGCAAAGGTAAGATAACCTGAAGTGCTCCTTCTATCTTCCTTGGAGCTAGCCCAATCTGCATCAGAAAATAGCTTCAAACCTAAATCAGATACATAAGGATAATAAAGTCCTTCATTTATGGTTCCTTTGAGATACTTGAGAATCCTTTTGGCAGCATCCATGTGTGGTTTCCTTGGTGTGTGCATAAATTGACTTAGCACACTCACACTATAACATATATCTACTCTTGTCAATGTGGCATAATTGAGGCTACCCACTAGACTTTGATATGATGTGATGTCCTCTATGACTTCACCTTCATGTGAGGTCAATTTGTGATTGACCTCCATTAGAGTACCTGCAATCTTACAATCTTGCATCTTGAATTTTTCCAACATGTCCTTAATGTACTTTCTTTGAGTGAGAAATAAACCATGATCTTTGTAGACAACTTCCAAACCTAGGAAGTAGGTAAGTGAACCCAAGTCACTTATCTTGAACTCTTCTCTCATTTGATCTTTGATCTTCTTCATACCATCTGCATCATTTCCTGTCAATATAATATCATCTACATATACACATAAGTAGATGACCTCAGAGTTACTCTTTCTGATAAAGAGTGAAGGATCTGCCTTGCTTGGTTGAAAGCCTTTGTCCTGCAAGAATGAAACAAGTCTGAAATTCCAAGCTCTTGGAGCTTGCTTGGGACCATACAATGCTTTGTTAAGTTTACACACATAATCACGATAAATTTGATTCTCAAAACCAGGTGGTTGTGCCATATATACTTCTTCTGTTATCCAACCATTCAAGAATGCATTCTTTACATCTAGTTGAAGTATCTTCCAATTCTTGGAAGAGGCAATACTGAGAAAAACCCTAATAGTAGGCATCTTTGCCACAGGAGAGAAGGTCTCCTCATAATCAATTCCCTGAGTTTGTGCAAAGCCTTTTGCTACAAGCCTTGCCTTATACCTATTAATGGAACCATTAGAATTCTTCTTGAGTTTATAGACCCATCTTGAGCCTATTACCTTCATGGATGAATTCTTGGGCACCAAATCCCAAGTGTTGTTTTCCTCAAGTGCTTCAATCTCTTCCTTCATTGCATGTTTCCATTCTGTTTTTTTCTTTGGCCTCTTCAAATGATGATGGCTCCTCTTGGTTTATGTCCTTTGCTATGTAGATAGAATGTTTAGTTACTAATGAGGTGTCAAACCCATACCTTTTTGGTTTTTTCTTTTCCCTCATAGATCTTCTTAGGCCATGATGTGATGATTCTGCCTCATGTCCAAGTTCCTGCAATTTTGCTTTACCTTTAGACTTCCATGCTTTGACCTTTTCCATTTGAGATTCTTCATCATCCTCTGAGGTGTCTTGTTCTTCAATCTTTGGTTGTTCTCTACCAAGATTTGGAAAATCTTCTTCAAGATTATATGGTAAATTGACCTTCCTGCATGAATCTTCATACCATGAATTGTTTTCATCAAAAACTACATCTCTGCTTACCAAGAATCCTTTGTTGGTAGGGTTGTATAACCTGTAGCCCTTTTGATTGTTGTCATATCCAATAAATACACACCTTTCTGCCTTTGGATCCATCTTGCCTCTAACCTGTGAAGGAACATGAGCAAAAGCAATACATCCAAAAATTTTACAATGATCTAAGCTTGGTCTTCTTCCATTCCAAGCCTCATATGGAGTCATCCCATCAAGGGATTTTGAAGGCAACCTCTTAATCAAGTGGCTATAGATACAGCCTCAGCCCATAGATAATTAGGTAAATGCTTTTCATTTAACATGGACCTTGTATCTTCAACAATTGTCCAATTCCTCCTTTCCGCCACTCCATTTTTCTCGGGAGTGTACCTTGTAGTTACCTCTCTTTTGATTCCTCTTTCTTGAAGAAAAGAATCAAATTCATGGGAGAAGTATTCTCCCCCTCCATCTGACCTTAGCCTTTTTAGTGATTACCTGTTTGATTCTCCACAAGAGCCAAATATCTTTTGAAACATGAAAAAACTTCATCTTTGTGTTTTATAAAGAATAGGATAGTCCATCTGCTGCAATCATCAATAAAGGAGACATAATACCTTGATCCAGATATTGAAGCTTCCTTGCTAGGTCCCCATACATCTGTGTGAACCAACTCCAAGAGATCTCCGTGCATATAACCTTTCTTCATGAATGGTAACCTGTGAGACTTTCCAAATTGACATGCACTACACTTATAAATCATATGTTGTTTTGACAAATTAGGGAGTCCAAGTACACTTTGGTCCTTGAAAATTTGCTTTAATGAGCTTTCACCAATATGTGCTAGCCTTTTGTGCCATACTTCCAATTTTGTGAGTGTCTGACTACCATAATTAAAGAGAGAAATGCTTCTAGTGTCTTGTAATTCAAATGTGAAAAATCTACCTGCCTTTTCACCTTTTGCAATTCTTCTGAATCCTTGACTTGGATCTTCAACAAATGCTCCTGCTTTTGTGAACCTGACTTGCAACCCTTTCTCTATTATCTGCCCAACACTTATCAAATTCTTTGTAATGGTAGGGACATAGAGTGCCTTACTGAGTAGGTTGATGTTTCCATCAGGTGCTTTGACATTGCCTATTTTCTCCACAAGATGTCTTGTATCATCTCCTGTTTGTACCTCATGCTTATTCCTTGGATCTTCTAAATCTGATAGGAGTGCCACATTTCCTGCCACGTGATTTGAACAACCTGAATCTATGTAGAAAACATGCTCATCAGATTTACCTTGTGGCATAGACATGTTCATGATCAATAATGAATCCTCTTTGTTTGAGTATTTTGTGTAGTTATTGAAGTCTCTCCTTCCTTTCTAGCCTCCTTGGTAGTTTGAATGATTGTAGTTGTTGTAGTTGCCATGATAATTGTTGAACCTTCCTCTTGAGTAGCCATAACTTCCTCTATTATATCCTCTTCCTCTTTGATTCCTGGAATTCCTAAAGCAATTTTCAGTTGTATGATTAGTTAATCCACAAATAGAACATGATTTGGAGTCTTGGGATCTCCCCCTGCCTTGTCTACCTCCTCTTCCTCTACCTCTGCCATGTCTTCCTCTACCTGCATAGTTAGCTTGATATGTTCCTGCTTCATCATCCACTTTCTTTGCCTTTCCTTTGTTATCTTTGGACTTACTTTTATCAGTGTATAAAGCTGAAGATTGATTACCTTTAGAGCTTTCTCCATTTTTGATAAGCTTTGCCTCTTGAGTAAGTAGTTGTCCAATGAGTGTATTGAAATCAGGTACATGCATGTCCATGTACAAATCCATAGCTGTGGTGAATGCTTCCCACTTGTCATCTGCCTTTAAGCCATTGATGACATGCCTTACAATTTGCTCTTCATCTATTACCTCTCCAATGCTTCCCAATTGATCCGCTATGTCCTTGAGCTTTGTGACAAAATCAGTCACATTTTGTTTGGGAGCCTTCTTGAGAGTTGTGAAATCCAGCCATAGTTGATGCTTCCTAGCTTTGGTACTTGAAGAAAAGAAGGCTTCAAGTGCATCCCACACTTCCTGAGATGTCTTACAACTTCTAATGTGAGGCAACAAAAAATCTGAGATAGAGTTGAGGAGATAAGACCTTGCAAGTGCATCCTTGGAGCACCATGTGCTCAATCTTTCTTGCTCTTCTTGTGTTGGTTGAATTTTGTTCCTAAAACTTGGCATAACTTCATCTCCAGCCACACAACCATATAAACTTCTACCTTGGAGATAAGATTCCATTCTTAATGACCAAGCTGAGTAGTTACCTCTGTCCAATTTGTCAATTGATGAAGGAAATCCATCTGCCATGTTGTCCAACCTTGCTCTGATACCACTCTGAAGAGATGGATAGGTATGTGCTTGAAGATGAAGAGGTGTTGCAAAATCCTTGATCTACACTAGCCAAATAAACTCCAGGAGTATGTGATGGGCCCTCTTAGCTTGCCAATGGATGTATTAGACACCCTATGTACCTTGGAAGATCACTCACAAAAGGATAGATCAAAACAAATAAGTTGGAGTTAGCTCAGAGGTGAAGAACTTGCTATCTTGGTCCATACACCTGTCCAATGTTTTGCATAATTCTCTGAGCACAATAGCAATCAGCTTAATTCCTCTTAGGGAAGACTAGTCATCTTAAAGAGCTAACTTTCAAGAGTAATCGCATAAAAAATATTGAACCACACACTGAAAATGAGTTTTAACAAGTGATGAAATCATCCCAATTTTCACGGGCTGCTACAGTTTGAGACCAGTGAGCCGAAAAATAAACATAACTCCATATTTAAGAATCCAATGATTTTGAACATTTGTGTGCTTATACTATACAGTAAGTTGAATCCAACAAGCTTTAAATCATTGAATTTGAATAAGAGCACACTGAGAAAGAGCTCTCACAAGATGAGTAAAAAAGTCGGGTACCTGACAGAGAAGTGAAAATGACAGACATGGTTGACTTCAACTGAACATAACTGAAGATTGCAATACCCAAATGAAATGCAAATTGATGAGCATATAGTAGACTTATAGAGCTAACTTTACCAAGTTAAATCACTGAAAATGATGCACCAATCTTAGAGAAACCATCTCTACAATCTGACTGCGAAAACTGAGAGATATGGCAGTGAGTAGTACACTTCACAAGAACATGGAAATATGAACTCAAATGATCATGAAAATGAAAGTATATTGCTTGTAAAATACAATGGACTTACTGGTACATATGTGTGCCTTGTAATCACACCTTTATATGGCATAAAGCTTAGCTCTTGGAGGTCTTCACATAGGTCTCTTTAACCACGACTAAAACTTCCATCTATTTTTAGTTGAGTTTGGGAGGCTAACTTCCCTCAATCACTCTCCAATCAATTAGTGATTGATTTGATTCTCTACCTACCACAAATCACGAATTCGTGGCTCCTCTTTCCCTTATTGATCAAGTGGACTCAACCACTTAAGATTCTTTCACTTTTACATTAAGTAAACTCTTCAAAAGTTACAAGAGGTAGTTCACAAGTGAACTTTACATTGTCTTCATTTTAAGGCTTCTTCTATGACTTTGTGGGACTCAAGCCAATACTTAGGCTTGTCATAGACTTGCTCCAACATTAGGCACAAGAGTTTTGTTCAAGTCATTGAACAAAGTCCTCTACATATCGAGTTTTTTGTTGACTATGAATCATTGGGTATAAATTCCTATACTAAGTAGTAGGCCTAATTCTCCACTCGTGAAATGGCAATTTTAGTGTGAGTTGCTCATTGGGCATACACATTGTGGAATCTGTTTTTTACACATGAGTCATGTGACCTAAACTGCTTGTTATGGTAGTGAGAGAGGAGAGAAGCGAGAGATAGATTTAAGGATGGAACAATCACAATGCCATATCCCTGAAAGCTAAGCATATGAGCATGAAGGACCAAAGAAAATTACTGTAATGGAATATATGAAATAGGTTAAGTTATCTTGAATGTGTCAAATGAGAGCTACTAGGGAAATCCAAAACTTGGTTTGCAAGTCATTCCATTAGAAAAATGTAATTGTATGACTGAGCCTAAAGCAAACACAAAAGAAAATCCAAATATGTCTATAGAAAGGGCTCTAAAATGTGCCAATAAAACTTAGTAAAACCTCTTTGATTGGAGGTAGAAGGGTAATCTAAGGCTTGGCTTAAGATCCCTCCAAATGCCCCCATTCAAAGCCATTATTGGGTCATAGGAGTGCTAGATTATCGTTATACTATGTACTTAACATTATTAAATTAATTTTTGCTTTTGGATACAACATTGGGTATAGCCAAGGTCACGTTTTCACACAGATAGGTTCAATTTGTGAGCATTAGGGTTCACTCAAGAGCCTACATAGTTCGAAGATATACCTCATGGTTCTCATTTGAAGGTCTGAGCCTAGAATACCAGAGTTTTATGGTCATCATGGTTCAAAAGTATGGGGTATGAGTTTTTTTGGCAAAATACATAAGAATTCCTAAATAATGGCAAAGATAATGTTGACTGATAAGAAAGACATGTGAAGAGGTAAATGGAGTAAGTGAGTGCTTCATGATTAGATCTACCATTAATCTTCACCTATAGCTTTGATAATTCTTTTTTCTTAAGATTCACCTTATCATCTTGAAACGTTTTACACTTGAGAGTCCAACTGCTCCATGCTTGAAACTCATCTTGCTTGCTTGAAAGCTTTAGATGCTTCAAGTTCCCTTAAAGATGCAGGATTCCCATATCATTTTGACCTTAACCTTGTAATGAAATAACAAAAATGTGAATAATTGCAATCAAATAAAATACTCCAAAAGAAATTGTTGCTACTATTGTTGACCCATTTTTAGCATATGTAGCTTGAATTTGTTCATTACCATCATGCAGTATGAGTTTAGATGATCTTCAACTATTGTATAATTAAAAATGTAGTCTTCAAATGTAAAAAGATGAGATAGTTTTGGACTTTTTGAAGCTTTCTATGAGGTTTCAAGTTAAAAGTGTTTAGCTAGAAGCATAGTGAACATGTTGGAGAAATAAAATAAACTTTAAACTACAAAATAGCATGAGTTTTTGGATTCATTTTTGCATTAATCTAGTATTAGAGAGAAAAAAAAGATAAATCAAAATAGATACTAGTGTCTATGCTTTGATGTTTCCCAATTTTAGACTTATGAAGAGAGTAGAAAACCCTTTTCCCACTAGTCATGAATGTTGAATATGTTTGAATGCTTTTTTATCTCAATGACTCACTTTTTGTTTTATAAAACTACAACAAATAATGTCCAATGACCTTATATATTAATATTTTCCAAAAAAATTAGAGAAATCTAAGAGCAATGAAAGAACCTTTGCCATTTTTGGAGATAGATTGAGATTGTTGCAAATGTTGCAATTGGAGAAGATCAATAATGATAATGTTTGAGAAAAATCAACACCCAAACACATTGTTGTTTTTTTGTACAAGTTTAATCACACCTTCATCTAGCTATCCTCATAAAGAACCAAATTTGAAAGCCTCCTCCCAAACCAAGCACAAATGGACTACCAAAACATGCATGAGCATCAAAAAGGACCCAATAGTGAGGTTGTCAAGCGCTAGGATTTTTTCTTTCAGAAGGGAGTCTAATGCTTCTAAGCTTTTCTGCTAGAAATAACAAAAGGAAGAGAAAGCATAAGATTATGAGGAATATTCTTAGGCTTAATTCTCAATATGTATGCCAAACAATCTGGCGGATAGAAAGGAAGTATACCAAAGCCCTAAGTAGATTGATGAAGTGTTTTACAATCAATGCATAATTTTCTTCATCCATAGCAGATTCTTAACCATTTTTGCTAATCATGTAAGGGGTCTATTCATCATTTTGTTTCTTCTTTAGAGGTTTTGTTGGAACATCAAGCTTACACTATGCTTGAGGTGGATTTGATCTACATCAAAGGCTATCTCGTCGAAAGAATATCCATTGCAGAGTTCTTTTTCATATGCTCATTTATTGTATTTTTTTGAAAGATTTTTTATGGTTCATTTACCATTGTAAAAGCCTTGAGCTTTACACATGTAAAGGTAGAAAGATAGAGCCAAAATCCCACGAATTTGTGGTGGTTGAAGTTGCATTCAATCAAGCAATCAGATCACCTAAAAGTAGGTCAAACTAGATCTTCACTTTTCCTAGATTGTAGGAAAGTGAATTGATTCCCTCCAACAACCATTCCCACTTTCATTTGAATTTAAATTTCACTTGTAGAAGTCGTGGAACACTCCTAGAGTCTATATAAAGACTTGAAATCACTTTTACATTACATGGAAGCAATATACATACACTTGTGACCATCATTGTCTTGCTCCTTCAATTCTTTGCATCATCTTCTTCGCCAACAGTAGTCTTGTAGAAGCTTCTACTCTCTCTGCAAAGCTCCAAATTGAGTGCAAGATTGCTCATTGCAAATCTACTAGTGTCTAGTTTATGCGTAGAAATTTTCATAGCATTTGGTTCAGTAGATTGGTAAAAATATGAGTTTTTCTGTCTCAGGGTCAATCTCTGCGTATTCTTGAAAAATAGGAAGTACCACTAGTGAATGTCGCATTCATTCCTATAGCATATTTTTCTTATTCCTTATACTTTTGTGCATTATATACACTCAACCCTATGTGTATCACTCCCATAAAAGGAGTTTCTCTAATTCTAATCACGCTGGTCGCTATGGGCATTTGAAGTTCATTGTTTCTTCCATAGATAATAAGTTTTCTGAGATACTCAACCCGCGAACCTATGTGTTTTGTATCGAATCATTCTCTTTGATGCTCCAAAGTACATAGTGTGTTTCTTTGCCCTTATTGCAAGCCTATAAGGTCTATTTGAGTCTCCATAAGCTCAAGGGCTAGTCTTGTGCCGTTTGGCTTGACCAAACTTCATCGCTTCAAAACCCACTTTTCTACCATCTACAAGCTTCTCCAAGTTCTTTCAGTGGTATCAGAGCTAGATCAAGATGGGTGACCGCTTTCCCTCAATGATCGAGAAGATTGATCGACACAACTACGTGGCTTGGCAAATCAGGATGGAGGCCTATTTGCAAGGTAGAAATCTTTATGGAATTGTAGCAGGTGATGAAGCTATGCCTATTCCAAGATCCAAAGGAGGACCTACACAAGAGGAGACAGATAATCTAACACTTTGGTGCGCAAGGGATGCTCAAGCAAGGTTGTATATACTAAACTCTATCTCTGACTTTCTATTACCACATATTAGAGGATGCAAGACATCTCAAGAGACTTGGGATGCCCTCGAGACTTTCTTTTCTGCTAGTACCAAAGCAAGAAAGAATCATCTTTGGAACGAGTTCAACCAAATGAAGAAGACACCTAAACAAACCATCACAGAGTTTGTTACCAAGATCAAGGAGGTTGTGGATCAGTTGGCATCCATTGGAGAGCTAATTGAAGAAGAGGTCATCATGAGGCAAATTCTCAATGGCATTTGAAGTGATAAGCAATGGCAATCCTTCACGTCGGCTTATGATCTCATCATGGATGTGCAAACTCCACACTTCAACATCTTTCTTGGACAACTCTTCAATCAAGAAGCCAACAATAGCATAAAGGAAGGTAACTCTTATCATGGTAATTCAACTAGTGCTCTATACGCAGATAAGAAGGATAAGAAGCAGAAAGGCAAGAAGAAGGAAGAAGATGAAGAAGAGACTTCTCAAGCCAACTTTGAAAGCAAGAGCAAGTGGAAAGGGAAGAAGAAAGGACCAAAGCAAGACAAAGCCAAAGGTCAGAATGTTCAACCTTGTACCATATGCGATAGGACAAACCACACCACTCAGAATTTTTGGTTCAATGGGAAGACCCGTAAAGGAAGTGGAAGAGGTGGATATGGCAGCAATAGAGGCAGAGGTGGACACAACTTCAACAATAACAATAGAAGCTATAATAGAAGGGACTACAACAATTATTCAGAAGATCAACCACATGAAGTCTCATTGCTTCTTATGAATCTAAGCCACAAAGAAGGTAGAGAAGATGATCATTTGTTCTACATAGATTCAGGATGTTCGAATCATGTTGTAGGCAACATTGCTCTTCTATCTGATTTGGAAAGTTCAAAGCATAGACATGAAGTGCAAACAAGGGATGACACGAAGCACAATGTGGAGAAGATTGGTAATGTCAAAGCTTCCAATGGTAGGAAAAACATTCTAAGTAAGGTTCTCTATGTACCCACTATCACTAAAAAACTAATAAGTGTAGGCCAAATAGTTGACAAAGGCTTGCAAGTTAGGTTCACCCAACATGGAGCTTTTGTGGATGATCCATGTCAAGGCTTCAAAAAGATAGCCCGAGGTGAGAAGCATGGTAGGCTCTTTACTTTTGAAGTAGGAGAAACCAGGAACATAGCTCTATTCAACTTTGGGTCTCAAACCCTAAGTGAGCTTGAAGTGTGGCATAACAGACTTGCTCATGTGAATGAAAGAACCTTGAAGGATATATGCAGGGATCAAAGTGTTCTAGAACTGCTGAACATATCGAAGCAACACATGATCAACAGGTGTGATGCATGTGAGATTGGGAAGGCACGAAGACAACCATTCAACCACAAAGGCTACATCCACAACAACTTATCGGACTTAGTACATACAGATGTATGGGGACCAAGTCAAGAACCTTCATTGGCAGGATCAAGGTATTATGTCTCGTTTATTGATGACCATAGTAGATGGACTACTCTATACTTTATCAAGAGTAAGAATGAAGTGTTTGATTGCTTCAAGAAGTATCTTGCACATGTGGAGAATCATACAGGTAGATCACTAAAAAAGCTCAGATCTGATGGAGGGGGAGAATACTTCTCCAAAGAGTTTGATGAGTTCTTGCAAGACAAAGGTGTCAAAAGGGAAGTGACTACTAGGTACTCTCCTCAACTAAATGGAATTGCAGAGAGGAGAAACAAGACATTGGTTGGATCAGCCCGAACAATGCTTGAAGAAAAAAAGTTGCCACATTATCTATGGGCAGAAGCTATTTTAACTATTGTGTACCTTGTCAATATACTACCATCCAAATCACTTCAAGGTATGACTCCTTATGAAGCATGGCATGGAAGAAAACCTAGTCTTGGACATTGCAAGGTTTTTGGTTGTTTAGCTTATGTTCATGTACCATCACAAATAAGAGGTAAGCTAGATGAAAGGGTAACAAAGGCAGTGTTTATTGGATATGATTCAACTCAGATGGGTTACAGGTTCTTCAATCCTTCAACCAAGCAATTCACTATTTTCTTAGTGAAGAACACATGTCTTGGTATGATGAAGAAAAACAAAAGGTAACACTACCATATGATCTTCATTCTGACTCTCATCAATTAGGAAGCAAGCATGATACACAGGTCCAGGATCCAAGAAGAGATACAGACAATGACCAAGATGAAAAGGAAAACGATTACAAGCTATGGAAGTCAAGAGGCAAAGCAAAGATGCAAGAGGTTGGAGAATGCTCAAAACAAGCTCCTAGAAGATCAACAAGAGAGAAGAAACAACCAGAACGGTATGGATATGATTCCACATTTGTTACGAAGCATTCAGTATACTTGGCAAAAGACTCTATTTTAGAGGAAAGGCCATGAACGAAGAGATAGATGCATTGAAGGAGATGGACAATTGGTATTTGGTTCCAATGTTGTCGAATCAAAAGGTAATTGGTTGTAGATGGGTATATAAAGTTAAAAGAAACTCAGATGGATCAGTTTGCACGTACAAGGCAAGATTACTTGCCAAAGGATGCTCACAAACTCATGGTATAGACTATGAGGAAACATTCTCACCAGTTGCAAAGATGACTACAATCAGGACATTGATAAGTGTAGCTACTGCAAGGAATTGGAGACTCCTCCAACTTGATGTGAAAAATGCATCCTTAAATGGTTGGATAAGTGAAGAGGTATACATGTCACAACCACCAGGTTTTGAAAACCCTAATCATCCATCTTATGTTTGCAGAATTAAGAAAGCATTGTATGGATTGAAACAAACTCCTAGAGCTTGGAAGTACAGGTTGGTTACATATCTTCAAGATCAAGGGTTCAAAGCGAGCAACTCAGATCCTTCTCTGTTAATCAAAAGGGATCACAATGAGGTTATCTATCTATGTGTATATGTGGATGATATTATTGTGACAGGAGATGATCTAAATGGAATTCAAAGGATCAAGAGACACATGCAAGATGAGTTCAAAATCAGTGATCTAGGTGAGCTCACATATTTCCTAGGTATGCAGGTGATATACACAGATGAAGGAATGTATTTGACTCAAAGAAGATACATTCAGGATCTTCTTCTCAAGTTCAAAATGAAGAACACTAAACCTGCAGGTACACCTTTGGAGATGAATCATAAACTTAGTGTCAGGTGAGAAAATTGAAGACATTAAAGAGTATCAAAGCTTGGTAGGTAGCTTGATATATGCTACTCATACAAGGGCAGACATCTCATATAGTGTGTGAGTTCTTAGTCAGTTCATGCACTCACTGAGAAGACCACACATGGATGCAGCTAGGAAAGTACTTAAGTATCTCAAAGGTACAATCAATGAAGGTATATTCTATCCTTACTCTTCATATTTGGATATCAAAATCTACTCAGATGCAGATTGGGTAGGAGCTAACGATGATAGAAAAAGTACATTTGGTTACTTAGCATTTGCAGATTCGAAGCTAGTGTCATGGAGTTCCAAGAAGAAACCAACAGTTGCTTTATCCTCAACTGAAGCAGAGTATAGAGGCTTGACCATAGCAACTCAAGAGGCAATATGGTTAAAAGCATTGTATACAAATTTGGGACTAGTAAGTTCCAAACCTCACATATTTTGAGATAATGTAAGTTCCATGCATCTAGCGGCAAATCCTATTTTCCATGCAAGAACCAAGCACATAGAAGTCCATTACCACTTCATCAGGGAGAAGCTCATGGCAAAGGAGATTGACATTTCTTCTGTTCCTACTGAAAAGCAAGGAGCAGATATGATGACGAAGGCACTTGATGGAATAAAGCTTTGTAGATTCAAAGCTATGGCAGGTAATCAACCTATCAGAGAATGAAGACTCAAGCATACTTTAGCTTGAGGGGGAGTTGTTGGAACATCAAGCTTACACTATGCTTGAGGTGGATTTGATCTACATCAAAGGCTATCGCGTCGAAAGAATATCCGTTGCACAGTTCTTTTTCATATGCTCATTTATTGTATTTTTTTGAGAGATTTTTGATGGTTCATTTACCGTTGTAAAAGCCTTGAGCTTTACACATGTAAAGGTAGAAAGATAGAGCCAAAATCCCAAATTTGTGGTGGTTGAAATTGCATTCAATCAAGCAATCAAATCACCTAAAAGTAGATCAAACTAGATCTTCACTTTTCCTAGATTGTAGGGAAGTGAATTGATTCCCTCCAACAACCATTCCCACTTTCATTTGAATTCAAATTTCACTTGTAGAAGTCGTGGAACACTCTTAGAGTCTATATAAAGACTTGAAATCACTTGTACATTACATGGAAGCAATATACATACACTTGTGACCATCATTGTTTTGCTCCTTCAATTCCCTGCATCATCTTCTTCACCAATAGTAATCTTGTAGAAGTTGCTGCTCTCTCTCTCAAGCTCCAAATTGAGTGCAAGATAGCTCATTGGAAAGGTATTAATATCTATTTTATGCCTATAAATTTCCATAGCATTTGGTTTCGTAGAGGGAGAAAACTGAGTTTTTCTGTCTCGGGGTCAATCTCTGCATATTCCTGAAAAATAGGAAGTACCACCGGTGAATGTCGCATTCTTTCTTATAGCATATTTTTCTTATTCCTTATACTATTGTCCATTTTATACACTCAACCCTATGTGTATCACTCCCATAAAAGGATTGTCTCTAATTGTAATCACGCTGGTCGCTATGGGCATTTGAAGTTCATTGTCTCTTCCATAGATAGTAAGTTTTTTGAGCTAGTTGACCCGGGAACCTATCTGTTTTGTATCGAATCATTCTCTTTGATGCTCCAAAGTACATAGTGTGTTTCTTTGCACTTATCGCAAGCCTATAAGGTCTATTTGAGTCTCCAAAAGCTCAAGGGCTGTTCTTGTGCCGGTTGGCTTGACCAAACTTCGTCGCTTCGAAACACACTTTTCTACCTTCTACAAGCTTCTCCAAGTTCTTTCAAGTATGCATGTTTTTTTCCTTGGTTTGTTAGTTTTGCCAGCCCACCCATCCAAACTAGATGGAAAGAGACCAATCCAAAAAATTAAGTAATCCCAAATCTTTTTGAAAAGCTTCAAACTTCTCCCTAGGCAGAGCCTTTGTGAAAAGGTGTGAAACATTATCCTATGTGGTTTTCTGCAAACTTACAATATCATAGAAAGAACAAGCTATAAACTCTTGTTAAAAATATTTAGTATTCTATTATTTAAAGACATAAAGAAAAATATTTACTTGTTTGTTTAAAGTTGTGAGTTAAAAACTATTGTTATTGTTTGACTCAACATTGATTCTTTGTTCACAATAGTAGGTGTATGTGTATGTGTGTGTATGATTGTGCATGAAAATATATTGTGATTGTTTGAATCAACATTGATTCTTTCTTCATAAGATTATGTGTATGTGTATGTGCATTTATGATTGTGAGTGAAAATCTATTGTGATTGTTTGAATCAAAATTGATTCTTCCTTCACAATAGTATGTGTATGGGCATGTATTATTGTGTTGTGATTGTTTGAATCAATATTCATTCTTACTTCACAATAGTATGTGTATGTACATGTGAATGTATGATTATGAGTCAAAATCTATTGTTATTGTTTGAAGCAAAATTGATTCTTTCTTCACAATAGTAGGTATATGTGTATATGCATGTATTATTGTGAATCAAAACCTTTTGTGATGTATTGAAAAGGTTTTATCTTCTTTTTGATAATTCAAGGGTTGACAAGGTGCTAATAAGTCAACTAGAGCTTTTTAGGTCTCTAGATGGCTTTCTCTTGTAGACTTATTAAAACCTTCTCAGATCCCTTGAATTGTAAAGTGATCCATAAATGTTTTCATCCAATTGAGGAAAACATTTTATGTGAAATCCTCTTCACAATAGAATGTGTATGTGCATGTGCATGCATGATTGTGAGTGAAAACCTATTCTGATTGTTCTAATAAAAATTGAATATTACTTCACATTGTGTATGTGCATGTGCATGTATGATTGTGAGTGAAAACCTATTGTGATTGTTCCACTCAACATTGATTCTTACTTCACAATAGTATGTGTAAGTGTATGCATGTATGATTTTGAATTAAAATCTATTTTGATTGTCTAAATCAATATCAATTCTTATTTCACAATAGTATGTGTAAGTGTATGTTTGCATATGATTTTGAATTAAAATCTATTGTGATTGTATGACTCAACATTGATTCTTACTTCAAAATAGTATGTGCAAGTGTATGTGCGTGTATGATTATGACTTTAAATCTAGTGTGATTATCTAATCAACATTAAGTTTTACTTCATAAGAATATGTGCATGTGTATATGCACGTATGATTGTGAGTTAAAATCTATTGTGACTGTGTGATTTACAACATTGACAAAAAGTTGATTATATGAAGAGGTAGAAATATAAAAACATAGGTATGAATACCAAGATTAATAGATTTAAAGACTTTAAGAGAGATTCATAATAGTTTGTTTATATTTTAAGATTAATGTCTAGTAAAATGTATAATTATTTGATATTGCTTTATGTTTTCTTTTTGGTAGATATAAAGTCTTCATTAAAGCAAGCATTATGGGAAAGGGAAAAGGATGTTTATATGTAATTATTCATCAAGAGGGTAAAATAGTCTCCACATTACAATGGAGATGTGGTGGACATCATTATGTAGGCATTGCAACTAATAAAAGAGAATCTTTTTTGTATAGGTAACAACGTTACAAGATGCTCTAAATCTAGATAGTAACATATGGGTAAATTTTTCAAGTTATGCAAACAAATGTAAATCCCAAGGTATCAGGTTAAAAAGATTTAAAAGCATGAGTAACCCACAATACTTTCAAAGTAGTCCAAGTGTAGAGCAAGAATGAGTAGATTTATCAATGACAATAGAGGATGCTCGTTATATTTCTACTCAAGCATCACAAACTAATTTTGCAAATAATGAGAATATATCTACTCCATTTACTCCACGTAAATAAAAAAAGAGTGGATGAGGTGAATCTAGTAGAAAAAGTGGATCTAATACTATCTCACAGTGCTTTGTTTCTAGTCAATCACATAACACAATACCTATAGCTTTTGAAAAGAAATATTATCTTGAGATTCATCTTAAATGCACTCGAGCATTTTTAGTACATAGGACTCCTTTCAATGTTATTCAAATCCTATTTTCAAAGATGCCATGATGCCAATTGCATGGAAAGATTCACCATGCTAGCTTACAAAATAATGCCAATAGAGTATCTACATTAAGTGGAGAACAACATTAAAGCTATTTTAAAACAAAGAATGCTCGATTATGTACCCATGTATGGATTCACAATAGCACTATATGGATGGAGAAGTTGTTAAAAGAAGCCATTGATTAATTTCATGGTTATATGTCCAAAGGGAAGCATGTTTTTGGAATAGTTGATACTTCTCTTAAGGAGAAAAGTTTAGCTTTTTGTGTAAAGATATGTGAACATGCTATTTCTCATGTGGGTGGTGAGAAGAAATTCACTACAATAGTGACTAATAATGCATCTAATTTTCAAAGTGTTGGAATTGAAACAAAAAACAAGTATGGAGGCATTACTTGGGTTCCATTCATAGCTCATATAATAAATCTATTATTGAAAGATATAGGTAGATTATCTTTCATTAAACAAAGTTATTAGATGCAAATCATGTGCTCAAATTTATATGAGACAATCAATTTTCAAATTCGCTCTTTTGTCCAAAATCTCCAAATAAAGCACTTCATACCTTTTGTGCTACACAATTTGCAAAAACTTATATTGTGCTAAATGGATTATTGGAAGTCAAGCTAGCACTTGTAGAAATGATTGTGGATTCAAGATGGGAGGCATGGCTAGAGAAGTGTTAGTCTTATCCAGTTGCAGCTTCAAAAGTGTATGTCTTTGATCGAGTTGCAACTTCTTATTGAGTTGTGGCTTCGAAGTGTATACTTAAAACATGTCAACTTAAAGCACTTATTATATAACATTAAATAAAAAATTGAATCTCTCACAATGATAAAGAACACTTTTTATTAATGAACATGTTTTTTAAAAAACATCCATTTCAATATAGTCTTAATCCATCACTATTGTATATGTTGAAAAAATAACGAGAAAATTTTTAGAATACTCTAAGGAACTCATGTGTGTCTACTCTTTTCAATACGTCTTTATCATATGCTAGTTCTAATGCATACTTGAACTTATAAACATGTTAGGGGTGCATTTTTATCACCTTGTGGTTGGCTTTTTGAACTTAATTTTTTCTTGATTAAGGTTCAAATGAAGACCCTTCAAGGGGTGTGAATATGAGGTTTAGCAGGGTGTGAATCTCTTCAAAAAGGCACAATATGGAGCGTGGATGGGTGTTAGATTTTTTATATAATAAAACACTCATTAACTAAATGAGAGCAAAGAAATGATGCACCTTTCTTGGAATTCTTGGAAACTATTCGTATGCTTTTGTCTCTAAAACCATTGCCTTGTTGTTTTTCATCTTCACAAAATGCATGCATGTCTCTGCACTTTAATGGACATAGTCTAAACTTGCACAAAAAATTGGAAAGGGTGAGCAATCAACATTAATACATGGTGATCCTCCATGGTCATCCAACCCAAAATCTCTAGTTGGGTGGAGTGCATGCTTTTGCAGCTGTCACAACATCCTCCATGATCGAGCATCCCTTGCTTGATGTATCCAACTTTTAATGACCATCCTTTGGGGCATTTGCATCCCTGCACATTGGAGCAACGTATGCATGCACCAAATTATGAGTGGATGCCCTACTATGTGCTCCTCACTCCCATGATGTTGTGCCTATTGCTAACTATTGCCTGTTATGATTCTTCTCCTAGGCACGGGTTGCACTCTCTATAGGTTCATCTATTCTTGTGACTCATATGTTTTAGGGTTCTTCCTTACTTACTCCTCTCTTTTAAAGATCCTAATGCCTTTATGAGGAAAGAATGATTTCATAATGGGGTTCTCAAAGGATTTCCCGTGCACATTTTGTAATGCAAAAGAACATGGGATAAAGCAATGTCCATTGCACTCAATGAATGCATGTAAGGGAGGGTATTAAAGCTCTTGCTAAGAGTAAGGGGGATCAAAATGAATTACATTCATAATTGATTATTTTTAAGGAGTCTGTTATGTTTGGAAAAGATCATATGAATGTTAACCCTACATCATGGGAAAATAAATGCATGCTTCATAGATTGTTGGAATATTGCATGAAAGCATGTGACAAATTTATACTTGAGCTCACACACATCATAAATACACGAAGACACATGAATGAATCATTTTTCCCATTATGTTTGGATTTTCATCATGCTAGCACACAGTGTTATTTCCTTCATGGATGTAAGGGCTCATGTATAGACAAAACACATTGTTTTTGCACTTTTGCGAGTTATTTAAATTAGTAAGGTTAAGATTAGATTAATTTTGTTTCTATGACGGATAAATTAAGAAAATCATTCCATGATATGGTACACACACACGCTAAGGATGATTATACATGCATTATGATCATATGGTTACTCTATTTGTTAAAGCATGTGCTATGTTAAGGAATTGCATGTTGTCTACTTCAAAAAATAGAGACTGTTGCGCGCACTCTTTCACCATGATGCATATCAATTTGATTGATGAGAATGAAGACTAAATTCTACACAATATGATGAAAGAAATTGAAATTACTTATTTAGCAATCCATAATGATTCAATGATACATAACGAACCTATGATTGATCATGACAATGATGGTTCTACCTTTGATTCCATTGATGATGGTATTATACTTTCCCATGACATTGATCCTCGTGGTTTTTATGATATTACAAATGATCATGATGATTCTTTTATTTATGATCCATGGATCATCCTATCTTTGATGTATACTTGGATGGTAAGAATGAGATGGATGATTCTCATGTTTTGATAAATACACATGATGTATCTTCCATACGTATTAAGCATGATATCCATTTTAATGAAGTCACCACATGTTAGTGATGATGCTACTTCTTGATTGTGAGTTATGCTAAGGAATTTCTATCATTTTATGAGTATGTTGCACCATTGTATCAATGCAACTCAATATTCATGTGTTATGAAGTTTAACTAACTTATGGTTGGAATGAGCCCCATAAGTGTAAGTTTGGTGGGCCTACCAAGCCTTGTGTGTCTTTGGGGAGTGCCTCTTTTTATGAAATGTATTATGGTTGAGATTGTACATTGCGAAAGTGTATCTCTTATGATTTAATGAATGTAATTGCTAGCTCTCATTCATTTTTTTAATTTTATCCCATTGTTTTCATATGGAGGAAACTAATTAGAGCGAATATTGATGCACGCCTCTTGGAATTTGTGGAAACTATTGTTATGCTTCTATCTCTAAATATGTTGCCTTCCTATTCATCATTTCATGTAATGCATGCATGTTTCTACACTTTCATGGACATAGTCTGAACTTGCATAGCAATGTGTTAAGGGTGAGCAATATTCATTAACAAATCCCATTTTTATCAATGGAGTAATTATCTAAATCTTTGAATATATAGATAGATAGATCAATATATACTGTGAAAGTTAGATAAGTGGATTTATATGTAAATAGAATGTTTAACTATAATCTACATAACTACTAAAAATGTAAGAGTCAAAGAATAAAACATTTATAATAGTTTATATACACTTCCTATTCTATGTATGACTCTTCTCACATGAACGTATGCAACTATTATGATAGTAAGATCAAAGCATCAGATAATCCCAATAGTGTCTATACACTTGTGACCCTATACTATGTGTAATTATGTATGATTCTTATCACATCAATGTATATAACTTTTGTGATAGTAAGATTCAAAGAATGAGACGGTCAAAATGCTTTTTGTATGCCTGTGACCCTATACTATGTTAATCATTATCACATGAATCCAACTGACTATTGTGAGAGTAAGAGTCAATGAATCAAACAATCACAATAGTCTATATACTCACCCTATACTATTGAGAGAGTAGTAATCAAGGTGGTGATTCAAACAATCTCAATAGATCTATCGTTCATAGTCCTATACTATTGTAAGATTAAGAATCGATGTAGTGAGTAAGACAATCACAACATTGGTTTATTTTGAATTTTATTCGTCAAAGCATAAAAGTAAGAAATGCTCTCACGAGTCAAAAATGTATACTTATGATGATTAAAAAACATAAAAACCAAACACATGAATAAAGATCATACATGTCTAAGAGATGCATATGTGAATCATAACATATTCTTGAAACATAATAAACATAATAATAAAATAGAAAATAAATGAAAAATAAATCAATACAAGGAGATCTATGAATGCTATGGTAGCAGTAAAGCTCCATCAAATTGCTAGAAAGCACATGTGCAAAAAGCTTTTCACTTTAATGACAAAATATATATATATTTTTTGCTAAGATAATGCTTTTTGATCAAAAGTGCTTTTGATGAAAATGCTTTTTTATCAAAAACACTTTTGATCAAAAGTCTTTTTTATTAAAAAATAACTTGATACTCAATTTTTTATTGAAGATTATTTAGAAATCCCCAAATAAATAGAACACATTTGGTATTTTTCTATTATTCAATCCAATAAATGCAAGATACATCATTATGAACAAGCTACAATTTATGAGTAGCTTGAACTCAACCATCTTTTGGGAAGGAGGAACACTGCATTTTCCCTAAATACATCCTTCATAGACATGTTTAAAAGGTGCCTCAAACTTGGGTAGAGAGGACACCATTCGAGATTTTCGGAGGCATAGAAAATTAGAAAAATTATGATGACCAAAGCATGCATGCCAAAACTTTGCATCTCAGATAGCTTGAGAATCTTGAACTACACATCTTGAGTCATTCATAGTTTTTGCCTAATCTATGAGCTTATACAACCCGCAACATAAAATTCCAAAAGCATTAATAACATCACCATTTGAGAGATCATGAATTGTACATCTATCATCAGCAAATTTGACAACCAAGACAATCTTGGCTAATGTTTAAATTTTTAAAAAGTGTACTTGGTATGTGGCATATATAAATCATATATCAATTGGAAGAACTTTCATGACCAATAGTCAGAATGATCTTCCCACTTTGCATTATAAGATAAGAGGATTTGTCAGCACATGTGATAGCATTCCTTCTAGGGCAAAGCTCAAGTGAACTAAAGGAATTGTGTTGCAAGGTAATATGTTTCGTTGCCCCACTATCAAAGTACTATACATTTGAGTCTACTACATACATACATTGCTCATGCAAAGATGGGTCATAGTTGCAAATAGTAGTAAATGCCCACTTTTCATTCTAAACAAGATTAGTAGACTTTGGTTTAGGTGTAAGGGCCTTTGCAACTACCATTCCAACATCTTTCTTCTTTCCCTCTTTTGTAGCCAATTTAGGAAAAATCTTTATGGCATGATCATTTTTCTTTTAGTATTTGCAAAACTATTTCTTCTTTTCTATTTTCTTCTTATATTTGTCTTCCTTCTTTGACTGTATAGCATTAACGAATTCCTATCTACTAGTATATGAGCTCCATTTTCCTTTGCCCTTCTCACTAGCTAAGAAATCTTGATCTACAACACACATAATTGACCTCTTTTGCTAGATTCATCTTCTGATAACAAAATAGAGACTAACTCCTCAAATGTTAAGGTATTTAGATTGCCTTTCATAATCAATTAAAGAATAAAAGAAAAACTCTAATATGAATCTCAAAGACCATTACCAAAAGTATGCATAAGTGAACTACCCCTCAAAACTTCATCAATAAAAATCAAATGCTCCTTCAAATCTTTGATCTTTGTGAAGAAACCAACCATAGAATCTCCTTGACTAATATGATCACTCTCCAACTATTTTTGGAGGTAAGCAACATAGGCCTCATTTGTTGCCTAGTATAAAGTGGTAAGTGTATCCCAAGCATCCTTTGCTATTTTGTAGGAGAGAATATGAGGGATGCAAAAAAATGACTCTATCTCAAAAGAGTTGAGTAGAAACACCATATGAAGCTCTACTAAACAAGTTTTAGACTTTGAGATGCCTATGTTTGAGAATCAAAACCTATATATATGTGTCACTCTAGCAGAACGGATGTACCACTATGGTTAAGATTCACCTCATAAATGTCAATCCATAGAGACATAATGATGATGATGATCATGAGGATGGGAGTGCACAAGTGAGTGAGTGAGAAGCACAATGACATCCACACACATACACGCAGTGGCACAAGGTAGAGCCAAGCATAGAAGAATGGAACCTTCTATTCATAAGCTCAAGAAACTTCTTGAAATGCTCACAAGACAAACTAGCCAACCTCAAAAATGAACTCTCTAGCTCTTTTTATAATTTTCTGATCAGTTTTGGCCGGCTTCAGATCTACTGCTTGGCCTAGTTAAAAACTAGGTTCGTAAGATATTTCAAGAGCTCAAATGAGCCCCAAAAGTTATGAAAATTGAAATGGGAGTCCAATGTGCATCCTCAAGATTGAGGATGACTTGGTTTGTAGAAAATGAAGTTATCAATACCAAAAATGATTATTTAAAAAGGGTTTTAGGGATAAAAAACATTGTTTTGTAATGTATGATGTTGGAAAATTTTGGAAGCTTCATTGATCTCCTTATCTTCGCTGGCTACTCTATTTGCTCATTCTTGCACCAATGCCATGGCCCTCTCTTTGACTACCTTCTCGTTGATTGCCTTATCAGCTTAGGCCTACTCCTTGGCCTCTTCTACTAACACTTCCCCCTCCCTTGTCTATGGCTTCCCTAACAAGCCCTTGTGGTGTGAGATGCTCAATGTAGTACTAAATTATGTCTAATGCCAGTTCATGTTCCTTGATTTGAAGACCCCTTGCAAAAAGTGTGTCTATGGCAACATATGGTGTTTGGAATAAAGGGCTTGCTCATAAGTGAACAAGTGTAAGACATGGGTTCGATTGGATATGAACACTTCCGAGTGGTATTCCCAAATCCTATGGTGAAAATATCTTGAAAAGTCTACTTATAACATGCTAGGAGATACTTCATTCAATAATGCCAAGCATATATGACTTTAATGGATGATGTCATGATCATGTCATAAAATAAATCCAAATTTCCATGCTCAAAACCTGGATTAGACATGTGAGGTGCCCAAAAATTCCTAAAACATTAAGAAACGACTTGAATAAGACAAAATATTTTCAATAACATAGGGGAAATGACATTGAGCATCTTTTCCAATCTTGGTATCCAACGGTAGATCCAACTCTCTTGATTAGAGAACATTTTGTATATCCCAAATGATTAATATAATCTTCTTCTTATTATATTTGCTCTTCCAAGTGTTTGTCTCTTAGTGTACATGTTTTGAAGTCTATTTCTCCTAAGTATTTAAAAGTGTCTTTGAAGTCATTGCACATGAGTATCTTAGTATTCCATATAATTTATCAAGTTAAGAAAGTATTTGATGTACATGGGGTGTTTATTTTGTGATTAGAGTGCTTGCAATGGCCTTAGAATGCATAAAAAAGCCTAGCATAGGAACACATGATTGGACCCTGCAAAAGTTTTGCAGGGCCCAATCTTGTGTTCCCATGGCATACCTTTTTTATGTTATTCTAGGTCATCAAACCATATGGCATGGACATTGGAGCATATGGTATGCCCTATCTAAGGTGCAAATCATGCAAACCCCTTGTACAATAGAGCAATAATCTTGATGCATGCTTACATGTACTTATAAATTGATGCACGTTTATATGCACCCATAGGAGTCCATATATTCTCTACTCATTGCACATCTACTTAAAGAGTCTTCCACATTGTTCCCCAAGTTTAGCTTATAATTCATGTTCATAGACTTTCAATATTATGCACATAGTGCTTGCAATGGCATAGGAATGCCAAAACAAAGGCTTGCCATAGAAACACGGGGATGGACCTTGCAAAAGTTTTGTAGGGCCCATCCCTGTGTTTATGTGGCAAGCCTTTTTTTGGCATTCCTAGGCCATTGCAAGCATTTTGGGCAACATCATTTTAAAGGAAACACTGAAAAAACATTGATTTAACTATGCAAAACATATGAAGTTATCAAAAAAATAAATACACAATAGACAATTGAATGCATATCAAAATCAAAAAAAGCATAATTAATATTACAATTTTTTTCAATTGGATCTTTCGTTCGTCTTTGAAAAGATAGTAGCAATTGGTAAGTCAAAACTGATTGGTATATTAAATGGGGGTCTATCAATCCAAGACCCAAAGCTATTCCTATTTGACCTAATATTTTTCCTCTAAAGTTAACTCCCAAGGTAGTAAGGCCAAAGGAATTCCTAACCAAAATTACACTTGCATTATTGTAGATAGGCACAAAAGTTTGCTCAAGGCCTTCAAACACCAAGTCATGAAGTGTCCTTGAGGGGAAAGTCCTTGTGGATATTTACAAAATCGTCCTTTGGCAATTTTCCAATGTAGTTTACCAAGGAAGAGCCACTCCGAGGGGCAACCAAGTCACGAACACTCCTTTCTATGAGTTTATCGACTTCAACTGCTTCGTGCACATAGACAATCATGTGCCCTACATCCTCAGCAACAACCATAAAATCTTTAGGCACTTTGCAAAGGCCTCATCTCCTTTATCGATGTAAAAAAGTAGGTCACAAGGGACCCATTTACACTCATATGCTAGAATATCTATAGCAATATCATAATATATAGAATTCCAAGAAACCTGTAATCTCCTTGAGCACATCGGAGTTCATGGTTAGCATCCCTTCAAGATTGGGGACTCTATAGAATAGCCCATACAAATCTATATAACCTTTGTAGTCTATATTATCAAAGAACTCCATGAACAGATCTCAAAGAGATTTGATGGGAGTGGAAGTGCTACCAACCATTGCGTGTGCACGAGAATTCTATTGGCTTGTTTGCTCTTTCTAGCTCTTTGTGTTGCAAATTTGAGAAATGAGCAGTTTCAAGTTTTTAAAGTGACTGGGCCCACATTTAAAAGTACATAATAAAATAGTGAAAGTAAAAAAAATGAGTTTCTGATGACAAAATAATGCATAGAACACCAAACGATATGATTTTTTTTGCAATTGTAATTTCAAAAAGATTCCAAAAGTTTTGAAACTACCATTGCAAAATAAGAAGGTATATACAATATTTAACATGTATTGTTTGTCCTACTTTTTACAACTTTCTTGAAAGTGAAAAAACCATGAGATATAATGACTAGGACCCAAAAAGTGACATTATCAGGTTGTGAAAGAGCTATGACAATGAGAGTTCAGTTCCATCTTTAATCCAATCTACAAGGACTTTCATTTTGTATTCCAATATTCTTCCCACCTATAATCAATTTGCAAGAAATTGAAGTTATAAAACTAAAATTAGCAATAATGAAAAGATTACTTTTACAAAAGCATAAAACATTTCTCACCTTATGTCCTTGTATTTTGAAAGTGGATTGAGTTAGTCCCTCAAACCCCATAATCACCAAGTGTTCTCAGATTAGCCAAGGTCCAATGATGATTCACTAAAATAGTTTTCGTTTCATTGTTGGGCAATTTAAGCTTTATTTCAAATAAATGTAAAGATCCCTCTAAACTTTGAAATGGTATCAATTCGCCAAGTTTGTACATCCAACGATCATAGTAGAATCTAATGTATAATGAAGTATGTTGTTTCAAATATCAAAATCCTATACCTATTTCACCTATTTACAAAGATACTTATCATCATTTGCATTTCCTTCTATCAAACCCCAATTTTCACCTAGAAGACTTTCGACTTGCTCATATATGATATCTTTACACATGAACATGGTGGAAGTCTCTTGGAATGAGAATCCTTGGAATAAATATACAAAAAATGGATGGAAAAAGACTAGTGCAAACCTATAGATCTAGAAACTTTTGTGAATTTCAAAGATTTATGTATATCCATTACCATCTTGTGCTTCAAAGATGATACAAACCATATACCAGTTTTTGGCCACTCGAATCTAAGAAGAGAATGTACTTCAATTCTCTCTAACATTCCAAAACCATTCATTGTAGAGGGTACAACATATCTATGTATGTAAAGGAAAACTCTACCATGGTAAATTTGAGCAGGAGATATTTTTGGAAAGACTAGTGCACAAACATCTGCATGCAATGCCTGGAAAGTACCTGTAAGACTATGAAGTAGTCGCTCTTCCACCAAAGTAGAAGGAAATATATTTGAACAAACAAAATAGTATCTAAACAGTTCAGAAATATATTCAACACTATAAAACATACAATATGGTAGAGTAATACTTACAATTCACAAGATATCTCATTCTAATGGAATTTTTTAGTTTCATAGTTGCCACTATAAAAACATGTTGTACAATAACAACCATCACATTGTCTTTGTGCTTCTTGAAGCCAAGTAACTTTCCCTTCCAATGAAGATTCAAGTTTCCATGATGTCTAACTCAATGAGGCCAAAATCTAGAGGGCTCCATGTACACCCATGCACCTTTGGAGTACTCATGTGATAGCCATTGTCCATCTATAGCGTTGACATTGTGACATCTTAATATGAGGACTTCATCTTTTGGTCACCTAGAAGATTTAGATGTTGCCATTGAAGTTGAAGGTCTTCAAGCTGTTGGAGACCTCTTAATCTCCAAAGGTTTGATCTATACTGATCTAAGAGCACCTCTATATCAGTTATGGATCAAACGTTACACAAATGATATATTTATTAATCAAAACTTCCACTATCACTTCTCTGAGTGAAGAAATTCCTTCTTCAGAAAATCTGCGTCAAACATCGACTTTATTACATGCACATATCTTCATATTTCTTCAAGCTAATGATGCACACATCTCCAAACTATCTTTGCACAATCATATCAACCATTAGTTTCTCAAAAGAATCATTAAAACTTTAATTTGATCCTTAAGATCAAAAGTATGTCAGAAACTATCTTCCTGAACAAGCGACTTTGACATAGGTAACTTCTAAGGTTGATTTCTCACACCACACATCCCGTTTTGGTAAATGATTTTAGCCATAGCCTCCTTACCTTCTAACTTAGATTTTGAATACTCATTCATAAAAAAATTTACACTGTGCACTAAGATCTAAGCAAAACATTGACACGAAAAAATGCGCGACTCTGAGAGGTCTACCTGCAGACTTTACATACACATGTTCCTATTGATCATACTCACAACACGAAAGGAATTAGATCATGAAACTTTGAACATAGCCTCATTAACCTCTAGATTAGATGTGTACAAAAAGATTTCTGATCCACGTGATCACACTGAGAGAAATCTATGAAATACTCGTCGCTATTTTCTGAAGATGACTCTCTTCACATCTATCTCTATGACACTTGGCTTCTAATGACTTTCTCATGTATTTCTTTACATCATTGACTTATATACATATGGTTCTAGACTCATCCCACATATATTACACTACACCTTATCATCCTAAGGATTATTTATACTCAAATTACAAAAATTTCCAACTGTAATGTACATATGTATACAAGCTTCACTTTTGAGATCCCTTCACTTTTCCAAGTGTCTTATTCCACTTCAATCTGATCATAGACTTTCTTCAAGCTCTTTATAATCATCAATTTGTGATTGTTTTGTTCCAACAGCTCCCCCTCAATCAGTAATTGTGATTATTCCATTCTTCTTCACTCGTGCCATCTCTTTGAATCTCTGTAGCTTGGGTCCATCCAAGCTTTTTGTTAACATATCTACAATTTGTTCTTTTGTTGGAGTATACAACACTTCAATCTCTTTATCAAGTACATTTTCCCTCAAGAAATGATACTAAATCTCTATATGCTTAGTCTTGGCATGAAAAAACAGGGTTAGCTACCAAGTAAAATGAACTCATATTGTCTCCAAAAATAATTGGAGTACTCTGATCAGTTCCAAAACTCTTCAACAAGGTCTTTAACCATATCACTTCCTTTGCAGCCTCTACCATTCCTTTATACTCAGCTTCTGTGGATGACAAAGCAACTGTATGTTGCTTCTTTGAGCACCAAGAAACTAATTTATCTCCAATATAACAGAGATACCCATGAGTAGAACTTCTATCATCTTAATCACCTGCCCAATCTGCATCACTAAACACTTTGATTCTTGTATAAGAAGTAAATCCATAATACAGACCTTCATTTAGGGTTCCTTTAATATATCTGAGTACCCTTTGAGCTACAATCCAATGAGTCTTCTTTGGACAATGCATAAATTGTGATAACACACCTACTACATATGATAGATCTGGCCTTGTCAAGGTAGCATATATTAAACTACCTACCAAAATCTGATATTTCTGTTGATATATTTAGGTAGTGATGTGTGTGAACACACTAGGATAGCCGGGGCACTTTTTTCCCTCGTTAGGAGGTTTTTTTTCCCCGGCTTGTATATACGCCTATTGCCCTAATGGGCTACTTATCTTTGTACATTCTCTAGTAATACATTCAGTATTGTGTGTTGTGCTCCAAGCTTCTTCTTCTTCCTTGTGCTGTTTGCGTGCTTCGGCAGATGTCTAACTCCAACAATTGGTATCAGAGTAGGTCGTCGCTTCATCTAGTGTGCCGTCGACACTCCTCCGTTTGCAGTCTCAGAGTCATACGAATTTTGGTGAGCATACTCAGGGTGTTTCCGAGATCAAAATAGCTTTGCTGTGTGGTGCCGAAATCGCAATCTGAGCTCGTTTCGACCTCCGATTGCACTATCGCAGCGCTTGTGCAGGCTATTTCATCTTTTTGTGCCAAAGGTATATACCTGTTTCTGTTCACTAGTATAGGCATCTCGAAGTTTGCTACAGGTTTAGCAGAACTCGTCTGGGTAGTTCCATTCAACTTTTTGAGATACAATCAATTTTCTGCATCAAGGTATTTTAGTCACCGGCCATGGCTGAAAGTAGTGATGTATTCCGTATGTTGGCTGTTGAGGATAAGTTGGATTATACCAACTACCCATTATGGGCTTATATGATGCGACATGTATTGGTTGCAAAAGGATTGTGGAACATTGTGCAGGGTGTTGAAAGACATCCTATTACACCTGTAACAACAGGTACTACGAATACAGGTGCTGGAGCTGATGAAGATGGTGTCGAAGATGATATTGTGCAGATTCCTGTTCGTACTGCTGTTTTTGTTGCACCTACTGCAGAGCAGATTCGTTGGGATGGCAGAGATGCCCACGCACATGCATTGATAGCTTTGTCTGTCAAACGTGCCATTATTCCTCATATTCGCTCATGCAGAACAGCTAGGGATGCTTGGGATACACTTACCACATTGTACCAAGCTAGGAATGAGGCTCGTGTTGCTTATCTCCAAAAACAGTTGGAGAGTGAGCACATCAATGAAGGTGATTCTATGGACAGTTTCCTAACGAAGATCAAAGATTTGAAGGAACAGTTGATTTCTATTGATGAGGTTATACCAGATAGCTCACTTGTGTAGACCGTTCTGAATGGTCTTCCTGATTCATATCAGAGTTTTGCTTCTACTCTTCAGTTGATGATGAAAGGCAATCCGAATGCCTTATCATTTGAGGAGTTAGTTTCTGTTCTATTGCAGGAAGATCAGTCCAGGCAGAACAGGTCCATTATCCGTGTTGCAGATCAAGCTTTCCTGGCTAGTCAGAAGGGCAAAGGAAAATGGAGCTCTTCTACTAGTAAGCAGAAATCTGCAAATGCTGCACATTCAAAGAACCAGGATAAAGATGAGAAGAAATCAGAAAAGCAAAAATTGTTTTGCAAGTACTGTAAAGGGAATGATCATATCATAAAGAACTGTCCAAAACTGGCTGCAAAAGAGGCAAAGAAAAAGGAGGCTGGAATGGTTGTTGCAGAAGCCTCTACACCAAAAACAGAGTCTACTAATCTTGTGCAGGAAGAAGAATGGGTGTTTACTACTGTTTGCAGTTTTGACCCATCTTCTCATGAGCAGTGCATGTCTATAGTGGACTCAGATGTTTGGTACTTTGACAGTGGGGCGACCAAACATATTACCTCGCAGCACAGTTTTTTCTCTTCACTTGAGCGTGCCCCTACAGGGAATATTGTCACATGCCCCAACAACTCCTCTTATCCTGTTATGGGAGTTGGTAAGATCATTCTGACTACTGCTGATGGTAGTTCTTTCACCTTGTCAGATGCTTTATTTGTGCCAGGGATCAAGAAGAATCTATTATCAGTTTCTACATTAGCCAAGATTGGCTTGGTTGTGAAATTTGTTGATGATAGATGTACATTTCATGATCTGTCAAATGGCGATGTTACTATTGCTTCTAGCATTTTATGTCGTGGGCTGTATAAGCTCATAGACTATGAAAGATCTGTGAATGATTCGGCATGTGCAGTTCATGATTCTCAGGCTATGTCAGATGCAAAGCTTTGGCATGCACACTTTGGTCATCTAAATTTTGCTAGTTTGCTATGCCTGTAGAAATCTGATATGGTGTCTTCTTTGGCCAAGCTTGAGGCACCTGGAAAACATGTATGTGAAGGCTATATTTTGGGCAAAATGTAGCGTTCCTCCTTTCCAAAAGATGGTTCAGTTCGGGCTACACAGAAATTGCAGCTTGTACATAGTGATGTCTGTGGTCCTATGCAGACACCTTCTTTTGGAAACTATCTTTACTTCATGACTTTCATTGATGATTTTTCTCGGCATGCATGGGTATATCCATTGAAGGCAAAGTCCGAAGCGTTTTTGTGCTTCAAACAATCTTTGGTTTTGGCTGAAAATCTGTCAGCATGTAAAATGGGCACCCTCCGTTCTGATCGAGGGGGGGAATATATGTCTTTTGATTTTAATGCATTTCTGGCTGAACATGGGATAAAACACCAGTGTACAGTGCCGTATATACCTCAACAGAATGGAGTTGTTGAACGGAAGAACAGGTCACTCATGGAGATGGTGAGGTGTATGGTCAAGAGTCAGGCTTTACCACATAGTTTCTGGCTTGAGGCTGTCATGTGTGCAACATATGTACTTAACAGGTGTCCCATTAAAGCGCTGTACCATATGAGTCTTGGCATGACCGCAAGCCATCTATTGCTCATCTGCGTGTTTTTGGTTGTTTGGCATATGCATTAGTGCCTGAACAACATCGCAGAAAATTGGATGATAAGGCAGTAAAATGTATTTTTGTTGGGTACAGTTCTGAAAGTAAAGGCTATCATCTGTATCATCCACAGACTAAACGCATTCTGGTTAGCCATGATGTTGTTTTTGTGGAAGAACTGGTGTCCCCAAGTTTACCTACTGTTCTAATTGAGCTTTCAATGTAGCTATTAGTTTATCCTTTGCTTTGATTTCTTCGGTGGCTCTTGTGACTTCTTCTTTGTTCTTCAAGAGTTCCTCTCCTATGGCAGCGAGTTGATTAGCGTCTTCATTGCATTGTACTAAGAATTTATTCTCTACCATCTTCCACTTTCTCCTAAGTTCATTAGTATCATCCATATATCTTTTTTCCCATTCCGCTATGATGTCTTGCTCCCTCTTCAACTGATTTTCATACTTTGTTATCTGATCCTCCAATGCTTTTGTGTTGCTTTCTGTCATATCTAGAGCTACTATAGGTTGGTTGCATAGTACGTCCGTCATTAGTTCTTTGTTCCTGGTCCTTAGATTATCGGCTTCATCCATGTATACCTTGATTTGGGATTCAAGGAGTTTACTTCTAGCATTCATTCGTATTTTTTTTGCTTCTCCAGCCTCATATTTACTTTGTAGTTCTCTTAGTTGTTCTTCCAGCTTCTTATTTTCCGTTTCCAGTGTGGTGCATTTATTCTTAACCTCATTGGTTTCTACATCCACATTCAAGAATGTTTTTGGGATGCTTGGTTCTTCCCCCGTTCGTACATCTCTTCCTTGCTCTACATGTATTGTCTCGTTGTGCGGTTGTCTTATTTGCAGCTGTACGTCTTGGTCTCTTACTTCCTCTTCATTATTGGTCGATTTGGTAGCACTCCCTTGAAATGTGACATCCAACAAAGAGGGTTCTGCTACTACCCTTATTGGTGTGAAGGGTTCAAACTCTTTTACTGTGTCTTCTACTTATTCTTCCTTGGGGTTCTTTACCAGGAACTCTCCCGCTAGAAGAGTCTCTTTGATTTGCATGTTCGGTGCTTCATTCAATTTGATGATATGAAGTCCTTCTTGAGATGCTTCCTGCCTTTTCATGCCCATGATAGTGTTATCAGGCATCTGATCAACTTTTGTGCCTTCCATGCCAAAGTCATCATGTACTTGATTCAGTTCCTCCCATTGACCATCATCCTTTGAATCACTTTTAATATCCACATTCAGCATAGATGTTTCTTGTTCTTCTAGTGTGCTCGATGATGAGCTAGAATTCATCAAGCCCAATTCTCTATATCTATGAACTTTGATCAGCCTTTTCTTTGTTCAAAGTCTTGATGGGCTTGTTGGTAGTGATGCCCTTGCACTGATAGGTTTACCTGTCCTTCCATATACTGGTGAGTTGTTTCCATTGCCTTTGTTAATTCCTCTTCCGTGATGGGTTGATTGAGGTGGATTTGATCTACATCAAAGGCTACCGCGTCGAAAGAATATCCATTGGAGAGTTCTTTTTAATATGCTCATTTATTGTATTTTTTTGAGAGATTTTTTATGGCTCATTTACCGTTGTAAAAGCCTTGAGGTTTACACATATGTGAAGGTAGAAAGATAGAGCCCAAATCCCACGAATTTGTGGTGGTTGAAGTTGCATTCAATCAAGCAATCAAATCACCTAAAAGTAGATCAAACTAGATCTTCACTTTTCCTATATTGTAGGAAAGTGAATTGATTCCCTCCAACAACCATTCCCACCTTCATTTGAATTCAAATTCCACTTGTACAAGTCATGGAACACTCCTAAAGTCTATATAAAGACTTTAAATCACTTGTACAATACATGGAAGCAATATACATACACTTGTGACCATCATTGTCTTGCTCCTTCAATTCTCTACATTATCTTCTTCGCCAACAGTAATCTTGGCTCTCTCTCCAGGGCTCCATATTTAGTGCAAGATGGCTCATTGGAGTGTCTAGTTTATGCCTATAAAGATTAAAAGCATTTGGTTTAGTAGATTGGGAGAAACCTGAGTTTTTCTGTCTCGGGGTCAATCTCTACGTATTCCTGAAAAATAGGAAGTACCACCGGTGAATGTCGCATTCATTCATATAGCATATGTTTCTTATTCCTTATACTTTTGTGCATTCCATACACTCAACCCTATGTGTATCACTCCCATAAAAGTATTTTTTCTAATTAAAATCATGCTGGTCGCTCTGGGCATTTGAAGTTCATTGTCTCTTCCATAGATAGTAAGTTTTTTGAGCTAGTCGACCCGCGAACCTATCTGTTTTGTATAGACTCATTCTCCTTGACGCTCCAAAGTACATAGTGAATTTCTTTGCACTTATAGCATGCCTATAAGGTCTACTTGAGTCTCCATAAGCTCAAGGGCTGGTCTTGTGCCGGTTGGCTTGACCAGACTTCGTCGCTTGGAAACACACTTTTCTACCTTCTACAAGCTTCTCCAAGTTCTTTCTGTGGTATCAGAGCTAGATCAAGATGGGTGATGGCTTTCCCTCAATGATCGAGAAGCTTGATTGACACAACTACGCGGCTTGGCAAATCAGGATGGAGGCCTATTTGCAAGGTAGAAATCTTTATGGAATTGTAGTAGGTGATGAAGCTATGCCTATTCCAAGATCCAAAGGAGGACCTACACAAGAGGAGACAGATAAGCTAACACATTGGTGCGCAAGGGATTCTCAAGCAAGGTCATACACACTAAACTCTATCTCTGACTTTCTATTACCACATATTAGAGGATGCAAGACATCTCAAGAGACTAGGGATGCCCTCGAGACTTTATTTTTTGCTAGTACCAAAGCAAGAAAGAATCATCTTTGGAACGAGTTCAAACAAATGAAGAAGACACCTAAACAAACCATCACAGAGTTTGTTACCAAGGTCAAGGAGCTTGCAGACTAGTTAGCATCCATTCGAGAGCTGATTGAAGAAGAGGTCATCATGAGGCAAATTCTCAACGGCATTCGAAGTGATGAGCAATGGAAATCAACACGATGGCTTATGAACTCATTATGGATGTGCAAACTCCAGACTTCAACATCTTTCTTGGACAACTCTTCAATCAAGAAGCCAACAATAGCATTAAGGAAGGTAACTCTTATCATGGTAATTCAACTAGTGCTCTATATGTAGATAAGAAGGATAAGAAGCAGAAAGGCAAGAAGAAGGAAGAAGATGAAGAAGAGACTTCCAAAGCCAACTTCGCAAGCAAGAGCAAGTGGAAAGGGAAGAAGAAAGGACCAAAGCAAGAGAAAGCCAAAGGTCAGAATGTTCAACCTTGTGCCATATGCGATAAGACCAACCACACCACCCAAAATTGTTGGTTCAATGGGAAGACCCAGAAAGGAAGTGGAAGAGGTGGATATGGCAGCAATAGAGGCGGAGGTGGACACAACTTCAACAATAACAATAGAAGCTATAATAGAACGGACTACAATAATTACTCAGAAGATCAACCACATGAAGACTCATTGCTTCTTATGAGCCTAAGCCACAAAGAAGGTAAAGAAGATGATCATTTGTTCTACATAGATTCAGGATGCTCGAATAATGTTGCAGGCAACATTGCTCTTCTATCTGATTTGGAAAGTCCAAAGCATAGACATGATGTGCAAACAAGGGATGACACAAAGCACAATGTGGAAAAGATTGGTAATGTCAAAGCTTCCAATGGTAGGACAAACATTCTAAGTAAGGTTCTCTATGTACCCACTATCACTAAAAACCTAATAAGTGTAGGCCAAATAGTTGAAAAAGGCTTGCAAGTTAGGTTCACCCAACATGGAGCTTTTGTGGAAGATCCATGTCAAGGCTTCGAGAAGATAGCCGGAGGTGAGAAGCATGGTAGGTTCTTTACTTTTGAATTAGGAGAAACCAGGAACATAGATCTATTGAACTTTGGGTCTCAAACCCTAAGTGAGCTTGAAGTGTGGCATAAGAGACTTGCTCATGTGAATGAAAGAACCTTGAAGGATATATGCAAGGATCAAAGTGTTCTAGGACTGCCGAACATATCAAAGCAACACATGATCAGCAGGTGTGATGCATGTCAGATTGGGAAGGCACAAAGACAACCATTCAACCACAAAGGCTACATCCACAACAACTTATTGGACTTAGTTCATACAGATGTATGGGGACCAAGTCAAGAACCTTCATTGGCAGGATCAAGGTATTATGTCTCATTTATTGACGACCATAGTAGATGGACTGTTCTATACTTTATCAAGAGTAAGAATGAAGTGTTTGATTGCTTCAACAAGTATCTTGCATAGGTGGAGAATCATACAGGTAGATCACTTAAGAAGCTCAGATCTGATGGAGGGGGAGAATACTTCTCCAAAGAGTTTGATGAGCTCTTGTAGGACAAAGGTATCAAAAGGGAAGTCACTACTAGGTAATCTCCTCAACTAAATGGAATTGCACAGAGGAGAAACAAGACATTGGTTGGATCAGCCCGAACGATGCTTGAAGAGAAGAAGTTGCCTTATTATCTATGGGCAGAAGCTATTTCAAATGCTGTGTACCTTGTCAATAGACTACCATCCAAATCACTTCAAGGTATGACTCCTTATGAAGCATGGCATGGAAGAAAACCTAGTCTTGGACATTGCAAGGTTTTTGGTTGTTTAGGTTATGTTCATGTACCATCACAAATAAGAGGTAAGCCAGATGAAAGGGCAACAAAGGCAGTGTTTATTGGATATGATTCAACTCAGATGGGTTACAAGTTCTTCAATCCTTCAACCAAGCAATTGACTACAAGTAGAGATGTTGTGTTTGAAGAACACATGTCTTGGTATGATGAAGACAAACAAAAGGTAACACTACCATATGATCTTGATTTTGAATCTCATCAATTAGGAAGCAAGCATGATACACAGGTCCAGGATCCAAGAAGTGATACAGATGATGACCAAGATGAAAGAGAAAAGGATTACAAGCTATGGAAGTCAAGAGGCAAAGCAAAGATGCAAGAGGTTGGAGAATGCTCCAAACAAGTACCTAGAAGATCAGCAAGAGAGAAGAAACAACCAGAAAGGTATGGATATGATTCCATATTTGTTACGAAGCATCCAATATACTTGGCAAAAGACTGTATTTCAGAGGAACCCTCAACCTATGAAGAGGCAAAGGGAAACCCTAATTGGGAAAAGGCCATGAAAGAAGAGATAGATGCATTGAAGGAGATGGATACTTGGGATTTGGTTCCAATGTCGCCGAATCAAAAGGTAATTGGTTGCATATGGGTATATAAAGTTAAAAGAGATTCAGATGGATGAGTTTGTAGGTACAAGGCAAGATTAGTTGCCAAAGGATTCTCACAAACTCATGGTATAGACTATGAGGAAACATTCTCACCAGTTGCAAAGATGACTACAATCATGACATTGATAAGTGTAGCTGCATTCTTAAATGGTTGGATAAGTGAAGAGGTATACATGTCACAACCACCAGGTTTTAAAAACCCTAATCATCAATCTTATGTTTGCAGACTTAAGAAAGCATTGTATGGATTGAAACAAGCTCCAAGAGCTTGGAATTACAGGTTGGTTAGATATCTTCAAGATCAAGGGTTCAAAGCTAGCAGCTCAAATCCTTCTCTATTCATCAAAAGGGATCACAATGAGGTTATCTATCTATGTGTATATGTAGATGATATTATTGTGATAGGTGATGATCTAAATGGGATTCAAAGAATCAAGAGACACATGCAAGAGGAGTTCAAAATCAGTGACCTAGGTGAGCTCACATATTTCCTAGGTATGCAGGTGATATACATAGATGAAGGAATGTATTTGACTCAAAGAAGATACATTCAGGATCTTCTTCTCAAGTTCAAAATGGAGAACACTAAACTTGCATGTACACCTTTGGAGATGAATCATAAACTTACTGTTTATGAAGGTGAGAAAATTGAAGACATTAAAGAATATCAAAGTTTGGTAGGTAGCTTGATATATGCTAATCATACAAGGGCAGACATCTCATATAGTGTGGGAGTGCTTAGTCAGTTCATGCACTCACCGAGAAGACCACACATGGATGCGGCTAAGAGAGTACTTAAGTATCTCAAAGGAACAATCAACGAAGGTATGTTCTATCCTTACTCTTCAGATTTGGATATCAAAATCTACTCAGATGTAGATTGGGCAGGAGTTAAGGATGATAGAAAAAGTACATCTGGTTACTTAGCATTTGCAGGTTCGAAGCTAGTGTCATGGAGTTCCAAGAAGCAACCAACAATTTCTTTATCTTCAACTGAAGCAAAGTATAGAGGCTTGATCATAGCAACTCAAGAGGCAGTATGGTTAAAAGCATTGTATACAGATTTGGGACTTGTGAGTTCCAAACCTCACATATTCGGAGATAATGTAAGTTCCATGCATCTAGCAGCAAATCCTATTTTCCATGCGAGAACCAAGCACATAGAAGTCCATTACCACTTCATCAGGGAGAAGCTCATGGAAAAGGAGATTGACATTTCTTTTGTTCTGACTGAAAAGCAAGTAGCAGATATGATGACGAAGGCACTTGATGGAGAAAAGCTTTGTAGATTCAAAGCTATGGCAGGTATTCAACCTATCAGAGAATGAATACTCAAGCAGACTTTAGCTTGAGGGGGAGTTGTTGGAACATCAAGCTTACACTATGCCTGAGGTGGATTTGATCTACATCAAAGGCTATCGCGTCGAAAAAATATCCGTTGGAGAGTTCTTTTTCATATGCTCATTTATTGTATTTTTTTTGAGAGATTTTTGATGGCTTATTTATCGTTGTAAAAGCCTTGAGCTTTACACATGTAAAGGTAGAAAGATAGAGCCCAAATACCACGAATTTTTGCTGGTTGAAGTTGCATTCAATCAAGCAATCAAATCACCTAAAAGTAGATCAAACTAGATTTCCTAGATTGTAGGAAAGTGAATTAATTCCCTCCAACAACCATTCCCACCTTCATTTGAATTCAAATTCCACTTGTAGAAGTCGTGGAACACTCCTAGAGTCTATATAAAGACTTGAAATCACTTGTACAATACACGGAAGCAATATACATACACTTGTGACCATCATTGTCTTGCTCCTTCAATTCTCTGCATCATCTTCTTCGCCAATAGTAATCTTGCAGAGACTTCTGCTCTCTCCAAAGCGACAAATTGAGTGCAAGATGGCTCTTTGCAACGATATTAGAGTCACGTTTATGCCTACAAATTTTCAAAGCATTTGGTTCTCTAGATTGGGAGGAATCTAAGTTTTTCTGTCTCGGGGTCAATCTCTGCATATTCTTGAAAAATAGGAAGTACCACCGTTGAATGTCACATTCATTCCTATAGCATATTTTTCTTATTACTTATACTTTTGTGCATTCCATACACTCAACCCTATGTGTATCACTCCCATAAAAGTAGTTTTTCTAATTGTAATCATGCTGGTCGCTATGGGCATTTAAAGTTCATTGTCTCTTCATAGATAGTAAGTTTTTTGAGCTAATCGACCAGCGAACCTATATGTTTTGTATGGACTCATTCTCCTTGATGCTCCAAAGTACATAGTGCATTTCTTTGCACTTATAGCATGCCTATAAGGTCTTTTTGAGTCTCCATAAGCTCAAGGGCTGGTCTTGTGCCGGTTGGCTTGACCAAACTTCATCACTTGGAAACACACTTTTCTACCTTCTACGAGCTTCTCCAAGTTCTTTCACTTTGGACAGCCTTTTTCTATGTTCAGAGTCTTGATGGGCTTGTTGGTAGTGATGCCCTTGCACCGATAGGTTTACCTGTCCTTCCATATACTGGTGAGTTGTTTTCATTTCCTTTGTTAATTCCTCTTCTGTGCTGGGTTGATTGTCTTCGAGTCTTGTCCTTGGAAGTACATGTGTCCTCTTTAATGTTGGGGCTTCTGCTTCTGCCTGCATCATCTCTTGTAATCTCTTGATACCTCTCATTCTCAATTTTTAGCTCGTTTCAGCTTCTTCTACTATTTTGACTCCCTTTTTTTCCTTGGGACCGTGGCAATCTTTGCATACTTTTGCATTTCTTCCGATGAAGGCAGGACTTTCAAATATTCCCGAATGCATAAAGCATGATAGATAAATATTGTTAAGGCAATGCTTCTGCTCAAGAACTTCTTATGATTCCACTGTTTCTTTGCTTCGAAGAGTCGTTCTTGAATCTATGGAGTCATGTTAACTTGATTCCCTATTTGTTTGATGGCATGGGACAACATTTGCACTATGATCTTCTGTGGAGCAGTATATCTGTGCATCTTTGGAAAGCAAAAATGTTGGTGGATGAGTCTGACTTCCTCTTGTATATCAATATGATTGATATATGTGAACATTCTGGTCTTAGCCCCCTGGCTTTCCTCTTTCAAAATTGTATTTCTGTCCTTTTCCCATCCGAAAGCTTCTTTAATTAAGTCGTGGGTGAATTGTATGATGACCCACTTGCCTGCTGCATCTAGGACTCTTGCTTTGGGTACTAATGGATCATGCAAAGCTGGTTGTAAGGTATTCATCACTTGTGTGCATCATTAGAAGTCTGATTTGTATATTGGGAGTTCAAAGTACTTATGAATACCAGCTTTGTTCATAATGTCTATAGTGGATGGAAGTTCATGCACTACTTTGAAATCTTGGGACATCACTAGAAACTAATGGTCTGTGTCCATAATTTTAATCGTCACCAAGAACAGATAATCCTCGGCAGGATGATCCTCCCGAAACCAGTGACCTTTTGCCTTTGTCATGCTCTGTAGGGGAAATTCCAGTACCTCCTCTTGAATAGTCGCTTCAAAGTCCTCAGAAGCCATCTGCACTTGTAATAAGAAGAGCATCAGCTTTTTATAGAAGACATGTCGTTAGTGATGTGTGTCTCTGTGACATGTTGTTCATTGCATCAATCCATTTTCCCTTACGTAAGTAAGATCTCTTACCACACATCTTTTGATTTATATCCTGAACGAAAACAAGAGCTAGTTTATCCGAAGCATTTAATTATTCACATAGTAGGCCCATTCCTATGGAAGTAGAATCTAGTGTCTATTCCCATGTGGGAAATGTGCACCTCTAGTCTTGTTGAACATAATATTTGCCGAATGCATGGCCTTGTAGTGTGGCCCTATCATACATATTGTACGTGCATTCGACGCTTCATGAGTGCAATTGGAATCCTATGTAATATGTTGTTCCTATCCTTGTAGCCTCTTGGGTCTCCATATCCATTTTGTAGTGGATGTTTGAGTTATCCTCTTCTCTTGGTTTTGTTGTATTCTTTTTTCTTCTTCTTTCTTTTTGGAAGTCTGATTGGTTGATATCGTGTCCCTCTAGTACCTTTGGTGAGTCTTGTCTGGCTTCATGGTCCTGCTTTGTCTGTGTAATATTTCTTCTTGCTTGTCTATCACTTGACTTGCAATCTGTTTGACCTTTTTCGGAATCCATATGTGCTACCGTGTTTTTTGGGCTTCTACTAATGACTTTGGAAGCCACACTCTCAGAAGTCCTTTTGGTTCCGATTGTAAAGAAGAGAATTCGTTGTTTCTCCTTGTCTCCATAAGATGAATGAGTGGTATTGGTGTTGACTTCTCTGATTCCCTTATTCAATCCTTGTGAACCCAATGTAGATTAGCACTTCCTGGTTGTGATAATCGGATAGTAGACTTTCACGTGGATGGTCTTCCCTTGTTGTAGGTAGCTTTTGGAGCGTTGTCTTCACAATTTCTCTTAGATTCACCGTTCATGGGGGATGAAGGCACCTTATCAACTGATTCATTGGTATTGGTAGTCAATCCTTTCTTAAGGTGCTCCTCTGTTAAACTTTTAATGGAGTCGTTTGCTAACTCCTTTTCTAGGGTTTCTTTCTCATGGTTGATGGTTTCGTGCATGTGAGGGAGTCTTTCTTCTAACAGGCTAAAGATTTCCTTATGACCTATTTTGGCTGAGATGTACCCTTGAGCTAGATGAATGATCACTTCGTTCTCAATAATCCAATCTTGTCCTAGGATCAGGTTCTCTATTAGATCCTCGTCTTTACACACCAAAAGTCGTTGCTCCATAGTGGAATTTCCTAGGTGGAGGGATACTACAGCTTCTCCAATGCATTCTATGACATGGCCCCCAATGCCTATCATGTGAGCTTTAGTTGGTTTTATGATCGTCTGAAGATGCGTAATAACCGTTAGCCGTATGCAGCTGAGAGCTACCCGTGAGTTAATTAATGCATCGATCAATTGGTATTCTATAGTTCCAATCCCTAGGTTTAAATATGGTTGAGATATGCAGAGATTGGTTGTGTTGGCCTGGTGAACTTGATAGTTGGCCATTGGAATAGGCTTCTCTCCTTGTAAATATCGTTCATCCCTTTGCCTTATCCACTCTTTTCGTTTCTTGATATGCTCTAGGGCTTCTTCCTTTCCTCTTCCCTTATTCTCTCTTCTTCTTTTTTTCTATTTTGTGCCCCTACAAGTCGTGCTAACATTTGATCCATCAATGGCTCCATGTAACGTTTTACTCAACAACCACTTATGTAATTAGGAAGTATGTCTCTGTCCAAGGTAGCTAGATTGGCAACTCCACTTGTTGAAATCCTATTGATTAGTAGAGGTCCATATCTGCGTTTCTATAAATTCTTGGCATGTTGCTTCAAAGTATACACCAGGACTAAGTTTCCTTCTTTTAGTCCTTTATCTTTGATGTGCACATCATAATATGCTTTTTGTCTTCTTTTTGCCGCATAAATTCTCGCAACAACTTGTGGTATTGTTTCGTGTAGCTTCTAAATTTGTTTGAGTTGCCTAGACAACTCATGCCCAGTCCATTCATATTGTTGTGTCACTCTTAAAGTAGGCACCAAAAAATCGATTGGCAAGATTGCATTTTGACCATAAACTAGGTTAAATGGTGTAGTTCCAATGGCTGTCTTGTAAGCCACACGGAAGGCCCAAATTGCATGATGCAATTGTTTGTCCGAATTTGACCTTCCATTATTGACTATTTTGGCCAATACAGTGCACAACACTTTATTGGAACTTTCTGCTTAACCGTTGGCTTGAGGATGATATGGGGCTGATTTTTTATGAATCACTAAGAACTCACTCATCAAGGACTCTATTACTTTGTTAATGAAATGCGTTCCTCGATCACTCACTATCTCTATAGGTAGTCTAAAGCGAGTAAGATATGCTCAAAAAGAAACTAAGCTATGGTCAGTGCATCATTTTTTCTGGTCGCTTTTGCCTCTATCCATTTAGTTAGATAATCAATTGCTACTATTATGTATTCATCGTGTGATCCTTTGGCTGGTGGATTAATGGGTCCTATGAAATCAATACCCCATTTGGAAAAGGCTCCCACGCAAACCATAGGTCTCAAAGGCATTTCATCATGTCTAATAGGATATTAAGCTCTTTGGTATACCTCACAACTTTGTACGTAGGTGTCAACCTCCATATGTAGAGTTGGCCACCACAAGCCTTCAAAGAGGATCATTTTTACAGTTTTTTCGGTTGAGAAATGTCCTTCTGCGGCACCTACATGTGCCATTTCTAATATGGGTAAGTACTCTCCTTCACGTACACATAGTCGGAGTTGATTATCCTTCCCTCTCTTGAATAATTGTCTCCCCATGATAACAGAGTCCTTACTCATTTCTTCTAGGGATCATTTCCTCACTAAACCAATTCCGTCCTCATGCTCTCATGTCTTTAGGAATTTCACTAACTTCTTACTCCAGTTGGGTACTATTGTAGAGAAAGGTAAAGATGTGTGATCATCGGGAGTGGTTTCCTGACATTCCGTGCAACTATTGACATACTCATGAACATCCTTGGGCATATTTGGCCAATAGACTCCTAACCGTTTCAATTGTCTTAGAGTTCCATGAGTTCCCTTGTGCATTCTCCATTTGTTTATGTGCACTTGTTCAATCAAGTTCTTCTGTTCGTCTTCTTCTTCACATCTAGACAATACACCATTGGATTCTTTCTGATACACATTTCCTGCTACAATGTGTAAATTACGAGATTGTAGAATTTCCTTTCGAATCTCCTTGTTAATTGAATGTGTGTTCTTTGTGTGTTAATCTAGAGAGATGATCGGCTCTCACGTGGGTATTTCCTTTTTTTACAATCACTTCAAAGTCGAACTCCATTAACAATAGAAACCATCTCACTAGTCTTCCCGTGTTACAGGGCTTATTGACTAGGTACAACAAGGCTTCATGATCTATGAAGAACTTGAACTTGTTAGCTAAAAGGTAATGTATGAATTTCTTTACAACGTACACAATCCCTAAACCTTCTCACTCCGTAGTGGTATAGTTTCTTTCTGCTTGATTCAGTTTTCGGCTTGCATAGGCAATAGGATGGTCTAGTTTTCCCTCATCTGCCGGTTGAGCTAAAATGCATCCTATTGCATAATTGGAAGCATCCACATGAATATGAAAGGGCTTGTTCCAATTGGGTGTTTTCAAAATAGGTGTTGTGCTAAGTCACCTTTTTAGCTCATTAAATGCTTTCTCACATTCGTCCGTCCATGTGAATTGAGTCAACAATCCATACAATGGCTTGGCAATTATAGCGTACATGTGGATAAATCGGTGATAGTATCCACAATGGCCCATAAATGCTTGCACTTCTTTTGCATTATTTGGTCTTGGAAGTTCTAGAATTACTTTGATCTTGTCTTCATCGATGGATATTCCATTTTTAGATACGATGTGTCCTAGGATTTTTCCTTGTCTCACCATAAATATGCACTTCTCAGGATTTTGACATATTGTATATTGTCGACATTTTTCAAATATTCTTTGCAATTCCGGAATATGTTCCTGACTCCGATCGGATTATGTACATAGGTCGTCTATGTATACTTCCATACTCTTCCTTCGGAATTCTTTGAAAACGTGACACATCAACCTTTGGAAAGTAGCAGGAGCATTTGTGGGTCCAAAAGGCATCACTCTGAAAGCATAGACTCCCCATTCAGTAGCGAATGTGGTCTTGTGTTGGTCCTCAATAGCAATAGCTACTTGGTTGTATCCAAAGAATCCATGCAAGAAGCTATAGACTTCCTTAACCGCAACTCTTTCCAAGAGGTGATGAGTGAGAGGTAATGGGTAGCTATCACGGATCGTAGCTGCATTGACTTTCTTTAGATGAATGCACGCTCTTAGTTTCCCATTCTTTTTGGGCACAACTACTAAGGGTGACACCCATTCGGTATGTTCTATCTCATAAATAAATCCAACAGCTAATAGCTTGTCTATCTCTTCCTAAATTTTTGCTGCATAAACATCATTATATGTGTATGGGCATTGCTTTGATGGCTTTGCATCAGGATTCATTGGTATTATATGAGAACAAATGATGGGTTCCACACCTTTGAGGTCTTTGTAGGTCCATGCAAACACATCTCGTTATTCTCGAATAAGTCTCATCAATTCTTCTTCCTCCTCAGGTGACACATCCTTTTCGATGTACGTACATATTTCTTCTCCATTTTCTACAGTCACTATGATTTTTCTCGGTTGTTCCTTGTTGTCATATGCTTCTCTCTTAGGCATCTGAATGGCTATTTTCCTTTCCTCTACTTTGTATCTTTTGAAGTGTTCTGGGACTTCAAATAGATCTAGGGTTGGGTCGGTCTTACCCATGGTTTCCTCATGATTTATTACTTTCTGAGCTGCCTCTATGGCTAATAGTTTGGTTGATCTAATTTTGTCCTCGGCTTGAATTACGTCTAAGTATCGTTCTTCTGAATCAAACTTCGGTTCCATCTCTATGCTCTCGTAATCTTCTTTCCATTCCTTTTCTAATACTTCTCCTGCTTCTACCTCCTGAAGAACTACCATGTAAAAGCTTACATCATAGCCCCCTTTGTCTACACATTCATTCATGGTCAATACTTCTTCGTTTACACATACATCCAAGGTGGCTAAAATCTCCATCCAACCATGCGGTTCGAATGCTTCATCAGGAAAAACTTGAGGCGTATACATTGGGTCCTCGATGGGCCGATAATTTTGATGTCCTATGGGCCATAGCTAAAGTTTTTTATCCTCTCTCTTTGCTTCCTTACACATCCATAATTGGGCATCCTCGTGCATCCATGATTGGTCAATTGAACCGGCACTATGGATAGACAAATCACCTTCTTCCTTGTGTACTGGATTCCATTGTAGTGGGGGTACATCCCTATACGCAAACGTATGCAAATTGATCTTTGTAGTGGTTCCTTGATGTTGAAGGTATAATGAGTCTCTTCCCTAGTCTTGTACTACCTTGACTTGTCTCATGAAAGGTCGTCCTAATATTATTTCATAATTATTTGCCTTTCCAAATTGACATAGAGCTAATGTATGCTCAAACTCGACTCCGTAGATGGTTAATTTAATTTTTTCCAATATTCCCAAGGGTTTCTCTACATGACCATCTGCTAATTGAAGCTTCGTACATGTTGGTCGTAGGGTTGGCTTTCCCCATTTCTCCCAAATCTCTTTGGTGGTGATGCCCACTCTCGCTAGTGTGTCTAGTATGGCCTTGCTCATGTATCCATTGTACATGACAGGTAAGGATGTGTTGCCCTCATCTCCTTCACTAAATTCTCCAACCTTATCCATCGGAATTTGTATAGCAGAAGGGTTTTCAGTTTCGTTGTTTTTGTTCTCTCCTGCTCCAACTTCAACTGTTCCTTCCATAATTGTGGTTTGACACGAAGTAATTCTTCCACAATCAATCGACATTGTACTTTGGTCTTTTTGAGTTCTGCTAAATGTGTAAGGTCTTCTCTGAAGACTTCTTTTCTTTTCCTCGTATTGTAGGAGCATGGAAGATTATGGATTCCTTCTCATATTCTCCCATGTAGTTTGGTAAGGTAGAAATGATGTGGGCTTCCTCTCTATTTCGGTCTAGCATAGAGACTTCTTCATATATCTCTTCCAAATTAGGTGTTGGCTGATGGTCTTCCACATCCAATTCCTCAAAAGGTGGTTTTGTAATTCCATTCTTTTTCCATTGCTCTTTGCGAATCCTAGTCCACAACTCTATTGGCCAATCAGCCTCTAAATCAGGAACTATGGACATGGATTCGTCCTGAGTATTCAGTAGTTCTTTCTTATCATCCTTCTCTTTTGGTTTCTGGTTCTCTGTTTTAAGAAAATCATTGTATTGATGCTCAGATATTCTCATCTCTAGTAGAACAGGGATAGTCTTTTCTAGAGTGGCCTGAGCAACCTCTATGAGTTTTCTACATATAGCCAGTCTCTCTTTTTCTAACTCTCCATGTGGGTAAAGTTTTTTGTGTTGCTCTATGTTGGGTCCAGTTGTGATTCTCGCTTTGTAAGCTTTTAACCACATGTCCAAATCTTCGTATCTTGGGTCTACTAAAATTGATCCTTGCTTGTTTGGTTCTAGTATCTGTGGTGTAACAATGGTTTCTTCTTGAATTTTAGGTTCCCTAGGTTTCTTACCGGCTCTTATGTCCTTCTTGTCTTCCTTCTTTCTATTTTTCGACCATTTTTCTCTGAGTTTTTCCCTTCTGTCCTTCCACTTTTGGTTTTTAGTTGTTTGGGTATTCTCCAATGGATCTTCAGAGTCTTCCACTACTTGTACTCTAGATTCTAGGTTTTTACTCTTTTCTTGCTCCGAGTCTACTCGTTTTCTTTCTTGTCCTTTTGCTTGTGCTCGTGTGATGGCTTTCAATGGCACTCTATATTCCTTGTCACTTCTTGAGGATTCAATTACTTCTATCACGTTAATAGGTGCAGTGTCATGAGTCTTATTGGGATTCTTTGGACAGTCTCTAAATAGATGTTCCTTTCCATAGTCATTGCAATACCTATAGCATGGTCCTTTTGGCATAGGTGATCTGATGGGTGGTCTTATGGGTGTTGGTGCCTTGGGTGCGATGTACATTAGGGTTGCAAACTCCTGCCCATAGGTGTTGTCATATCCCTCATAACCATGGTATTGTGGGTCATGAATTTGCTCGTGCTCCATCATACTAGTGTCATAGGGATAGTATTCTCCTTGGGTCTGCTCGTATCGTGGGTTCATTGATTTTGTGCTGGCTAATGGTGATGCTGGTACTATGGCTCTCTCCAAATTTTCCTCTGGTTGAGCATATTCAACTGGCACTAAGTTCTATGGAAATGGCAGTTGTTGTCCTAACACCGGCTGACGTTGTCCATATTGTCCTTGCTCATATGACCTAGGTGCTACTTGTGGTCCTGGATAGGGATTGTATCTCAAAATCTTCCTTCCTGGCTCTCTAGGAGGGTATGCATACGGCCTATACTAAGGTTGATTTGGGGGTCGTGACTGCCTGCTGAATGGACAATTCTCAGTGGTATATTAGTGTAAAATTGTTCTATATGGCAATACAAAGCGGTTCCTTGATGTGGCTGTCTATTGTAAGGATAAGCTTGAGGCAAGCCTGTTCCTCCTCTTACACACATGTGAGTTGGGTGGTCTCCTCCACAAAATCCACATCTTCACAACATGGGTATTCTCATTGGTGGATGCTGGTAGTTCTACTATCCATGAACTCTTAACTTCTTGGCTACGAGTTCTACTAACTCCTCCACATTACTGAAGTTAGATGTCACAGTACTTCTAGTGTCTTTTGATTTCGTACGGCTTGGTGTACTTTTGAGATCATCAGCTAGGTTGTCCTCTAGGTCAATACACTCTTGAAGACACTCGCTCAACGTCTGCAGCCTCTTCACATGGACTAAAGTTCTCAATGTCTGGTTTGTTAGCCCGTTTAAAAATAGTAATATCATTTTTTGTTGAGTGGGTCATTCTATTGCTGGGCATCTATTGAGATATTGATTGAACCTTCGGGCAACTATTTTTAGCGTTTCATTTGGGTTTTGTTTGAAGCTACAGATTAAAGATGAAGTGTTGTGTTTAATTCCTCTCTTAGTGAATTCCCTAATGAATTTCTGAAAAAATTGCTCAATATCTCCAAATTGATTGGGATCCAATGGCTAGAACCAAGTCAAAGCCATTCCTGTGAGGGTGAGTCTGAAGGACTCATTCTGCACAAAGAAATCATCCACTTGCTCAGCCTATAGAACTTGTTTAAATTCAGCTATGTGATTGTAAGGTTCTCCCATTCCGTCATAATGATTCCTCATACACTTAGCCACTTGTATTGGTCTTAATCTTCTTATGGGTTCCGGGTGTCTAGGCATTACATGGATTGCTGGTCTAATTGGAGGCATTCGAGGCTGCACCCCTAGTGTGGTCTTGGCCTCACTGGTGGCCGATGTTGGTTGCCTGGTCCAGGGTGAGTTTGATTGTGTGATTGCGGTCCTGGCATTGTGAATTGCACATGGGTTCCGTTGGGAATGCTCTGATGGCTTGTCTGTCCTGACATTGTATTGTCTGACTCTTGTTGTGTCCCAAAGGGATTATGAGAGGTAGTTTCCTGTCTCACGAAGGTAATATAGGCACCCCATATACTTCAATTGAGCCCTATCCATTGCATCGACTCGCCAATACCTTCTTTGGTTCTTGTCTAGGTATGTGACTCTAGACTCCTCTTTAGGATCTTTTAACTCATAGAAGGTTATTGGGCTTTCCTCCTGTCCTCGTGTGGGTGAGTCAGTTTGTAATAATAAGTTAGATCCATGGATCAAGTAGAACTCTAATAGGTAATCACCTTGAGGTATCAAATCCGCTCTCAAGACTCAAGTCACTACTGATTTGCCTCTTGGCGTAGTTATTAACTCTTCAAGGTCCGATCTTCCCAAGTTTCCTTGTCCTTCCAATCCTCCTCTTTCATTGATCCGGTGTGGGTGTTTTGTTACTATGTAGAGTCCATGTATACACCTCCTTCATACTTGACTGCAGGTCTAGGCAGTATTGATGATTCAGTGGAATTCACCATCATGGCCACTGACCTATTTAATCCATCCAAGTAGATGGGAATCTCTTAGGGATTAGTGGACAAATATTGCAAAGAGGTACGGTATTCCCCCTCTACCGTTGACATGAAGTTCCCCCTAGGTAGAGAAACTTGCATATCTTTTGAAGCCATTGGTATCTCTTCCATTGGTGTCAGTATAGATCGAGTGATGACTTGCCTAGGTTGCACTTCCTACCGATGAGATAACACTCCTCTAACTACTTCGCCCACATCCTAATCTCAAGCTCATCCACGCTATTGGGGCTATCTTGGTTCCCCACTATCCCACAATTGGCTCCTCAATTACCTCTAATTTTGCCCTCAAATGGCTTGATATGTTCTGGGCCATACCACTCTAGGCGATACCACACTCTGCACGATACGATACTGAAACTTTAGGCGATACGATACCACAAATTAGCGCGATACGATACCACAAATTAGCATGATATGATACTAACTATAGGACAATATGATACCTCTGCGTGAGACGATATGATACTAGAACAGCAGACGATATGATACCAGATTTCTCACGATACGATACCAGATGGGTCAGAGGATACGATGCCACCTTCTTGCACGATAAGATACTTGTGTGCTGCACGATATGATACCAACAAGTCACACGATACAATACTAAAGCTCTCGCGATACGATATTAGTGCAAGTGATGATACGATACTGAATTTTTGGATGATACGATATCACACCGATGATACGATACTGATATGCCACAGGATACGATACCAAGGAGGTCAGATGATAGGATACTAGATATGCGATACGATACCAAAAATGTGCACGATACGATACCGCTTGATCGACGATACGATACCATGACTAGGATGATACGATACCAAGTGGATCGTGATACGATACCACCGGTTGATCGCGATCGCGATACCAACTTGACGATACGATACTAGAATGGTGTCACAATACCTCAAGTGGTATGTAACGATACGATACTAGGCGAGTATCCTGATACTAGGTTATTTTGGTATCGTGATACCAAAACTCAACCGACCGTGATACTTCAGCCAAAATCGCTCTAATCATAAAATTCTCTACACAAATATGTTTAGTTCTCACCCCTCCTCACTCTTGACCCTCTATCTCACTCAAAGACCCTCCAACAACTCTCTATTGTACCTAGCGATATGAGAAACGTCTCTAATCATGTGCAAATGTGTTTCTAAAATATTTTTGATATTGAAATCTTGTTGTAGCTTACCTTCAAGGATGCCTTGCTTAAGATGTGAGCTCACAAGGTAGTTGTTTGGCTTGTAGGACGTGATACCACTCAGGCGATACCAATCACTATCTGCACACGATACGAGCTCCTGTACTTGTGTCAAATGAACTAAATTTTTTGGTTTTTATAGTTTGTGATGCTTGAAGCCTACTCTACACTAATTTTGGCAATTTTTTTTGGGATTTTCCTTGATGTTTACAACTTCCTCCTACTTCACTACTCTGTCTAACCTAACCCTAACTCTTCCTCCTCTTCCTCACTCCTAACCCTAAACCTAAAAACTCAAATGTCTGTCGCGATACCACTTACAATAGTAAGCACAAATTCAAATGTTTCTCCTAGCTCTGAACTCCAAATATGGCCAATAGCAGTTTCATTTCAAAGCTCTCAACGAGACGCATCTATTAGTGGCATTTTCACTTGAATCTAACAAATGCTCTTCAAGTTATGGCCAATACAGTGAATGGTGGGAAACACCTATACACTCAGTCCACAACTCGTATTGGTTCACACACACAATACAGTAGCTCAAAAGTGATGGGGAAGGATAGACAACAGTCCTACACACACATTTCATGCATTACACATACACAAAAGATCATACAGAAGATGGAAATCAGTAAGGAAGAAGCAAATTTGAATTTCAATTCTCCTTCTTCACAATGGCAAAAAGTGTTTACAAAGAGTCACAAAGTGACTTATATACATGTGCCCTAAAAGTGGTCCTTTCACAAATGAGACCGGCACTTTATTGACTAATCTCTAAGTTCCTACTATTTTACAAGAATTATGTTACAAGGATTTGAGGTTTATGCATCTAGAGGACTCCTCTAGTACATTTACATAGCTTCGAGGAAATTTCCTAGGATTTTGAAGAAGAATTTTTATGCCATCAATTTGAAAATTTTGGGGCTCCTCTTTTTTGCCTCTTTTCTCTGCAATAGAGGTATTTCTTTTTGTTTGGCACAGACCTAAGAAATTGGCACACATAATTCCACATCACTTGGATAGGTCAATCTCATTATGATACAAGACTCCACCTTCTTAAAAACCTTCCACTTAAGTCATATATAGGATCCCATATTCCAAGCACTGAAAGTTCCCTAAATAAAAAACCCACTATTCTCCAAATCTGAACCCGCATGGATTCTCACTTTTCTCGTAAGGGCTTTGACAACATCTTGAGGCACTTAAAGTGCCTATAGGAACCATTACAACCACAATGTTGTAAAAACGTTTCTCATCATTCAAGCTCTTATTCCAACACATCCACACATCATAATGACTAAACAATGCTTCCACATATTCATCATTTTTTAAAGATTTTGATGAAATTTTGCTTCAAGAAGTTTTCAAAGTCATGTGTGATGAGTTCACCACCTCCATTTGATCTAATCATTTTTACTGAAGTTGATGCCTTGTTCTCAAATTCATAGAACCATTCTCTGAACTTAGAAAAGGTATCCGTCTTAGACTTAAGGAAATAGATGCATATGTATCTTGTGTGATTATCCATTATGAGAAAGAAGTGAAGTGGTCCAACTAGTGATGGGGTATTCATTGGTCCAACATGTGAACTAGGGCTACAGAGTTCTTTGCTTGGGTGGATGCATCTTTGGGAATTGAAGCCCTATGTTGCTTGCCTAGAGTGCAAGCTTGGCAGGTATCATGAAGTTGCCCAATCTTGGGTAACCCCTTAATCGTTTGAGATGCTAAAATCTTGGTCAAGTATAGTGTGTGTCCATATCTCTCATGCCAATAGGGTAAAAATTGACTTCATAGAAAGAAAGCATGAAAGCTTGTATAATCCTTTGTCTTCAACTCCTTGTTCTATGATATCCTTAGTGCTAGGATCAATCACCTTTACTAATGTGTTGTCAAATAAAAATTGATTGTCAAACATTAAATTTGATAAGGCTTTGCAATCTCCTCAGTGATTTGTAATTTTTATTTTGCCCTTGCCTTCTATTGGAAGACTCCTATTATTTCTTAAATAAAATATGTTGGTGTGGTCTTCTAACTCCACTTTCAAAGATCCACTCCTTTGAAAAGCTAGAAGGGATTAGGGCGTTGGCCTCTACGGAGATAAATAGTCCTTCACTTGAATAGTGAGACTTATGCTAAGAGAATTTAGTATGGTTCTTGGAGGTAGATACTTTAGAGTTTTTCTTCTTTTTATAGAAGAACTTCTCAAAATTCTATGTTTTACCACAATAGCTCTAGGTGAACTTCTTTGGATGAATTTATAGAGCCTTGTTTAGGGGGCATTGCTAGAGTTATGGCTCCCATTTTTGGACTTGTTGAATGGAACCTTAGCTTTCATGATGGCTTCTTGCGAGTTTCAAGAATTCATTTGCAAGTCGTGGAGGAGCAAAAGTGTGCATACTTCCTCCCTGGTCAACACTTGGTTACAATTGTAAAGTGTTGTGACAAAGGTTTCATAAGATCTAGGAAGATTTTTTAGAAGCCTAATGGTCATATCCTAGGAAGCTTGTGTTTGTAATCTTCAAAAGTTGCCATGACTTTGGTAATGGGATCTTGGGGCCTAATGGAGAGGTTATGGAACTCTGCCTCTACGCCGTAGGTTCTAGACAGATTCTTATTCTCATAGAGATCTTGACGTATTTTTCAAGCATCAAGGGAATTTTTCCAAGAAGTAATATGCCCTTTTTTCAACTCACCACAGGCTGGCAATATTTGTCTTAGGGATCACATATCTTTTATATTCCAAATGTTCTAGGTTGCTAAGTCACTATCTTTATGTGGCTTAGGTTCTATAGCATCAACTTATTCATACAATAAATCTATATGTAAATAAGCGCTAATGGTTTCCTTCCACAAATTATAGTCCATGCCATTTCACCTTTCATCCTTCCACAAATTATAGTCCATGCCATTTCACCTTTCATCCTTTGGCATGAACATGGGTGTAAATGATGGCAAGTACAATTGGCTAAAAGACATTGCATTCAAAATTATACACATTGTCTCTATTGAACTTCAAAAATGAATCACAACACTTGCAAAATGAAGTCGATACCGAAATTCGAGATGGGATGGGGGGCTTAGAGTATCCCTTTTCACTTGTTGACACCTTGGGGGTGGGGGGGGGGGGGGTTGGGGCTTAGAGTAGCCCAAGATGCACTGTGGGACACACTTTGGGGGCTTAGAATAGCCTCCCAAATCACACACATGATGATCTTCTTAATATATTTGAGTGCCAAAATGAGCCAAATAGTGGGGCAAAACGAGGGTTGGAATCTTCGAAAAAATACAATGTAGTTGTTACAATAAAGGTCAAAGTCTTTTTAGAAAATAATACAAGATGGTAGGGTCACATGGAGAAGAATCTTGGCAAATATAGATGAGTATGAGAGAGAGTTTTAGAACCAATATATTTGAAGTATTAGAACCTTGGGTATAAAAAAAGAGAGATCAACCAAATACTCGTAATCAGGGCCTAAAGTTGATAGGTGTTTTACTTGTCATTGGCATTTTTACCTAACAAAATAGGTAGAATTTTATTTTCCATGTGAACAAAAAGGCTCGTTTTGCCAATTCTACTGTCACACGAAATGTAAAGACGGAAATCATCTGTCATTTGACAAGCAAGGAAATAATTTGTTTATGATAGTATATATATATATATATATATATATATATATATATATATATATATATATATATATATATATATATAAGAGATATAATATGGAGATGTACCATAGTCATTGCCAGGGATGAATCATGAACGTCGAATTGCGTTGGCCTATCATATCTAGATTCTGCCAAATTTGAATCACGAATTAAATAAAGAATTAGAATTCAATATTTATCAAATTTTTTAATTAATGTGTATGGCCAGTTTCCAAATGGAAAAGGTCCAAACAAATAAAAAACCTGCAGCAGTGCAAAAATCCACTTAGCTTGCTAGTTCAGTACACTATACTATGCTCTAGTTCTAAAAAACTAATCGATGAAGCACTGGATTTTTTAGTGCAGACTGTAGAGGCCACTAGTTCTAAAATTCAAACCAATAAAGCACTGGGCATTGGTTCTTAGATTCGAACCAGTAAAGCACTTTGCACTGGGGAGTGGCCTAATTCGCGGTTCTAAAAATCAAACTAGTGTTTAGTAAAGCACGGGGGAAAGTCCGTGGTTCTAAAACTCGAACCAGTATAGTTCTCAAGTGCCAAGACTAAAATTGAACCAGGCCTGACCTAGGTTCACTCATTCATACCAGTGAACACACACAAAGTCCTCGTCAATCCTCCACCCTCCAAGCCCTCGACCCATGAGTGCACTTTTAGGGTCCATATTCCTGAGAGAATACATTTGAGGCTTTATGCTTTGTGAGATAAATATTTGAGAGTTACATACTGTGAGCGAGAGTGTTTATGCAAACCATAGGGAAGTTCTTACTTTCCATGAAAGAGCAATGTCAAATCCCTTGCAAATAGCCACTATGTGCTTGAATGCATAAGAAAATTTATGTTAAAAAGGATATGAAAAGAAAGGTACAAGTAATTGACCTGGGTTGTCTATTCTAGAAAACCTCTCCATGTTTGGCTAATGGGTTCGAAAAATTATTCTTCTCTCCTTGACATGCTATGGGAACTCTTTGAACTCATAAAGAATATTTTTTCTCAAAAGCAAAACACGTGTAGCTCATTTGTGGTGGACTTTCGTCTAAACATCAACATTGTCTTTCTTTGGAAACGATTAAAGTGACCTCAACATCAACCTTGATGTCAACTACTCCCTTGTCTCTCTTTGGAAACGATTACAACAAAGAAAAAAAAGCATAAAGGCTCTATTTAGAAAAATAAGGTAGGCATGGAAACATGACTTTTTGAATTATACTCTACCTCTTTCTGCTTTGGATTATATGTTTGAATTGTAGAGTACACACACTGAAGCGAAATAAAAAGAAGAGTGTGATCATAAAATGAAAGATTGTCATAGACTCAAAGTGAGTTGACCAAGAGTTTCCCAAGAGCATGGACTAGGATCTACAAGCTCTTAATCAATTACAAAATGGGAGAGAGGCCCTACTTATATAAAGCGGGAGGAGGCTCTCCAAAGTACATCATATGGAGGATAATTCTCCTTGAAGGAGAATCATTACACTAGTAGAAGGAAACGACAAGGTACACAAATACAATAAGATACAATAAAAAATTATATAAAATGGAGTTTCTCATTGATACAAAATGGAGATGCACTCATGTGGATACAAATGGAAATAAGGTAGAATAACTCATGTCATCAACACACCCTCTCCAGCTCCATTTTGGAGTGGCTAAAGGCTACAAAGGTCCATCAAGCACTAGGGCTAGAGCCTTCATGAACATGTTTGTGAGGCTCTCTTGATAGGTACAGTGCTTGAGAATAATCTCATGGGATATGAGATTCTCATTGATAAAATGGTATTGGATCTTGATGTGCTTCATCTGAGCTTAGAATCTTGAAATCTTGGTGATGGCCAAGGTTAAATGGTTGTAGATGTTGATGCATGTTGGAGTAACCTATAAAATACCAATGTTGAATAATAAACATTGAGGTAAGATTTCCTCACATGCTATAAAGCTAGATGCTCGGTACTCGGCCATTGTGGATGATAGAGCAACTATAGGCTTCTTGTCACTTGCACAAGAGATAGGTTGTGAGACAAGAAAGAATATGTATCCAAAAGTAGACCGTTAAGAATTAGGATGAGGAGCCCAATCTAAATTTGCATATCTGGTGACTTTGATGCCCCCTATGTACCAAAGACCATGATGTTGAGTGAGCTCAAGTTATCAAAGGAGTCTCTCAACAACACCCGAATGTGTCTCATGAGGTTGATGTGCAAAATAATGGACTACACCAACTACATAGGCAACATCTGGTCTCATGTTGGGTATGTAAAGTAAGGTTCCAACAAGTTGTTGATAAGCATGCATTCCACAAGTGATGATGATTGATGTTTGCAATTTTTAGTGGGGGAAAATGTTTCTTAATAATCAATGTCGTGCTTTTGCTTATAACCCTTAGCTACAAGTCTTTCTTTGTACTTGTCCAAAGTACTATTTGATTTGTACTTGACTTTGTATAGCCACTTAAGATCAATAAATTCATAGCTTTTAGGCTTTGAAACAAGAGCCCAAATCTTTGTTCTTTCAATTGCATCTATTTTTGTTTGGATAGCTTCTTCCCACTCAGGTTGACCTTAAGATTCTTTAAAATTGGAAGGCTCTAGAATCTAATTGAATCTAGTGCATAAGTGCATATTCACATAGTGACTTTGTTTATGTTGCTCTAATTCTCAATGAGCCTTTGAGATCTCTTAGGTTGGTGAGAAGTACTTGCTTCTAAGTTTTTCTTAGAAATAATTGTGTCCACCTATGAATCATAGATGGATGGACTCAAACTTGAACTTGGATATCTGGTTGACTATTTTGAAATTTCATCAAAGATGAAATATTTTGAAATGGTGATGAAGTACTTCTCAAGATCATATAGTTTGTTTGCCTTAGGTTGTTCAGTATAGTCAATAAATGAATTTTTCTTGGAATTCGATTCCAACCTATGTCAATCTTCCTTTGACACATGTATGAATGCATCACTTCCAAAAAATCAAAAGTAATTGACATTGGGCTTGCATCCCTAGTAGGCTTCAAATGGAGTCTTGTTGTGTATTGCACTTGTGAAGCCTCTATTGATGAAGTGAATTGTAGTGTGTTACTTCGGCCCAAAGTGTGAATGGTAAGCCTTTTTTGTGAAGCATAGTGTATGTTATTTCCATGATGCTTTGAATCTTTCTTTCAGCTAAGAAGTTTTCTAAGTCATGTTTGATGAATTCATCACCTCCATTTGATCTAATGGTCTTTATTGAACTTGATGCCTCATTCTCAAGTTGATAGACCCATTCTCTAAACTTAGAAAAGGTATCTATCTTAGATATAAGGAAATAGACCCAAATGTATCTTGTGTGATCATCCATTATGAGAAAGAAGTAGAGTGGTCCACTAAGTGATGGGGTATTCATTGGTCTAACATGTGGAGTAGGGCTAGAGGGTTCCTTCTTGGGAGGAAGCCAAATCTTTGGGAATTGGAGCCCTATGTTGCTTGGCTTGAAAGCAATGTTGGTGGCTACCATGAACTCACCCAATCTTCCGTAACCCCTTATCCATTTGAAATGCTAGAAAATTGCTTAAGCATGATGTGTGTCCATATCTCTCATGCCAATAGGGTAAACATTTACTGCATAGAAAGAAAGCATGAAAGCTTGTATTATTCTTTTTCTTCAACTCCTTTGGCTATGATATCCTTATTGCTTGGATCAATCACCTTTACCAATGTTTTCTAAAATAAAAATTGTTTGTGATGATCGATGATTGCCTTGATAGAGAGGGGGTTCATACACAATTTGGATGCAAACATTAATTGTGATATGGCTTTGCAATCTCCTCTATGATTTGTCATTTTTACTTTGCCTTTCACTTCTATTGGAAGACTCTTATTATTTCTTAAATAAACTTGACGGGTGTGGTCTTCTAACTCTTGAAGTGATTCGTGATCTTTGCACATGTGAGAGGTTGCACCACTACCAAAGATACACTCTTTTGAAGAGCTAGAAGGGATTAGTGTGTTGGCCTATGTGGAGATAAATAGACCTTCACTTCAACACTGAGACCTGTGCTAAGAGAACTCAGTTTGGTGCATGGAGGTAGAGCCCTTAGAGTTTTTCTTATTTTATAGAAGAACTTCTCAGAATTCCATGTTTTACCAATATAGATGTAGGTGAAGTTCTTTGGATGAATTTATAGAGCCTTGTTTAGGGGGCATTGTTAGAGTTATGACTAGCATTTTCGACCTTTCTGAATGGAACCTTAACTTTCATGGTGGCTTTCGCGGGTTTGAAGACTTCACTAGCAAGTCATGGAGGAGCAAAAGTTTTTGTACTTACTCCTAGGTCAACAATTGGCCACAGTTGTAAAGTGTTGTGAGAAAGATTTCATAAGACATAGGAAGCTTATTTAGATGCCTAATGGTCATATCTTATGAAGCTTGTGTTGGTGATCTTCAAAAGGTGCCATGACTTTGGTAATGAGATCATAGGGCCTAATGGAGATGTTATGGAATTCTCCTTCTAAGGCATAGATTCTAGAGGGAGTTTTATTCTCATAGAGATCTTGACATATTTTCCAAGCATCAAAGGAAGTTTTGCAAGAAGTAATATGCTCTTTTTTCAACTCATCACAAGTTGGCAATATTTTTCTAAGCGCTCACTTATCTTTTATATTCCAAATGTTCTAGGTTGTAGTCACTACCCTTATCTAGCATAGGTTGTGTAGTATCAACTAATGCATACAATAAGTTTATATATAGATAAGCCCTAATCGTGTTCTTCCACAAATTATATTCCATTCCATTTGACCTCTTATGCTTTTGCATGAACATGGGTGTAAATAATGGCAAGTACAATTAGCTAAAAAATGTTGCATTCAAAATGGTAGACATTGTCATTGTTCAACCTCAGAAATGAATCACCACACTTGAAAAATGAAGTTGGCACCAAAATTTGAGATGGGGTGGGATGGACCATGCACCCAACTCTCCAAGATCATGCATGCACATCTCAAGCACCACTCACATAAGCTTCAACACCCTGCATGCCAAGTGTTGGGAATGATGGATGGATACTCCAAGAGACTGAGTAGGTACTGCTAAACCTGCTTTGTACCAGCCCTCTTTTGCTTCAGAGTTGATAACTAGACCTCCTTAGCTTTCCAATGACACCATAAAATGTCCTATGTCCTTTGGAAATGATGTGTGCAATGATTGAATCAAAACAGATAACTTTGGAAGTCACAAACTCAAGAAAACCTTCTATTTATGGCTTGACATCTGCTGAGTATTTTGCTCAGTATGACCAGCACAGTAGGAATTGGAAAAATTCCTTTTAGGGGTATCTAATTAGCTTAGTAAGATACCTATTCCAAGTGAAATGATGTAAAATGATAAACTACGCTAAGAGAAATCAATTTAGCAAGTTAAGCTATACCCCCGACTTTTTAGGACTGTAGCAGAAAATGACCAGAGTTCACCTCGATGCCAATTTCTCCAAAATGGCTGAATAGAATGTCTTCAAACTTTGATAGCATGTATATTACTTCAAGTTGAATCCAAAAATCTTTGAATCACTGCATTTGGTGAAGAATTGACCGAGATATGCCCTTGACAAGTTGACAGACTTTTGAGTAGACTAACAGAGAACTTAGAGATGGATAATATGACTGTATGTATTAATGAACATTTTTATACAACTCCATTGGCATGAAGCTCATTGCCAAATGGCGTAGAGACGTGTGGGCTTGAGTGTAGACCTCACACACACTCAGAAATCAGTAATGCTAGGCTCGAGAGTGCTCTATCTTACCCGCGACTTTTCATATCCATTTTTATAAGAGATGAATAAAAATTTGAATTCAAATTCAAACTTTTGGCTCCCTATGATCAAGCTCCTAAATGTTTGGAGACATTCTTTCAATCAAACAACTACTTTTTCCACGAATCCTTTTGGGTAGGTGATTACAAGAGATTCCAAGTCAATTTGACTTTTACAATGAGGTAAAGTGGTAATTAACCACTAGCATATGTTCCTATGCTTCTTCATGTTTGTATAGACTTCAATCCATCCTTTGAGCCAAATGTGTAGGCTTGTAATTTACACCAATAGCTCCCCCTTAAGCCAAACATTTTGGCTTAAGTCTTCATCTTCAATCTTCAAGTATATCCTGCAATCCAATCATGGATTTGAACCTGCAAAGTTTGATTCCATCCAAAGCTTTAGTCAACAAATCTGCACATTGCATGTTGGTTGATACATAGGTAAGTTGAATGTCCTTGCTTATCAATTTCTCTCTCACATAATGGTAATGGACCTCTATGTGTTTGGTCCTAGCATGGTAAATAGGATTAGCTGCAAGGGGAAGAGAACTTGTATTATCTCTAAAGATAATTGGTGACCTAGTATACAATCCCAATTCTGTATACAAAAGCTTAATCCAAATTGCTTCTTGTGTGGCATTAGCTAGTCCTCTATACTCTGCCTCTGTGGAAGACAAAGCAACAGTAGGTTGCTTCTTTGAAGACCATGAAATTGGTTTGTCACCTGCAAAAGAGATATATCCAGAAGTGCTCCTCCTATCATCCTTGCATCCTGGCCAATCTGCATCTGAATAAATTTTGATATCAATATCTGAAGTGTAAGGGAAATACAAACCATGGTTCTGTGTACCCTTGAGATACTTCAAGATTCTCTTGGCAGCCTCTAAGTGAGGTATCCTTGGCTTGTTCATAAATTGACTTAGCACACTAACTCCATGTGCAATGTCTATCCTTGTTAAGGTAGCATAGTTCAAGCTACCCACCATACTTTGATAACCTGTAATGTCCTTGACTTCATCACCTTCAAAGGCACTTAGCTTTAGGTTTACCTCCATTGGAGTGCTTGCCACTTTAGCATCCTGCAAGTGAAACTTCTTTAACATATCTTGTACATATTTTTTTTGAGTGATATATATCCCTGAATTAGTGTAGACTAATTCAAGTCCCAAAAAATATTTCAATAGACCAAGGTCATTGATCTTGAACTCCTTCATCATTTGACTTTTGATATATCTGATTCCATTGACATCATTACCTGTAATGATGATGTCATCAACATAAACACAAAGGTATATTACCTCTGAATTACTTCTCTTAATGAACAGAGAAGTATCTACCTTGCTCATGACAAATCCTTGGTCTTGGAGGTATGTAATTAACCTGTAATTCCATGCCCTAGGTGCCTGCTTCAATCCATATAAAGCCTTTTTTAATTTGCAAACATATGTTACCTTTTTAGGGTCCTCATAGCCAAGAGGTTGTGACATATATACCTCCTCTGAAATCCATCCATTCAAGAAAGCATTCTTGACATCCAATTGGTACAGATTCCAATTTTTTGATGGAGCCACACTTACCAACACTCTGATGGTTGGCATCTTGGCCACAGGTGAGAATGTCTCCTCATAGTCAATGCCTTGGGTTTGTGCAAAACCCTTGGCTACCAATCTGGCTTTGTACCTATTGATTATGCCATCAGAATTCCTTTTAAGCTTGTAGATCCATCTGGATCCTATTACCTTCATTGAGTCCTTCTTAGGTACTAACTCCCATGTGTCACTTTCTTTAAGTGCATCAATCTCCTCATCCATAGCTTCTTTCCATTCTGATTTGGTTATTGCTTCTTCATATGATCCTGCTTCTTCATTTGACAAATCTTTGACAAGATAAACAGAATGTTTAGTAACAAGAGATGTATCATACCCATATCTGATAGGTTTCTTGCTTTCTCTTTATGATCTTCTAAATGGTTGAGTTGAGGATTCAGGTATGTCTTCAAGCTTCTTCATCTTCATTTTGCCTTTGGACTTCCATGCTTTGAATTCTTCAAGATTGATAGTGTCTTCATCATCTGAACTTGAGGCTTCATTCTGAGTAGGTTCCTCCTTTATAAGACTTGGAAATTCCTCTTCCAAATCATAGGGTAATTTGACCTTCCTGCATTCATTCTCATACCAAGAATCATTTTCATCAAAGACAACATCTCTGCTTACCATAGACCCCTTACTGATAGGATTATAAAACCTGTAACCTTTTTTATTTAAATCATACCCAATAAAGATGCATTTTTCAGCCTTTGGGTCTAGCTTACCTCTTATCTGAGAAGGAATGTGTACATATGCTACACATCCAAATATTTTGCGATTGTCAAGTGAAGGTCTCTTACCATGCCATGCTTCATAGGGTGTCATGCCATCAAGAGACTTAGATGGTAACCTGTTTATGAGGTAAGTGGCAGTAGAAACACTCTCTGCCCATAGATAGTTAGGTAACTTTTTCTCATTGCATAGATCGAGTTGTCTCAACAATTAATCTATTTGTTCTCTCAGCTACCCCATTCTGTTCAAGAGAACACCTTGTGGTTATCTCTCTTTTGATGCCTCTGTCATGCAAGAAGTCTTCAAATTCATTGGAGAAGTACTCACCTCCTCCATCTCACCTTAGCCTCTTCAAATTCCTTCCTGTCTGATTTTCAACTAATGCAAGATATTCTTTAAAGCAATTAAATACCTCATCCTTGTGCTTCATGAAGTATAATACAATCCATCTGCTATAATCATCAATGAAAGAGACATACTACCTTGATCCTGAGACTGAGGGGTCTTTGCTTGGTCCCCATACATCTGTGTGGACAAGCTCTAGGTAGTCTTCATGCATGTATCCTTTCTTCGAGAAGGGTAACCTGTGAGACTTCCCAAATTGACAAGCACCACACTTATAAATCATATGTTGCTTGGATACATTAGGTATCCCAAGCACACATTGGTCCCTACACATTTGTTTCAAGGTTCTTTCTCCTATGTGCCCTAACCTTTTGTGCCAAATCTCAAGCTCTGAAAGTGTTTGATCTTTATAATTGTATAGTGCAATATTCTTTGTATCTTCCAACCCAAAAGTGAAAAGTCTACCTGATTTTTCTCCTTTAGCAATCCTCTTGAACCCATGTCTTGGATCCTCCACATATGCTCCATATTGGTTGAATCTAACCTGCAAACCTCTCTCCACAATCTGACCAACACTCATCAAATTTTTGGTAATGGTTGGTACATAGAGTACCCTACTCAACAAATTCTGATTTCCATCACAAGTCTTAACATTTCCAACTTTAACTACAGAATGCTTTGTGTCATCACCTGTTTGGACTTGATGCTTACCTTTTGGTTCCTCAAGATCAGAGAGTAATGCTACATTGCCAGCCACATGATTTGAACATCCTGAGTCAATGTAGAATAGGTGGTCATCATTTGTACCTAACTTTGAAGTCATGTTCATGATCAGAAGAGAGTCATCTTGCTCCTCTGTGTAGTTGTTGTAATCCTTCTTGGATTTGAATCCTCCTTGGTAGTTGCCATTGTAAGTATTATTGTATTTGTTGTTGTAATTATTGTTGTAGCCTTGGTGATGGTTGAATCTACCTCTTGACTGTGAGTAGCCACCTCTTTGGTATCCTCTTTCTCTCTGATTCTTGTAATTCCTGAAACACTCATCTGTAGTATGATTTGATAAACCACAAATGTTGCATGGTGAGGAGTTATAAGATCTCCCCCTACCTAGCTTACCTCCTCTGCCCCTTCCTCTTGAAGATCTACCTCTCCCTGCATAGTTGGCTTGAGAGGTTGATCCTTCATCTTCCACCTCCTTGCTCTTGCCTTTATCTTTAGACTTCTTATCAGTGTATAGGGCAGAAGAGTTATTACCTTTGGATGTGTCTCCATTTTTGTTGAGCTTTGCTTCATGAGTAAACAATTGTCCCATGAGAGTTGTAAGATCTGGAGTGTGCATGTCCATGTAGAGATCCATGGCAGTGGTGAAGCTTTCCCATTTGTCATCAGCCTTGATCCCATTGATCACTTGCTTTACAATCTGTTCTTCTTCAATCTCTTCTCCTATGCTTGCTAAATGATCTGCTACATCTTTAATCTTGGTCACAAATTCTAAAACAACTTGCTTACGTTGCTTCCTTAGTGTTGTGAATTCAATCCACAACTGATTTTTCCTAGCCCTTGTGTTGGAGGAAAAGTATGATGACAAGGTTTCCCAAGTCTCTTGGGATGTCTTACAATTTCTAATATGTGGCAAAAGAAAATCAGATATAGTGTTGAGTAAGTAAGACATTGCCAATGCATCCTTAGCACACCATGTGTTGAGCTTTTCATGTTCTTCCTTGGTTGGTAATCCTCTTGCTTTGAATGAGGGCAATTCCTCATCTCCTGAGATGTAGCCATCGAGACTCCTTCCTTGTAAGTACGTCTTCATCCTTAGAGACCATGCTTGATAGTTTTTCCTATCCAATTTTTCAATAAATGAAGGAAAACCATCTCCCATTTTACCTTAGTTTTCTCTGATACCACTGTTGAGAATGATGGATGGATACTCCAAGAGACTGAGTAGGTATTGCTAAACCTGCTTTGTACCAGCCCTCTTTTGCTTCAGAGTTGATAACTAAACCTCCTTAGCTTTCCAATGACACCATAAAATGTCCTATGTCCTTTGGAAATGATGTGTGCAATGATTGAATCAAAACAGATAACTTTGGAAGTCACAAACTCAAGAAAACCTTCTATTTATGGCTTGACACCTGCTGAGTATTTTGCTCAGTATGACCAGCACAGTAGGAATTGGAAAAATTCCTTTTAGGGGTATCTAATTAGCTTAGTAAGCTACCTATTCCAAGTGAAATGATGTAAAATGATAAACTATGCTAAGAGAAATCAATTTAGCAAGTTAAGCTATACCCGTGACTTTTTAGGGTTGTAGCAGAAAATGACCAGAGTTCACCTTGACGCAGATTTCTCCAAAATGGCTGAATAGAATGTCTTCAAACTTTGACAGCATGTAGATTTCAAGCTGAATCCAACAAGCTTTGAATCACTGCATTTGGTGAAGAATTGACCGAGATATGCCCTTGACAAGTTGAGAGACTTTTGAGTAGACTAACAGAGAACTCAGAGATGGATAATATGAATGTATGTATTAATGAACATTTGTATACAACTCCATTGGCATGAATCTCATTGCCAAATGGTGTAGAGAGGTGTGGGCTTGAGTGTAGACCTCACACACACTCAGAAATCAATAATGCTAGGCTCGGGAGTGCTCTATCTTACCCGCGACTTTTCATATCCATTTTTATAAGAGATGACTAAAAATTTGAATTCAAATTCAAACTTTTGGCTCCCTATGATCAAGCTCCTAAATGCTTGGAGATATTCTTTCAATCAAACAAGTACTTTTTCCACGAATCCTTTTGGGTAGGTGGTTACAAGAGATTCCAAGTCAATTTGACTTTTACAATGAGGTAAAGTGGTAATTAACCACTAGCATATGTTCCTATGCTTCTTCATGTTTGTATAGACTTCAATGCATCCTTTGAGCCAAATGTGTAGGCTTGTAATTTACACCAACACCAAGTGCCTACAGTCATGAAGCATTCTTGACAGTTGTTGATAGCGTTGAGAGTTGCCCAATGCCCATCCACCAAATCCATCTAGGTGGATTTGCATGGCCTTTGCAGCAATGAGAGGTTACTATGTTAGTCCACAATCCACACAGTTGAGGTTCAAAGTCAATCAGACGGTTGAGGCTCAAACTTGGAAGTCGATCATGTTAGAGAATATTCCAAATTTCATAACTTAAAGCTCTTGGCTCCAACATAGTGGACAATGCACATATGTACATGGAGAATGCACATATGCATGAGCAATTGGCAACTCTCAAACTTGAAGCTCAGCAGATTAGCAATCATCGACAACAAAGCTAGATACATATTACACATTAGTTTACCAAGGTTAGATAATGTTGCCTCATGCAGTTGAATGATGGATATTCCTTAATACATGTTAGTTTCTGGAATTTAAAGGACATTGATGTGATTAATTACATAGAGGAAATGTCAAAATTCTCCTTATTGTTTAATGAAATAAAAGTGGGTGATTCTATGTGCATTGCTATTGATCATAATATTATGCACACACTTTATGGATGATATATCTTAAATTCAAATGTTATTGAACAATTACAATATACGTATAGGCTTTTTAGATCTTTGAGATGATCGACATGGCATTGATGAATCTTGCAAGCTTGTGAGTCTCCTACAAGTGCTTCGACTTTTCTCATTGTATCTCTAAAAAGTTAGAAACTTTTCCCTCATTCTTTATTATTACAAAATTGATTTGCATTTGTATCTATAATGGCTTTGAGAACTTCGTGTTCTTTTGGTTTGTTTTGTTGGTCCATAAGAAAAATTTTGAAATATCTAATATGATTGTTGCATGATTAAAATTTTGCAAAGGCTTAGTTGTTAGATTATTGATACAAGTGCTATACGGAAATGGAGAAAAAAGAGTGTCCCACTAAAAAGAAAAAGTCCCAATCCAACATGGATGCTTTCTTCTTTAAGGGTATAAGTCAAAGAACATATCTTGATTTGCGAAACATAGAAGTTGCCTCTTCACAGGAGGCACAAACATTGAATATGCATGTAGACACATGTGGTTGATCATGTGAATGCTATGGATTGCAATATGGGTATAAGTACATGTGTTTCAAGTGATCATGTTTCTCATGTTCAAGATGCACCTAAGAAAATGAAAAGAATATGGTGCAATCAATGGACCCTTTTTCATCCTTGGGCCTACCTTTCTAGGGATATGACCAATGAAGAAGTTACTAGGTATCAATATTGTGAGGATGCAAAAAATTTCAATGTTTATACCCAAGGGGGTTCCAAAAGCTTTGTTTTGTCTGCATTGAATGATCATGCAATGACATTTGATCATAAAGTTGCAGTGGATGCGCATATCACAAAGAAAAGAATTGGTATTGAAGGCAAGGGACCTCTGGAGCATGGGGTAGAGAATATTATCCATATAGAGAAAATGTAGATAATTACATGCATGAAGCTTGTCTACTTTTGTGCATGTGAGGATCTTCCATTAGAGAAGTATCCAAGTCAATGTAGGTTGCAAAGAGATCTAGGGACACCTTATATACCTGCATCCGATGAGTATGGATCATATGTAAATCAAGTATCAGACAAAGATATGTTGTTTGCCTTAAGATGCTATTTGAGGAAAGTTATTTTGGAAAATATATGTGGAAGTCCTTTCTATTCTTTGCTCATTGATGAAAGCACAGATCACACTATCAAAAAGCATATCATTATCTATGTTTTGTACTTGAGTGATGGAGGAAAGGGTCCTACAAGATGTAGCTTTGTGCAATTGTTGCCCATTGAAAGTGAAGATGCAGAGTCAATTTATAATGCAGTGAGTGTTTTCTTGGTTGAAAATGGATTACCTACTAAGAAGCTCATTGGAATAGCCACTAATGGTGCATCAGCCATGATTGGCCATAAAACATGTGTGGTTGCATGATTTCAATCATCGATGCCTCGCATTATGGGCATATATTGTATTGCGCATAGACAAGCCCTTGTGGCAAAAGATGGTTTTGTATCACATCTACATTTGCTTTTATGGATAAAGTTGCTACTAAAGTGTATTCATGGTTGGGTAAATCTTCAAAGAGACATGTAGAGATGTGGCAACTAATGCATGAATTTGTGGTTATGGATGGTAAAGCATTGCAAATTCATTCCATATGATGGCTTTCACCAGGACAAGTAATGGAAAGATTAGTCCATATTGTGCCTATTGTTCTTGAACAATGGAAACGTTGTGAAAAAAGTGGTATAGCTATGCTACTCTCTTTGTTGTGAAATTTATGATACACTTAGTTGCTGATGTCTCATCAAAGCCCAATAAGCTAAATCAAGAGTTTTAAAGAAATGAATTTGATATAACTTTGATTGGTGCTTTTATTGATCTGATTTTTGAAAAATTTACACGTAAATACTTAAGTAATGATATGCTTAGCTTTGGAAATGGATCAAAGCATCTTACAATGTTTTTGAATATGGCTAAATAAAATTCTTTTAATTTTGTTGATGCAAAGAGAAATGCACATAATCATGTTTTGGTACATAAACCCATTCCTAAGAGGCATAAGAAGAAAGCCACTCATGATACAAGTGCTTTAACACAAAGTGATTCTAAGGAAGAGAATGAGAAAAATGGCACCTTAGACTTGAATATTGCATTTGATAGTATCATGCAAGAAACTAGATGCTTTGAAGAATGTGTTTCTATGGGAAATGTTTATGTGCAAGATCTGTTGAATGCATTGACTCGACGATTTGAAGATATATTTGTTTTTAATGCGTTGAAGATATTCAGTCTATATTCATATCCAATGGATGCAAATGAATGTGAAAAGAAAACTCAAGAATGGTTAGAGAAGGTCCTAGAACAAATCAATATTGATAGTTCTATGATTGACATATGCAGATTATTGGAATTTGAGGCCCTAGAATCGTTCCAATACTAAAAACCTTTGAGCATACACACTTAATTAAACAAGATGATAAGCGAGAGATAGAAAGAATGAGATCTTGAGACAAGGAAAGGGAATGTAAGCCAAATGCTTACTCACTAAATATAGGTGGCTGAATTACAACATGGGAGTACTACTCAACCATATGATGTGGTGCACTCACTAATGGAAGAATAGCCAAGAAGATAATGATACAAAATTCAGATTAGGTTGTTATAATCTGAGTGTGTGTGAAGCGAATGAAACGAAGTGAACCTAACCTCACAAGAAAGTGCAACAAATCTGAAAATCAGTAAACCCTAATTCTGAAATTAGGGTTCAAAAACCCTAAAAATAGAATATAAGGCTAACTTACAAAAGGTAGCTGCCTCCAACTTATAGAAGACTCCTTGCTCTAAGAGAGTAGCCTCTCCTTCACCAAACCTTCACCTCTAAAGCTTCAAAACTCCAAAACTCTAGCTCGAGATTGTCCAAATAGTATGCCTGAGTGCTCCTTTATATAGTTTTTACTCCCTTCAATAAAGCATGGCAATCCACTTGCGAAAAAAACTCATCGTAATCCAAAAAAACCTTAATCGTAGTTTTTAGTGATTGATTTTGCTTTTAGCTTTAAAAATAGCAATCACCCTAATTTTGGCCTTGCTTTAATTTAATCACTCAAATTAACTTGCTTTTGGTCAAGTTGACAATATAACCTAGCTTTTCAAGTTTGGCCCTTCATAAAATGTTCATTCTCCATTTTGAGCTAAATTAGGGTTTTACTTTTCTCCTATTCTGACCTCTAATGAAGAAATGTAGCATACCACTAGATAGCTCTTGCCAAGCTCTATCTAAAAATGTTTTACCCGAACTGTACAAAAAGTGCTAAGTCCAAATTCTAGAATTGTTGGAAGTGGATGTGGACCATATGTACATTGACTTCCAACAATCCCTCCTTCAATGTCATATTGGTATAGGCTTTACTAACCTGCACAACTTCTCATGATTAGCTCTAGTCAATGCTTTGTTAAGTATACCTACAACATTCTCACTAGAAGGAACATAAACTAACTCAATGTGCTTCTTTGCTATCTGCTCTCGAATATAGTGGTAGTGTACCTCTATGTGCTTTGTCCTTGCATGATGCACTAGATTCTTTGTTATAGCTATTGCACTCTGGCTATCTGAAAATATCTGAATGGGTTCATGTACTCTTACATCTAGATAACTGAAAATCTTTTGCAACCAATGACTCTAGAGTAGCTGTAAATGCACGATATTCAGCTTCACATGATGAAGTTGCAATAGTGGGTTGTCTTTTTGAAAGCCATGAGATAAGACAATCTCCAAGATAAAAACAAAATCTACTAGTACTTCTTCTTGTGTCTCTATCACCTATCCAATCAAAATCTGAAAAACCTTTTAGTAACAAATCTGTAGATTTCAAAAATACCATAACATAATTTGAATTTCCCTTCAAATATCAGAAGATTCCCTTTACTGCTTTCCAATGTAACATTGTCGGATTTTGCATGAACCTTGATACTTGAGAAACTACAAATTGTATATCAGGACGTGTATTAGAAAGATATATCAAGCACCCAATTGCTTGACTATATAAAGTAGCATCAAATGACTCTGCATCTGCTACCATCTGTAAAGATGCGTTCTGATCCATAGGTGTTTGCATAGGTTTAGAATCAGCCATCTCAAACCTTTTTAATAGTTTCTCAATGTACTTCTGTTGTGTCATACAAATACATTCATCTTTAAATAGAAATTGAATCCCAAGATAATAATGCAAGGTTCCTAAATCATTCACATCAAATGTTTGTTTCAATTGTTCTTTGAACATCTGCAAAGCTTCATCTCTAGGACCTGTGACTATAATATCATCCATGTAAATGATTTCTATAATCATCATACCTGATTCATCTTTGACATAAAGAGTTGGAGCTGCATGTGAGTTATGGAAACCAATGGATAAAAGATATGTGTGTATCTTTTCTTACCATGCTCTAGGTGCTTGTTTCAATCCATACAAAGCTTTTATAAGCTTACACACTAAATGTTTTTTACCTATTTCTTTAAAACCTTTTGGCTGCTGAATCTATGTATCTTCATGTTAATCACCATTTAGAGAAGCCGTCTTTATGTCAAGTTGATATATATGCCAACCAAAATGTGTTGCTAAAGCAAGTATTGACCTAATAACTATCATCCTAGATGTAGGAGCAAATGTCTCATCATAATCAATAACTTTTTGTTGTGCATATCCTTTGACAACCAATCCGGCTTTGTACCTGTCAATAGTACCATCTGCTTTTCGTTTGATTTTGAAGATCCATTTTACACCTATAGCTTTCTTTCCCTCTGGTAACTCACATAGCTGCCAAGTTTGATTCTTATGAATAGAATCAATCTCTTCTTGCATAACTTTTCTCTAAATAGGAATGTTAAGTGCATCTTTAACACATGCAAGTTCATCTTCAACTATCGTGAGTGCTAAAATATCATGAATCTCAAAGTCTTCAACAAAACTTACATGATCTTTTTGTTGTTGTTGTCTAGTCTGACTCCTTTGTTCTTCGTATAAAAGTCTTTATACCACTATCTTTCCATGTATGATATAACCAAGTAGGTGTATCCTTAAATAGTGGTAAAACTCTCTCTGACTGTTCAGCTTCCTCAGGATCTAGAACATGTCCTTTTGAGGTACTCTGGCTCTCTAGAACTCTAGTACTTCCTTCCATTTTTGGAACTAAAGTCTCATGTGGAACTGACTCTGTAGAAGGTTGTGAAATTCCTCTTTCTTGAACTCTTTCTTCAATCCTAGGAATTTTAACTCCCTCTCTCTAAAAAATCCATAGTCATTTTCACTAATGAACTCTGGAATTTCTGCTTCTTTATCATAAATCTTATTCTCAACAATATACGCATTGCCTGAAAGAATAACTTCAGCTGTTTTTGGAACATAAAACCTATATCCTTTTCTCTCAATAGGATATCCAATAAAAATAGCTTTCTTTGCCTTTACATCTAGTTTGCCTTGATCCTGTTTCTCAACATGTACGTAAGAAAGTGATCCAAATACTTTGAAGTAACTCACATTAGGTTTTCTACCATAATAAACTTCATAAGGTGTGATTACCTTTAAAGCTTTTGTAGATGACCTGTTCAAAATGTGATTAGCTGTGTGTACTACATCAAACCAGAATTCTGGTGAAAGCTTCTTGGATGCCATCATGCTCCGCATCATCTCAACAAGTACTTTATTCGTTCTTTCTACAACGCCATTCTGTTGAAGGAGTATAAGCAATAGTAAGGTGTCGAGTAATACCTTTTTCTTCAAGAAATGTTTGAAACTCATTTGACAAGTATCTCCACCTCTATCACTTCTCAGAATCTGGATAGTTACCTGAATTTTCAACCAAAGCTAAAAATTTCTTGAACATAGGAAAGACTTCTGACTTCAACAAGACCATAGATCCATGAGTATCTCGTAAAAATCATCAATGAATAGAACAAAATACCTAAAACCTTGAATAGAATCTGCTCTCATAGGTCCATTCACATCTGAATGAATAATCTGCAATTTCCTAGTAGTTGTAATATGACCATGTTTCTTGAAAGGTAGTTTATGCATCTTACCTTCAAGACAACCTTCACATATATCTGAATCATCTGGTAGCTCGAATGAGGGTAAACTCTCAACCATGCCTCTATCTTTGATATTCTTGAGAGCTCCAAAACTAATATGTCCAAATCTTTCAAGCCAAAGCTTCATATATTCTATCGGTGATGAAGATTTGACTACACATGCTTGATTCATTTTTGACAAAATAAAAATCCTTCCTCTATGCTCACCTTGTAAAATACACTTTTCTTCTATGTTTGATAAGATCTTACAAAGATCTCTCTCAAATACAACTTTGAAACCATCACCTAAAAATGCAGATATAGATAGCAAATTCTTCTTCATTTGAGGTACATATAAGACATCTGAAATCTGAAATTTACCACCTTCTCTTGACTTTAGGCTTACTGTACCTATTCCCACAACATCCAAATCATTACCATCTACAATAGTAACTCTTCTACCTGTAGAATAGGAAAGAGAAGAAAACACATCTTTGCAACCTGCCATATGCTTTGTAGCACCTGAGTCAAATATCCAAGGATCTGCTAAAAGAACTTGTAAAGTTGCCTGATCAAAAGCTACTTCCTCAATGGTGATACACGCATAAGAATCACCTTGAGATTTCCCTTTTTTATCATCTTTTGGAACATTACCTGATGCCTTTTTCTTTTCTACTGCAATCCTTTTTTGACAAACTGCTACGAAATGTCTAGGTTTCTTGCAATAGTGACATAATGCTTCCTTCTTCTTAGAAGAATTCTCTTTAGATGTAGTAGAAACAGAATCTGAAGTAGAGGGTAAAGAGGACTTACTTTTCATCTTTGATTGCTTTTCCTTTTTATCCTTCTTCTTCTTTTTACCTCTCGGGCAATTTTTTCCCTCTTTAGGAGCTTTTTTCCCTCGGCCTGTATATATGCCTATAACCCTAATGGTCACATATCTTTGTACATTCTAGTGGTAATACATTCTGTATTGTGTGTTGTGCTTGGAGCTTCTTCTTCTTCCTTGCGTTGTTCGTGTGCTTCCGTAGACCTCAAAATCCAACAATCGGTATCAGAGTAGGTCATCGCTTCATCTATGGCATCGTCGACACCCCTCCAATCAAAGTCTCAGAATCGCATGAAATTTGGTGAGCATACTCAAGGTGATTAGGAGATCAAAACAACTTTGCATTGTGGTGCCAAAATCGCGATCTAAGCTTGCTTCAACCTTTGAATGCACTTTCATAGTGCTTGTGTAGGCAATTTTGTCTTTTTGTGCCAAAGATATATACAGGTTTTGGTTTGCTAGTATAGGCATCTTGAAGTCTACTATAGGTTTACCGGACCTTGATAGGGTAATTTTGTTCAAATTTTTGAGATACAATCATTTTTTTGCATCAGGGTATTTTAGTCGATGGCCATGACTAAGAGCAGTGATGTATTTCGTATGTTGGCTGTTGTGGATAAGTTGGATGGTACCAATTACCCATTATGGGCTTATATGATGCCTCATGTAATGGTTGTAAAAGGATTCTGGAATATTGTGTAGGATGTTGAAAAATGTCCTATTTCACCTGCAAACACAATTATTGAAGGTGATGCTGACGACATCAAAGATGGTGATATTCTTCAGATTCTTGTTCATGCTATGATTTCCACTGCACCTACTACAACAAAAATTCATTGGGATGGCAAAGATGCTGAGGCACATGCATTGATAGCCTTCTCTGTCAAACGTGCCATTATTCCTCACATTTGCTCATGTAGAATAGCTAAGGATGATTGGCATACACTTACCACTTTATACCAAGCAAGGAATGAGGCTCGTGTTTCTTACCTCCAAAAATAGTTGGAGAGTGAACACATGAATGATGGAGATCCCATGGATAGTTTTCTGACAAAGATCAAAGATTTGAAGGAACAGTTGATTTCTACTAATGAAGTCTTGCTTGATAGTTTAGTTGTGTAAACTGTTTTGAAGAGTCTTCCTCATTCATATCAGAGTTTTGTTTATGATCTTTGTTTGATGATGAAAGGCAATCCAAATGCTTTAACATTTGAGAAGTTAGTCTTTGTTCTATTGTAGGAAGATTAGTCTAGGTACTCTAGGTCCATTATGCATGTTGTAGAACAAGCCTTCCTAGCTAGTCAGAAGGGAAAAGGTAAATGGAGCTCTTCTAATAGTAAGTAGAAATCTCCTAATTTTGCACAATCAAAGAAGGATGATAGAGATGAGAAGAAAATAGAAAAAGCAAAAATTGTTGTGCAAATACTATGAAGGAAATTATCATGTCATAAAGAGTTGTCCTAAACTGGCTGCTAAAGAGGCAAGGAAAAAGGAGGCTAGAATGGTTGTTCTAGAGACCTTCACACCCAAAATAGATTCTGCTAATCGTGTACAGAATGAAGACTGGGCATTTACCAATGTTTGCAATTATGACCTATCTTCTCATGAACAGTGTATGTCTACAATAGGCTCAATTGTTTGGTACTTTGATAGTGGGGCAATCAAACATATTACCTCATAATGCGGTTTTTTCACTTCACTAGAGCCTGCCCCTATAGGGAATACTCTCACATGTGCCAACAACTTCACTTATCCTATCATGGGATTTGGCAATATCATTCTGACTACTGCTGATAGTCGTTCTTTTACATTGTCAAATGCTTTATTTGTGGCAAGGATCAAGAAGGATCTATTATCACTTTCAGCTTTAGCCAAGACTAGCTTGATTGTGAAAATTTTTAAGGATAGATGTAGAGTTCATGATATGTCAAATGGCGATGTCATTATTTCTTCTGGTATCTTATGTCATGGGCTATATAATCTCATAGACTATGAAAATTTTGTGAATGATTCAACATGTGCAGTACATGATTCTCATGCTTTGTCATATGCAAAGCTTTGACATGCATTCTTTGGTCATTTGAATTTTGCTAGTTTTCTATGCTTGTCGAAATATGAAGTGGTGTCCTCTCTGCCCAAACTTGAGGCACCATTTAAACATGTTTGTGAAGGCTTTATTTTTGGCAAAATGCAATGTTCCTCGTTCCCAAAAGATGGTTCAGTTCGAGCTTCTCAAAAACTGCAGCTTGTTCACAGTGATATCTCTCTCTTGGAAACTACCTTTACCTCATGACTTTCATTGATGATTTATCTAGGTATGCATAGGTATATCCATTGAAAGCAAAGTCCAAAATGTTTATTTGCTTCAAACAGTTTTTGGTTTTGGGTGAAAATTTGTCAGCATGTAAAATAGGCACTCTCCATTCTAATCGAGGGGGGAATATGTGTCTTGTGACTTTAATGCATTTTTTGTTGAATGTGGGATAAAATATCAGTGTGCAATACCATATACACCTCAACAAAATGGAGTTGCTGAATGGAAGAACATCACTCATGGAGATGGTGAGGTGTATGGTCAAGAGTCAAACTTTACCACATAGTTTCTGGCTTGAGGCTATTACGTGTGCAACATATGTACTTAACATGTGTCCCACTAAAGCATTGCAGTCTATCACTCCATATGAAGCTTGGCATGTTCGCAAGCCATCTATTGCTCATCTGCATGTTTTTGGTTGTCTGGCATATGCATTAATGCATGCACAACATTGCAGGAAATTGGATGATAAAATAGTGAAATGTATTTTTATTGGGTATGATTCAGAAAGCAAAGTTTATGCTTTGTATCATGCATAGACTAAATGCATTATGTTTAGCCGTGATGTTATTTTTGTGGAAGATGTTATTCACCCAATACTTTCATGTACAAAAGAGACATCTATTAGCTCCAAAGACATGTATGATACTTTGCATCCTCTTTTTACAGGTGGACAATCTAGTGTTGGTCCTAATGAGGTAACTTCTCAACCTTTACAGGTTTCATGTGATGATGTAGATCATTCCATTTTTGATGCAGATTTACATGGTGCACTTTTTTATGAGAGAATGGATATAGAGAAGGCAAAAAATATGCCTAAATGGCTGGTGCAAACTTTGCATGATAGCAAATTAGATGCAGCTTTGTCATATCGTACTTGTTCCTGCTCTCATAGTGCTTCTTTTTCATGTGATTGCTATGCTATGGGTGCCTCTAGTCTCTATGATGAGAATGAGCCTATTTTGTTTGATGAAGCACAAAATTTAGAAAATCGGATGACTACTATGCAATCTAAATATGATGCTATAATGAAGAATGGTACTTGGTCTTTATGTGACTTGCCTCTTGGAAAGGAGGCCATTAGCAGTAAGTGGGTATACAAGTTGAAGCGTACACCTGATGGAACAGGTTACAGGTATTAGGGTAGGCTTGTTGCAAAGGATTATGCTCAAGAAAGAGGCATTGATTTTGATGAGACCTTTGATCCTACTTGTCGAATGACTACTGTTCATAGCATCTATGCACTTGCAAATCATCATGGTTGGAATGTACATTAGTTGGACATTAAAACTCCATTTCAAAATGGTGACTTGCATGAAGAAATTTATTGTTTTTCAGCCTCGTGATTTTGTGCAAAAGGGCATGAAAACAAAGTGTGCAGGTTGAAAAAGGCATTATATGGTTTGAAACAAGCACCATGTGCTTGGTATGAAAAGATACATGCCTATTTTATTGCACATGGTTTTGAGAATAGTCCAACTGAGAGTACCTTATATGTTAAGCGTAAAATGATGTGTCAATAGAAAAGAAAGTATCTAGGGCATCCCAAGTCTCTTGAGATGTCTTGCATCCTTGAATATGTTGAAAGAACTTGGAGAAGCTTCTAGAAGGTAGAAAAGTGCGTTCGAAGCGACGAAGTTTGGTCAAGCCAACCGGCACAAGACTAGCCCTTGAGCTTATGGAGACTCAAATAGAACTTATAGGCATGAAATAAGTGCAAAGAAACACACTATGTACTTTGGAGCATCAAGCAGAATGAGTCAATACAAAACAGATAGGTTCGCGGGTCGACTAGCTCAAAAAAACCTACTATCTATGGAAGGGACAATGAACTTCAAATGCCCATAGCAACTAGCGTGATTACAATTAAAAAAACTCCTTTTATGGGAGTGATACACATAGGGTTGAGTGTATGCAATGCATAAAAGTATAAGGAATAAGCAAAATATGCTATAGGAATGAATGTGACATTCACGGGTGGTACTTCCTATTTTTTAGGAATATGCAGAGATTGACCCCAAGGCAGAAAAACTCAGATTTCTCCAAATCTACTAAACCAAATTCTTTGAAACTTTAGAGGCATAAACTAGCCCCTAATACCTTTCCAATGCGTTATCTTGCACTCAATTTGAAGCTCTAGAGAGAGAGCAGCAGCCTCTGCAAGATTACTATTGGCGAAGAAGATGATGCAGAAAATTGAAGGAGCAAGAAAATGATGGTCATAAGTGTATGTATATTGCTTCCATGTAATGTACAAGTGATTTCAAGTCTTTATATAGACTCTAGGAGTGATCCACAACTTTTACAAGTTGAATTTGAATTCAAATGAAGGTGGAAATGGTTGTTGGAGGGAATTAATTCACTTTCCTACAATCTAGGAAAAGTGAAGATCTAGTTTGATCTACTTTTAGGTGATTGATTGCTTGATTGAATGCAAATTCAACCACCACAAATTTGTGGGATTTGGGCTCTATCTTTCTACCTTTACATGTGTAAAGCTCAAGGCTTTTACAACGGTAAATGAGCCATCAAAAATCTCTAAAAAAAATACAATAAATGAGCATAAGAAAAAGAACTCTCCAATGGATATTCTTTCGATGCGATAGCCTTTGATGTAGATCAAATCCACCTCAAACATAGTGTAAGCTTGATGTTCCAACAGCTCCCCCTCAAGCTAAAGTATGCTTGAGTCTTCATTCTCTGATAGGTTGAATACCTGCCATAGCTTTGAATCTACAAACCTTTATTCCATCAAGTGCCTTCGTCATCATATCTGTTACTTGCTTTTCGGTTGGAACAAAAGAAATGTCAATCTCCTTTGCCATGAGCTTCTCCTTGATGAAGTGGTAATGGACTTCTATGTGCTTGGTTCTCGCATGGAAAATAGGATTTGCCGCTAGATGCATGGAACTTACATTATCTCCAAATATGTGAGGTTTGGAACGCACAAGTCCCAAATCTGTATACAATTCTTTTAACCATATTGCCTATTGAGTTGCTATGTTCAACCTCTGTACTCTGCTTCAATTGAGGATAAAGCAACTATTGGTTGCTTCTTGGAACTCCATGATACTGGCTTCCAACCTGCAAATGCTAAGTAACCAGATGTACTTTTTCTATCATCCTTAGCTCCTGCCCAATCTGTATCTGAGTAGATTTTGATATCCAAATCTGAAGAGTAAGGATAGAATATACCTTCGTTGATTGTAGCTTTGAGATACTTAAGTACTCTCTTAGCTGCATCCATGTGTGGTCTTCTTGGTGAGTGCATGAACTGACTAAGCACTCCCACACTATATGAGATGTCTGCCCTTGTATGAGTAGCATATATCAAGCTACCTACCAAGCTTTGATACTCTTTAATGTCTTCAATTTTCTCACCTTCATAAACACTAAGTTTATGATTCATCTCCAAAGGTGTACCTGCAGGTTTAGTGTTCTCCATTTTGAACTTGAGAAGAAGATCCTGAATGTATCTTCTTTGAGTCAAATACATTCCTTCATCTGTGTATATCACCTGCATACCTAGGAAATATGTGAGCTCACCTAGGTCACTGATTTTGAACTCCTCTTGCATTTGTCTCTTGATCCTTTGAATGCCATTTAGATCATCACCTGCCACAATAATATCATCTACATATACACATAGATAGATAACCTCATTGTGATCCCTTTTGATGAATAGAGAAGGATCTGAGCTGCTAGCTTTGAACCCTTGATCTTGAAGATATGTAACCAACCTGTAATTCCAAGCTCTAGGAGCTTGTTTCAATCCATACATTGCTTTCTTAAGTCTTCAAACATAAGATGGATGATTAGGATTCTCAAAACCTGGTGGTTGTGACATGTATACCTCTTCACTTATCCAACCATTTAAGAATGCATTTTTCACATCAAGTTGGAGGAGTCTCCAATTCCTTGCAGCAGCTACACTTATCAATGTCCTGATTGTAGTCATCTTTGCAACTGGTGAGAATGTTTCCTCATAGTCTATACCATGAGTTTGTGAGCATCCTTTGGCAACTAATCTTGCCTTGTACCTGCAAACTGATCCATCTGAATTTCTTTTAACTTTATATACCCATTTGCAACCAATTACCTTTTGATTTGGTGACATTGGAACCAAATCCCAAGTGTCCATTTCCTTCAATGCATCTATCTCTTCGTTCATGGCCTTTTCCCAATTAGGGTTTCCCTTTGCCTCTTCATAGGTTGAGGGTTCCTCTGAAATAGAGTCTTTTGCCAAGTATATTGAAAGCTTCGTAACGAATGTGGAATCATATCCATACCCTTCTGGTTGTTTCTTCTCTCTTGCTGATCTTCTAGGTGCTTGTTTTGAGCATTCTCCAACCTCTTGCATCTTTGCTTTGCCTCTTGACTTCCATAGCTTGTAATCCCTTTCTCTTTCATCTTGGTCATCGTCTGTATCACTTCTTGGATCCTGGACCTGTGTATCATGCTTGCTTTCTAATTGATGAGAGTCAGAATCAAGACCATATGGTAGTGTTACCTTTTGTTTGTCTTCATCATACCAAGACCTGTGTTCTTCAAACACAACATCTCTACTTGTAGTGAATTGCTTGGTTGAAGGATTGAAGAACCTGTAACCCATCTGAGTTGAATCATATCCAATAAACACTGCCTTTGTTGCCCTTTCATCTAGCTTACCTCTTATTTGTGATGGTACATGAACATAAGCTAAACAACCAAAGACCTTGCAATGTCCAAGACTAGGTTTTCTTCCATGCCATGCTTCATAAGGAGTCATACCTTGAAGTGATTTGGATGGTAGTCGATTGACAAGGTACACAGCAGTTGAAATAGCTTCTGCCCATAGATAATGTGGCAACTTCTTCTCTTCAAGAATTGTTCGGGATGATCCAACCAATGTCTTGTTTCTTCTCTCTACAATTCCATTTAGTTGAGGAGAGTGCCTAGTAGTCACTTCCCTTTTGATACCTTTGTCCTGCAAGAAATCGTGAAACTCTTTGGAGAAGTATTCTCCCCTCCATCAGATCTGAGCTTCTTTAGTGATCTACCTGTATGATTCTCCACATGTGCAAGATAATTTTTGAAGCAATCAAACACTTCATTCTTACTCTTGATAAAGTATAGAACAGTTCATCTACTATGGTCGTCAATAAATGAGACATAATACCTTGATCCTACCAATGAAGGTTCTTGACTTGGTCCCCATACATCTGTATGTACTAAGTCCAATAAGTTGTTGTGGATGTAGCCTTTGTGGTTGAATGGTTGTCTTTGTGCCTTCCCAATCTGACATGCATCACACCTATTGATCATGTGTTGCTTTGATATGTTCGGCAGTCCTAGAACACTTTGATCCTTGCATATATCCTTCAAGGTTCTTTCATTCACATGAGCAAGTCTCTTATGCCACACTTCAAGCTCACTTAGGGTTTGAGACCCAAAGTTGAATATAGCTATGTTCCTGGTTTCTCCTACTTCAAAAGTAAAGAGCCTACCATGCTTCTCACCTCGGGCTATCTTCTTGAAGCCTTGACATGGATCTTCCACAAAAGCTCCATGTTGGGTGAACCTAACTTGCAAGCCTTTTTCAACTATTTGGCCTACACTTATTAGGTTTTTAGTGAGTGGGTACATAGAGAACCTTACTCAGAATGTTTGTCCTGCCATTGGAAGTTTTGACATTACCAATCTTCTCCACATTGTGCTTTGTGTCATCCCCTGTTTGCACTTCATGTCTATGCTTTGGACTTTCCAAATCAGATTGAAGAGCAATGTTGCCTGCAACATGATTCGAACATCCCGAATCTATGTAGAACAAATGATCATCTTCTTTACCGTCTTTGTGGCTTAGATTCATAAGAAGCAATGAGTCTTCATGTGGTTGATCTTCTGAATAATTGTTGTAGTCTCTTCTATTATAGCTTCTATTGTTATTGTTGAAGTTGTGTCCACCTCTGCCTCTATTGCTGCCATATCCACCTCTTCCACTTCCTTTCTGGGTCTTCCCATTGAACCGGCAATTCTGAGTGGTGTGGTAGGTCTTCTCGCATATGGCACAAGGTTGAACATTTTTACCTTTAGCTTTGTCTTGCTTTGGTCCTTTCTTCTTCCCTTTCCACTTGCTCTTGCTTGCAAAGTTGGCTTGGGAAGTCTCTTCTTCCTTCTTCTTGCCTTTCTACTTCTTATCCTTCTTATCTGCATAAAGAGCACTAGTTGAATTACCATGATAAGAGTTATCTTCCTTTATGCTATTGTTGTCTTCTTGATTGAAGAGTTGTCCAAGAAAGATGTTGAAGTCTGGAGTTTGCATATCCATGATGAGATCATAAGCCATCGTGAAGGATTGCCATTGCTTATCACTTCGAATGCCGTTGAGAATTTGCCTCATGATGACCTCTTCTTCAATCAGCTCTCCAATGGATGCTAACTGATCTGCAACCTCTTTGACCTTGGTAACAAACTCTGTGATGGTTTGTTTAGGCATCTTCTTCATTTGGTTGAACTCGTTCCAAAGATGATTCTTTCTTGCTTTGGTACTAGCAGACAAGAACGTCTCAAGGGCATCCCAAGTCTCTTGAGATGTCTTGCATCCTCTAATATGTGGTAACAGAAAGTCAGAGATAGAGTTTAGTATGTACGACCTTGCTTCAGCATCCCTTGCGCACTAAAGTGTGAGCTTATCTGTCTCCTCTTGCATAGGTCCTCCTTTGGATCTTGGAATAGGCATAGCTTCATCACATGCTACAATTCCATAAAGCTTTCTACCTTGCAAATAGGCCTCCATTCTGATTTGCCAAGCCGCGTAGTTGTGTCGATCAAGCTTCTCGATCATTGAGGGAAAGCCGTCACCCATCTTGATCTAGCTCTGATACCACTGAAAGAACTTGGAGAAGCTTGTAGAAGGTAGAAAAGTGCGTTTTGAAGCGACGAAGTTTGGTCAAGCCAACCAGCACAAGACCAGCCCTTGAGCTTATGGAGACTCAAATAGACCTTATAGTCATGCAATAAGTGCAAAGAAACACACTATGTACTTTGGACCATCAAGAAGAATGAGTCGATACAAAACAGATAGGCTCGCGGGTCGACTAGCTCAAAAAAACTTACTATCTATGGAAGGGACAATGAACTTCAAATGTTCATAGCGACCAGCGTGATTACAATTAGAAAAAATCATTTTATGGGAGTGATACAAATATGGTTGAGTGTATGGAATGCATAGCAGTATAAGGAATAAGCAAAATATGCTATAGGAATGAATGCGACATTCACCGGTGGTACTTCCTATTTTTCAGGAATACGTAGAGATTGACCCCGAAGCAGAAAAACTCCGATTTCTCCAAATCTACTAAACCAAATGCTTTGAAAATTTAGAGGCATAAAGTAGACACTAATACCTTTCCAATGAGTTATCTTGCACTCAATTTGGAGCTCTGGAGAGTGAGCAGAAGCCTCTGCAAGATTACTGTTGGCGAAGAAGATGATGTAGAAAATTGAAGGAGCAAGACAATGATGGTCACAAGTGTATGTATATTGCTTCCATGTAATGTACAAGTGATTTCAAGTCTTTATATAGACTCTAGGAGTGTTCCACGTATTTTACAAGTTGAATTTGAATTCAAATGAAGGTGGGAATGGTTGTTGGAGGGAATTAATTCACTTTCCTACAATCTAGGAAAAGTGAAGATATAGGTTGATCTACTTTTAGGTGATTGATTGCTTGATTGAATGCAACTTCAGCCACCACAAATTCGTGGGATTTGGGCTCTATCTTTCCACCTTTACATGTGTAAAGCTCAAGGCTTTTACAACGGTAAATGAGCCATCAAAAATCTCTCAAAAAAAATACAATAAATGAGCATAAGAAAAAGAACTCTCCAACGGATATTCTTTCGACGCGATAGCCTTTGATGTAGATCAAATCCACCTCAAGCATAGTGTAAGCTTGATGTTCCAACATATGTGATAATAGAAATTTAGAGATAGATATTAGTATCTACGACCTTGCCTGAGCATCCCTTGCACACCAAAGTGTGAGCCTATCTATTGCAGCTCATCATGGTTGGATGTACATTAGTTGTACATTAAAACGGCACTTTTGAATGGTGACTTGCATGAAGAAGTGTATGTTTTTCAACCCCTTGGCTTTGTGTAGAAAGCACATGAAAACCAAGTGTGCAGGTTGAAGAAGGCATTATATGGTCTAAAGCAAGCACCACATGCTTGGTATGATACATGCCTATCTGATTGCACATGGTTTTGAGAACAGTCCAACTGAGAGAACCTTATATGTTAAGCATGCAAATGATGTGCTTATAATCATTGTGCTCTATGTTGATGACATGATGCTCATTGGTCCTATTGAGAAGCGTATTGTTGATTTTTAGGCTAATTTTCATGTCATATTTGGGGCATTTGCATCATTATTTGGGCATTCAGTTTATGCAAGTTGATGGCAGAATCACTTTGTGTCAAACAAAATACATTGACACATTATTGCAACATTTTGGCCTTGAGGACTGTAAACCTATTTCCACTCCTATGGAGATAGGTTTATGGTTAAGTCTTCATGATGTTGGAGATGCATTTGATGTTGTTGTCTATCAGTATGCTATTGGATGCTTGATTTATTTACGCATTACTCGGCTAGATATTCATTTTTTGTCTCATAGATGAGTACGTTTATGCATCACCCAGGTGTCAAGCATTAGCACGCACTTATGCACATCTTTTGCTACTTGAGTGGTACTCGACGTCTTGGATTGTTTTATCCCAAGGGGGGATCACTACCACTAGATTTGCATGCTTTTTTTTATAGTGATTGGGTTGGTTGCTATGACACTTGTGTATCCACTAGTGGCTTTTGCGTCATGCTTGGTAGCTCATGTATATCTTGGTTGAGCAAGAAGCAGCCTATTGTGGTCACTTCCAGTTGTGAGGCTGAGTATAGGGTAGCTTTCACAGCGATTGTTGAGTGTGTATGGCTCAGATGCCTTATGGCTGATTTGGGTGTTCATCAGTCTTCTAGCACCACCATCTTCACTGACAGTAAGAGTGCATTGTTAATTGTGAGGAACCCTGTGTTCCATGCTCACACTAAGCACATTAATATGCATTATCATTATGTCAGGTAGATGTTCTCTGTTAGAGAGATCAGTTTGGCATATGTGCCCACGCAGAAGGACATTGCAGACCTTTTCACAAAGGCTCTATTTTGAGAGAATTTGAAGCTTTCCTAAAATCTTTGGGTTTACTTCCTTTTGTGGATTAATTCCACATATCTTGACATGTCCTTTGCAAGAGAACGAGGTTACAACCACCACATGCTAGAGAGATGACTCTCCTCCCAACCAAATGCCTCTAGCTCTCTCCAGTTCTAGAACATAACCATGTTCTTCTAGTTTTAGAACATGAGGCTCGGGGGTTGCCTACAGTATATATATAGCTCTATTTTTTAGGACAAAAATATTTTCCGAGGGGGGAAGTAAGTCTATGATCCAAGGGTCTGGATGGTTCAGACAGATCTAAAATCGGACACCGTTTGGTCATCCGTGTGTATGACCAAAGACCTCGAGTTTAGACTTACTAGGAGGTCTTGTGCTCTTGTCAACAAGTGATCCACTTAGCTTAGTGGTTAAGTCTCAAGGATATGAAGAAGGAGGTCTTGGGTTCAATCCCCATGGGAGACATGGGGAGAGTATTTTTCCCAAAGAGATCTAGAGCCTTCTAGAAGCATCCAGTTTAGTTAACTCGAGTTAACTGGGACACTTGGCGCACATGCAGTTACATGGCCGACACATGGTTGGTTAGTATCCACCTGCCCAAGAAGACAGTTCCTTCGAGAGAGATATATATAGAGGCATTTGGTTGGGAGGAGAGTCATCTCTCTAGCACGTGGTGGCCGTAACCTTGTTCTCTTGCATCCTTATACATGAGTTCCATCTCCTTGTTCACCGCATCACTCCTAGGGGGAATTTGTTGATATATTTAGGTAGTGATGTGTGTGAACACACTTGGACCGTCCAATCACTTTTTTCCCTCTTTAGGAGGTCTTTTTACCCCGGCTTCTATATAGGCCCATAACCCTAAGGGATTTTGTACATTCTATTGGTAATACATTCACTATTGTGTGTTGTACTCCAAGATTCTTCTACTTCTTCCTTGTGTTATTTGTGTGCTTCCGCAGATGTCTAACTCCAACAGGGCTCTCTCTTTATCCTTTTACACGCATAGAGCTCTAGGCTTTTACAAGGGTAAAAGTTCCATGAAAAATCCTTTTAAAAAGTACAATAAGTGAGCATAAGTAAAAGAACTCTCTAACGGATATTCTTTCGACGTAATCCAAGCAATAGCTTTTGATGTAGATCAAATCCACCTCAAGCATAGTGTAAGTTTGATATTCCAACAAAGATGACCTTGATGATGATGAAGTAAATGTTAATAAAAATTTCTTACAAGACCATGAAAATCATGAAAACAATCTTGAAAGTCACTTTGAAAGAAAATTTTGGTGTACGGGTACATTAGAGATGAGTGTTAAAATAAGCAATGATAAGAATGTATCATTGTAAATGCATTAGTAGATTCTGACTCTGAAATCAATGTGATTTCAAGAGAAGTTAATGAAAATTTTTGATGGCCCATAGATAAAGATTGTGGATGGCATATGAGAACTATAGATAATGCTATTTTTTTTTTCTTTGTATGGAGCTTGTGCTAGTATGTCTATGTCCATAGGAGGAATCAGAGAAAAAATTCACTTTTTTATTCAAGGTAATTGCTCCTATGAAGTTCTCTTAGGCCAGCGCTTTATTTGTGAGAGTCATATGGAAACTAAAGCCATGGATGAGGGGTCTACCTATGCTAGATTGAAGTCTAAGGATGGAATGCAATCACTTTAAGTCATGATGGTAGGAGTAAATCATCCTAGGAATTGATTGTCAATTTGAAAGACTCCTACTGTTATTGAAGTTCATGAGCATGTTTTTAGCGATTGTGCACCTTGATTCATGTTTGGAGCCACATATGATTAAAATTTTGGATATATGCCATTGTTAAGTGGGACAATAGTGGACATTGGTTTGACACCTTGCAACCAACCAATCTTTACAATAGTTTTTCACTTTGTTTTCCACATTCTAGATTAAATTTCCTTCATAAGAGCCAAGTGTCCAAGTCTTTTATCCAAAATCCAAAAAAAAGTTATAAAACCAACAAAATGATCTAGTTGTTTGGGATAGGAAAAACATGGGACATACATTCACAGATGAGACAATCAATCAGGTGAAAATTAGTAGAGATGGTGACTTTCTTTTGCCAATGAAGAGAGATAAGTTTGAGCGAGTCATATGTAGCCATGGAAAAACCTTAACTATGCATCCTTATGAGATAGGTTGTGCTGATCCTAAGCTAGTTGCACCCATGAGTATCTTTACTATTCCACATATTCAAAGTAATCGTCACCCTGTATGAGTTGCAAAGGCTTATTTACATGAGCTAATGAAACTACTTAAGAAGAAGATAAACTTGCAAATTTTAGAGCCATCTTTTGCACCTTAATCAAATAGATGGTTCATTGTTCCTAAAAAGAATGGGAAACTACATTTTATTCAAGATCTCCAACCCATCAATAAATTCACCATAAGGAATGTAGGAATAAAACCCATTGTAGATGAGTTTGCTAAATCATTTTCAGGACATTCTATCTATTCAATGGGTGATTTATATTTTGGGTATGACCAATTCTAATGAGCAATTCATAGACGTGTCCCAACCACAATGAAAAATCCTTTAGGTTAAGTGTGAATGTGTACTTTACCTCAAGGAGTGACTCATATGATGAGTGACTAATTATGTGGCTCATATGATGAGTGCTATGAATATGGTCTTACATGACTTTATCCCTCATATAACCATGCCATTCATTGATGATATTCCAAATAAAGGGAGTGAGGAAAGTGTAGAGGAGATTAATTAGATTCATATGGATGCCATAAATTTGTTCTTGACCATATCTCTGATTGTGAATGAATATTGCAATGATTTGAAGAGGTTGGTCTCACATTTTCCATAGAAAAAATTGTTTTTGGTGTCAACAAGGTTCTTATTGTTGGACATTTATGTGGTCACTATGGTTGAAAGTTGTCATGAGGAAGGAGATAAGGAAGAGAGCTCACACACACACACACACACACACACACTCTCACAATCAAAGAGAAGCACACACTCAAATTGAGGCAAGGAAGAATGATCTTCTTCTTCTTCTTCTTCTTCTTCTTCTTCTTCGTCTTCTTCTTCTTCTTCTTCTTCTTCTTCTTCTTCTTCTTCTTCTTCTTCTTCTTCTTCTTTTTCTTCTTCTTCTTCTTCTTCTTCTATTACATAAAAAGGAATGAACAACAATGATCTAAAAACAAGAATACAAATATTGCAATATATAAAGACTAGTACATAAGGAAAAACCTAATATCTATGAATGAGTGAGCTCGCAAGAAACAAATGTGCCATCACTCTCGATAGATAAATCTAATAAAGCTCAATGAAGTGTCCCTGACATATACCGGTGTGACCACTATACATGTCAAAGAAATGAAAAAGTGATACATGTCATCCTCGATCATCACATGTTGAGCTTGATATCTCAACACTCCCCCTCAAGCTCAATGCCATGTCCGCTCATCTAAACATCTTCTGAAACTTCTTCAGCTTCTCTGCTCCAAGTGCTTTAGAGAAAATATCAGCATAAACAAGATCAATATCACCTGCTAATACCTTCTCTCTGATGAAGTGATAATGTACCTCGATATGCTTTGTTCTAGCATGAAAAATAGGGTTCCATGCTAATTGTATGCTGCTAAAAGTATCACAATAGATGGTGATAGGCTTTTGCACTTCCACACCTAAATCTGCAAGTAGCATCTCTAGCCATGATGCCTCACATGCTGCCATTACAGCACCTCTATACTCATCCTCTATACTCGACAAAGCAACAATGGGTTGCTTCTTGCTACTCCATGTAATAGCTGCACCTCCAAGTGAGAATAGAAAGCCACTAGTAGATCTTCTATCTGGAATACTACCAGGCCAATCTGCATCGGTGTATCCATGAACCTACAAATCTACACTAGCTTCATAAAATAATACATAATCCAAAGTAGCACTCACATAACGTAGAGTGCACCTTGGAGCATCCAAATGTGGCTTCCTAGGAACCTACATAAATTGACTTTCAAGTCCAATAGTGTAGCTTAGATCAAGCCTCGTAATTGTGAGATATATCAAACTTCCCAAAATTTTCATGTACATAGTAGCATTTTCCAATGCTTCACTTGATGTAGTATCTAACTTCAAATTCTGATCTAATGGCATAGAAATTGGCTTACAATCAGCCATACCATACTTTTGCAGCATATTCAAGGCATATTGTCTATCTGACATCCATATACCTGTTTCTGTATGTACAAACTCAATGCCTAGAAAACAATGCAATAGACCAAGATCTTTCATGTCAAATACCTACATAAGAAGTTGCTTTACCTCTTTGATGCTTTCTTCATTATCACCACCTACAATCAAGTCATCAACATAGATATCCACAATTGTGATGCCATCATCACCCTTCCTTGCATATTGTGAATGATCTGCATCACACATAGAAAATCCAATGGTGGTCAAGTAATCACCAATCCTTGCATGCTATGCATGAGGTGCTTGCTTCAGCCCATACAAAGCCTTTTGCAACCTGCATAAATATTCTGGATGCTTTGAATCTTCATATCCTTGTGGTTGGTCCATGTACACTTCTTCCTATAACTCACCATGTAGAAAAGCATTCTTCACATCCATCTGATGCAATGTCCATCCTTTCGCCATAGCTAATGCAACAAGTGTTCTAACAGTAGACATTTTAGCTACAGGGCTAAATGTTTCCTCATAATCAATGCCATAAGTTTATGCATATCCTTTTGCTAGCAAATGCGCTTTATACCTGCTTATGCTACCATCAGCATTGTGCTTCACCTTGTAAACCCACTTGCAACCTATGGGTTTCTTTCCTTGTGGCAATGGAACCAACTTCCATGTATCGTTTCCATAAAGTAGCCATCTCCTCATCCATAGCTTTTTTCCAATCTGCATTTCCAATTGCATCTTCAAAACAAGAAGGTTCAGCGTCTTGTATTACCTTTGTCATGTACGCACAATTACGAGCCATGTAACTATCAAATGTCAATCGTTGCATTGAATTCCGCATCCTCCCAAATCTTCTTGGTCTTGGGTCACTTCTCCTTGTATCATCTGCATGTGCCTTTCTTACTCGTGGAGTCTCCATAGAGGGCAACCCAAGTTCCTCATCAAGACTCTTTTCTAAACTGCTTGAATCTCCATCAACGTCTTCAAATCTTGCACATCTTTTATGTCCAACAGAAAGCTTTTCTTAACCTTTCTTGGATGCATTTGATGAATTTGTTGGACTAAAATTTCCACGCAATCTTCCACTCCATGGATTTGAGTTGGAACTATTGCTTGGTGATGCATCCAGTCCACTCAAAGCTTGAGATTTTGCACTTGATTTTTCAGCATTTTCTTTGTCATTTGGTTCACGATTCAGTCCTTCATTGGCATCTGCATAGAAGCTTGATATTTCATCAAATACCACATCTCTTATCACCTTCACCTATCGTGTGAGTGGGTTATAACATTTATATCCCTTTTGCTCAAGGGAGTATCCAATGAAGACACACTTTTCTACTTCAGTGGATCAAGCTTCATCCTCAACTCTGTCAAGACTCCAAAAGAGGCTTGGAACAGTTTGGTCACATTGTATGAGACCAATACAAAGGAACAGAATTGCAACTCAAGAATGAGCTGCACATTGGAGAAGAAGGGCATATCAGTAAGTGACTACACCTTGAAAATCAAAAGGAAATGTGAGTCACTTGCATCTATTGGTGTGAATGTAGATGATGATGAGAAGGTGGAAGTGTGCCTTTGTGGTTTAACAGCTGTATATAAGTAGTTCAAAACTTCTAAACAGACCAGAGAAAATATTTTGAATTTTGCTGATTTGGTATCCATGCTGATTATTGAAGAAAAGAATCTTGGTGAGGATTTAAACTCCCAAGGAAATCCGTGTTCTGAGTAGGTATTCTAGTCTGGTGGAGGAAGAGGCAGAGGTAGAGGTTTTGGAAGTGGAAGAGGAAATAGTAACCAAGACCAAGGTCAACAGTAGAATCATGCAAGAGGAAGAGGACAGTTTCGAGGCAGGGGAAGCCAAAGAGGTTGCAAAAATTTCCAAAGAAAGGATTAAAATAATGACAGTAAAGGATGCTAGAATTGTGGTAAACCTGGACACTTTGAACGTGATTGCAAGTTGAAGAATCAAAATAACAGAAGGTGGCAAAACAACTATGCATCCACAAGTATAGATGATTCTAAGAAGTTGTTCATGGTTCAACATCACATGATGAATACAATGTCTGTCGGTGTTTCAAAATCGAATGATAATGTCTAGTATGTTGATTCAGGTGCTTCAAATCACATGATAGTGATGCCGAATGGTTTAGTACTTTGCAGAAACTGCCAGTTCCTAGATATGTTGAAACATGTGATAACACATCACACCGATCGAGCATACAGGAAACATAGCATTGTCTATGGAGGACGGGAAGGTAAAACATCTTGCTGATGTCCTGCACGTTCCAAATATAACAAAGAATCTAGTTTCTGTTGGACAAATGGTTGACTAGGGATTACAAGTTAGGTTCAATATTGATGGGTTATATGTAGAAGAATACAAACAGGATGGAAGATTGATTGCCAAAGGAAACAAAGTGGGTGGGATGTTCACCTTAAATATGAAAATTTCCTAAAATGAATACAGCCATGTTTGCAAAAGGTGTAGGAATCATTGCTAATATAGAGATCTGGCACAAACAGATTGGACATGCAAACTTGCAAAGGCTGAAATTGAGGCAATCAAAGGAGATTATCCATGGACTACCAAATTTGAAGGTTGCAAAGATGCAAAAGGTATGTGCAGCATGTCAATTTGGAAAAAAGTCAAGAGCATCATTTCCACATGACAAGCATGTTAGTGAGAATATACTAGAAATAGTACATACAGATGTTTGGGGTCCAACAAAGACCACATCTATGGGTGGTTGCAAGTTTTATGTTACTTTCATTGATGACCATACACGAAAAGTGTGGGTATATTTCATGAAAGAGAAGAGTGAGGTGTTCACTCACTTCCAGATTTTTAAAGCTATGGTGGAAAAGCAAGCAAGGAAGTATATTCAGACGTTAAGATCTGATGGACGAGGTGAATACATGTCAAATGAGTTAAGAATTTTTCTTAAAAATCTTGGAATTCGACGTCAGTTTTCATGCAGGTACACACCACAACAAAATGGCATTGTTGAACACAAAAATAGACATATTGCAAAAATAGCAAGAGCCTTGATGGTTGAGAAGAATATGCCTCATTGTTATTGGTCAGAAGCTATTCAGACTGTTGAATACATCATGAACATAACTCCAACTCCTATTGTACATCAAGCTACACCTGAAGAGAAGTTTACAGGTAAAAAGACAGACTTATCTCATCTGAAAGTTTTTGGTTCTATTGCATATGTACGTATGTGCACAATCATGCTATCCTGTATGCTAATAGATAGCCAATACATTACCTTTCATGCTCCTTGATTCCATTCCTCATATGCTCTTAACTGGTCCATAGTCTGATTCCTCTCTTGTAACTGCAGAGCATTTTCGTTCTCTCCTTTGATGTAATTCCAGTAGCCATTTCCCATAAGGAAATTCGTCATTCTCAATCTCCAAGCATGGAAGTTGTTCTTGCCCAACTTATCGCTCATAAGCTGACTAAGTCCATCTACGTTTGCCATTTCTGCAGCAATTCACAGCATTGCAAAACACTACAAGCAACACTTTTGCTTGAACACTGTTGCACTATGATGTGAGAGTTCGATCTTAGAAAAACACAGTTTTCGTGTATCAACTGTACATGGAATCACTTGAAATTCTAGATCTCGAATAAATGAGTAGTGCAAAATAGGATGCAAGTTAGAATTTTGCAAATTGATCTGGTTTTTCTATGGGCCCCACCTTAGAGGCCCGAAATAGAGGTTGAGATGGCTTTGAAATACTGATCTGACAAAAACGAGTCACCCTAAAGGATAACTCACAAAACTATTTTGAGGTCTTCTACCTTCACGCTAATTTTCATAGCAATCTAAGGTCATTTGTGAATCACACTTTCTCCATGCCTTCTCATGTACTCTTCTCTGTCGGTCTTCTCCACAAACTCTCTACAGCCACACGGGCTTTGATACCATGTCATGAGGAAGGAGATAAGCAAGAGAGCTCACACACACACTCTCACAATCAAAGAGAAGCACACACTCAGATTGAGGCAAGGAAGAATGATCTTCTTCTTCTTCTTCTTCTATTACTAAAAAGGAATGTACAAGAATGACCTAAAAACAAGAATACAACTACTACAATATATAAAGACCAACACATAAGGAAAAACCTAATGTCCGCAAATGAATGAGTTGGCAAGAAACAAATGTGCCATCACTCTTGATAGATAAATCTAATAAAGCTCAATGAAGTTTCCCTGACATATACCAACGTGACCACTATACATGTCAGAGAAATGAAAAAGTGATACTTGTCATCCTTGATCATCACATGTTGAGCTTGATATCTCAACAAAAGCCATACCCACAAAACGTTGATGCCATTAGCAAGATTTCTAAAACCGACAACAATGTGAGTGAGGTTCATAGATTTCTTGCTGCTGCATCTTTTATGTTATTTGGATCCCACACTCTGCTCATGTTGCTCATTGTCTCTATGGCTTAGTGAGGAAGAAACAAAAATTTATTTGGATTGAAAAACACACATAAGCTATGCCTAAGTTGAAGAAATTATTGCTTGAAGCTCCCATCCTTAAGCATGTAGACTATTTTGTTAACACAATTATTATACTAGCTGTTTACATGAAACACAACAAAAGTATCCACAAATTTAATGAGAACTATGGGATATGGTAACAACTTTGAAAATAGACAAAGAATATTTCACAGGTTCAAATGTCAAAGTTGATAGTGATTTGTTGTCTCTCATTGGAATGATAGGCAGTTGTTCATCTCCTAAGATAGTTGTGTTTAAATGGATCTCATATATCCTCAGTTAGTTCATATTTCATTTAAGTCAAAATTAGTTGCTATGTTATCAAGAGCTAGATTTGATGATCTTGAAAGTGATCTAATAAAGAATATAAACTTAGTTTACTATGTTCCACATATATATGAGTATGAGAAAGTTTATGAGTTTGAGTATGAAGATGAAATGAGTGACATAGGAAAGTATTTGAGTACACTAGAGCCATTACCTAGCTGGACTACAAGTAGATTCTGTAACATTAAGAAACAAGCTTACAAATTTTTCCTATGTTACGGTTATCATTGGAGACATGATAAGGGTAAGGTTAAAAGTCCACAAAAAGTCCTAGGAAAACAACATCTTCAATTGCAAGTGATGAAGGACATGCATGCCACGTTATGGGCCGATCACAAAGGATTTTTTGGAACACATGAAAAAATTAGAAGTATCTATTATTGGCCTAGGATACATGTTGATATTAGTAACTATGTTTCTACATGTTCTACTTGTCAACTTCATTTGTCAGTCAAACATAGAGATCCTTTGCATCCTATTTATCCACCTTGTATTCACTACAAGTGTGTGGTAGATCTTGTGACTATGCCTAAAGGTATTGACAAAATTCATTACATCGTACTTGCAAGAGAGGAATTAACAAATCATGTAGAGGGGCGTGCACTATGCTCTAAGACCACTTACAATGTTTGCAACTTTTTGCTTGAAGATGTTATAAGTCACTTTCGGTATATAGAGAAAGTAGTTGCGGATCATGGAGAGTTAGATGCGAGAGAAGCTAAAGAACTGTTTGAACATCATGGTATTCATTTGTCTCCCACTATTGCATATAATCTAGAGCACATCCACCTATTGTGAAAGCTATATCTAAAGCATGTGATGGTGACATTAAACAATGGCCTATATACTTACCTTTTGCACTTTGAGAATATAAAATGATGTGCAAACACACCACAGGGTATATGCATGCTAAACTCATGTACTATCAAAAACCATTGTTTCCAATTTAGTATCATATTTCTGCATAATCAAATTTGCCTGAGTCTAAAAACATGTCTTCTAATGATTTTTTGAGTTTGTGCATTAAAAAATTATAACAAGGTAAATTAACACATGATGATGTTGTTGAAAAAATAAAGGATTCCAAAATGAAGAACAAGCTTTATTTGGATCAAACTCATCGGCTGCATCCTAGGCCAATTGAAGTAGGAGATTGGATGCTCATTCATGATAGTAAATTTGAATATCAATATGATTCACATAAAAAGCTCACTCACTGATGGTTTGGGCCATACATTGTATCAAAAGTCAACAACAGTAGCAAGTATGCTCTTTGTGAATTAAATGGTGTTGCATTAAAAACTTTGATTTCAGGAAAAGGGATAAACTTATTCAAGAAACGTGATAATGACGAGCACATTTTAGATGAGGACATTGAAGAACATGGCTACAACAAGGCCGATCCATAAATAGGAGTATCCATGAAAAAAATAAAAATAAAAATAAAGAACTAAAAATATCATTTCTTTTTCAAGTTCATGTTGCTTTGTTTTTTCAAGTTCATTCCAACTTTTTTTTCAATTCTTGCTTGTTTCCAATTTCAATATTTGCATTGCATTGCATATTTATATCACTTGAATCAAAGAGCAAATGATGATTTCTCTACTTGTTGTATAAAATTGTATCCTATGTAATAATGTAACTACTAACAAATTGGCTATAATCTAGGATTATGGAAAGATAGGGCATGTAGATTTGGAGATTTATTTTTGTAACATGACTTTGATATATAAACATGCATATGTATACTATATCAAAAGCATACTTGTTGAAGTTCTAGCTCATGCCATTGCATGTTTCTAAATCCTTCGTCCAACTCACAACACTTGTATCACACTCTAAATGAATGTTCTTTGTCATAAAAAATGATTGTACCTTGTATCTGAGTTCAAACGACTATTCTCCATCATAAAAAATGGTTGTACATTGTATTAGAGTTTAGTCTTTCCCCAACATGAAAAAGATAAGCTACTGTCTGTTATCGGGAAGTTTACACTTTCCTCCACCCCAAAAAAGAGAATGTAACCATTAAGTTATTGAATCACGAAGAAGCAACAAAAAAAAAGCAAGTCAAAGGAAGCTAAGGAGACATAGAAGAATAAAGCATGGGCTATATAGGTAGATTTATGCATTAGTAGAGTTTAGGTAGATTTCCTTGCATGTAATTAGAGAAAGAGCATATTCATATTTATGTACGAAAGATGTTGATCTAAAATAAGATAAAGATGAAAATATTATATTTGTGTTTATATTCATATCTAAGCTAAATTGTTTTATGAAAAAGTTACAAATTTTTCTTCAAGATGAGATCAACTGATGCCTAAAATGACTCAATACATCCACTTCCAATTCATATCGATGCTTGCGCATAATGTTTGTTCTTCTTTCCTTACATGTTGCCAATGTTTGCTATTCCTTCATGTATATATTTCCATTTGTTCATGCATATTCATATTGCATGTTTCAATCTTTTTTCCTTCATGCAAATTTTTCTTCATGTCATGTTGCCACTCATTCATGCATATGATTAATTTTTCCTTCCATGTTTCTTATGTTTCCTATAAAAGAACTTGATGCTTAGAACTTTTTTTTTCAGAGAGACTCTAGTGGTGCTTATGGAGGAATTGCGGGTTTAGTGGGGGTGAATTTCATTGAGATTTTCTATCCTTTCTACATGTGAAGGCCTACAATAAACACATTTGGTGAAGGTGGCCGAAATTCCCTAAGAAGTCCAAGATACATCTAGGATGTCAAAGGGATTTCACGTGCAAAGTTTGGAAGAAATCAAGCGAAATCAATGTAGCCATCAAAGCTAGTCAATTTTGGAAATTAGGGCAAAATTTTCACTATCATCAAATCACATGAAAATTCATATATTGCAAAGACTATTAAAGGGTGTATATAACCTGAATTTCACGTGTAAATTAATATTGTAGCACATTGATATGCCATGTGCATTTTGTAAAAATGTAATTTTTCCACTTAGACCCTACAAAATCTTGTATAGGAATTTTTGTTAGCCATAGGGTCTAGCATCTTCATATGAGGCTACCCATTTGTACAAATTTTCAAGGCTATCAGAGCCTCCTACACACCTTAATGCCACCTTGCAAACTTCCAAATGTAGTCAAACATTTATAAAGGAGATTCAAATGGGAGTTTTTTCTGCATATTCCTAAAGATGAGCTTTGAAAACATAGCCTTACAAAGTTTTAAATTCATCAAAGAATATTTGGAGGTTCAAAGAGCACAAAATCTAGTTTTTAGGATCACCAATATAGTTTTCTAGATTAAGCAAAGTGAATTCCTGAAGGGCTATCACATGGCAAAAGAGGATGAGCTCATGTTCAAGGATGGAGATGCATTAAAGCTTAAATCAAAGACGATCCATGAGTTTTCTCCATCGCATAATATTAATTTGATGGCCAAAGATCAATAATGCAAATTTCTCACAAAAATAGCAGTTAATCTTATCCAAATCGATATCAACATTGATCCCATGATTCAAATCTTACCCACATCTAAGGGTGGAGAATGAAAGAACCTATTTCCCTCTTCTTTTCCCTATATTTGATAAGAAGAATCAATCCTAGCCACCCATTTGATGAATCCAATGGTTGTAATAAAAATTATTGATCATAAGGTTGAGAGTTGATTTCTAAAGCTTCAAAGGCCCAAATTCATTCAAATGACTATAAAAACCCTCCTCCAAATTTTTGGAGAATCATTACTACCCATCCATAGATCCTTTCTAGGACATGGTTTCCTTGAGACAATCACTTTGCTGAGCATGAGAGGATCCAAGGTGGGCTAGTAAGAGCATAGTTCCTAGAATTAACTTTAAGTTAGACTTCCAACCGAGATAGGCTCATAAACCCAATGGTTTCTCTATCTTTGCTCACCCTTAGTGGAGTTTGTGAGTGATTTAGAGTTGGGCTTATTGTTCTTAGAATTCTTTAGGTAGACATTATGCTCCTAGAAAGATATAGGGTCAATGAAGTGGTTTATATCATGATCTCATGCACACGTATTTCATTACAATCTCTTTCATTCATGTCACCTTGTCTCCATGTCTCTTGTGTCTTAAGTGCTTTTTACGTCTCCTTTTAACTCTTTCTATGTGTGAGAAGGCTTTGCAATCTTGCATTGAAACCCAGTGAGGATTATCGATTAAGATTGTGAGGATAAGTTTATTTATGTTCATAAATCACGACCCACATGCATGCACATTATCCACAAACAACCATGCATATGTTTCATTTTTGGAAGTGTATAAGAAGATACTTTTTTGGAACATTCTTCCTTTTGAAATCAATTCATGTGTATGGTTTTTCTTTTGTTATCATATTCATAAATCATGATCCACATGCATACATACAATCCATATGCACCCATGCATATGGATTAAATTTTGAAAGTGTTTTTTTTTCTACCATTCTTCGTTTTGAAATCATTTCATGTGTATGATTTTCGTTTGTTCTCATCATTCATGTTGATGGATTTATCTTGCATTCATACATTCCCATTCCCATAATCAAATCATCACATCTCTCCTCTACATACCAAATTTCACCTTCACCGTCACATTTTGATCACATAAACCTTCCAACACTCACTAGCTTCATACACTCTGTGTATGCCCCAAGTGGACCCTATCCACTCGGATTGTGATCACCTCCACAACATTAACTTGAATAAGAAGGCTCTAGAACTCTTTGGGCAAAGCTCTCTCCCCATGCCTCCCATGGGGGTTGAACTCAAGACCTCCTCTTTCACAACCTTGAGACCTAAACATTAGGATAAGTGTATCACTTGTTTGAGAAATCACATGAACTTATGCTTAAGTCTATCAAGATCTTTGGCCACACACATGAGTGACCAAATGGTGTCCAATTTTAGATCTATTTGAACCAATCAGACCCTTAGATCATAGACTTAGTTTATTACAATGTCAGACATGGATATAGGGAGAAATGGGACCCTTAGGATTTCATTTTAATTAAAGAAGAAAACATGGAACTGATTTCACTTATGTGCTCTTCTTTGAAAGGCATAAAATAAGTGAGTTTTTATCTATTTTGTACAATTTAGCATATCTTACTCCTAGATTTTATTCATTCAGATCCTTGTTGAGAAAGAATATGTTATGTATCCCATGGATATTAAAAAAGAAAACTGGAATTGGTTTTTGAATTGAATGACTTTAACTTAATCCCAAATGGAAGAAACTAGTAGAATTTATCTTTAAGATTACCTAGGGAGTGAAACTATCCTACTGGGAGAAAGGCATATTTGTTGGAGTGAGCCTTTAGCTCCTACACCTCTCTTGCTAAGTGTTGGAAGTTGGTGGCCAAGTAGTTCCGAGTTCTCCTCTAAAAGGCCCAAAAGGATCTTTTGAACATTCCATGTGTGAGAAGGGAAAATCAATATCACCAGCTTCAAAGTCCCGAGAAAAAAGTAAATAATGGTGATTCCTTCCTCTAACCTGAACTCTAGAGAACTAGAAGCAAGCTAAGATACAAAGTGGAAATTCAAAGAAAGAACTTACTGATATACTTTAAAGATTGGTGGGTGGGGGAATTGGATAAACCAATGAAAAAGATGTGCAAGCTCCTTACAAAGAAGCAAGACAAGGAAAAGGTCTCCTACATGTTAGATAACAACTCAGTGGAATGTACTTCTGCAAAAGAGAATATTGATCTAACTACTAACCACTTAACTCAACTATGTGGGCTATCTACGCCACTCACTTCTCATAGCCGAGATTGCACAACGGCCATTTCTAGGATCAAATACAAAATAATTCCTCAAAACATTGTGCATATTCTACACATGCCTATCACCAACACAGAGAGTTTAGAAGTTATTGCTTCATTGTACAGTGGCAAAAGCCCAAGTTTGGATGGTCTCACAAACAATGGGTCACCGATGGAACTACATTCTAACCAAAATGGATGCTAAATTAGCCTACTAGAAGGGCATGCAAAGCGGTGTGTCTAGACATGCCACGATGATAAAAAACTTCCTCCTTTCATTGCTTATCTATTTTCTTGCCCGTTGGAGATTGAAAGACAAAGAATTAGAAAAGTTGAAAAGTACTTGCAAAAATTTCCTTTGGATTGGTGATCCCAATAGGAAGGACATGCTCAAATTCAAGTGGTCCTTGTGTGTTACTAGAAAGATTCTAGTGGGTTGGGCATTCTTATGTTGGAGGAGTGGCAGATAAGCTAGCTCACAAATGATTGATCAATACAAAAGCTGCATGAGAAAAATGGATTCTTAGAAATAAATCTTCTCTTACGCACATTGGAATCCATAGGTGGAAGGGACTCAATCTGTTCACTTTGATGTTTTCTCAGCAACCAATGACTCCAAAAGGTTCAAACCTAGTATGCTCCATATGGAAGAGTTGGAACGAGATGAAACTGTACATCAAGGTTAATGAAGATTGGAAGTGAGTGGTTGGAATTAGGAAAAATTATTCTACTTGGTTTCCTTGCATGGGAATTAAAGAAGTTGACTTTGAGAAGTGCCAAAGAGTAGGATAAGATTTAAGGAGATAGATCAAGTTAGGAGAGCTGATAATGATGATTGGCATCTGCCAAGACACATAATCAACTCTTGGGATAATTCAAAGGCTCATCTCCTTGTTGGGAATGATCCGCTTGGGATTGAAGGATTAAGATGGAAAAATTGCATAGAAATGGATAAAACGAAGATCCATAAGCACCTTGACTTCCTTATCTCTCTTATTAGGACATCATGTATGAAATGGTGTAGCATCAGATGGCAAAGTAAGTGTGCGGACTTGTGGCATCATCTCATTGAGAACAAAAAATGAGTTATTATGTGGTAAATTCTCCATCAAGGAATCTAGACCAATGCCAAAGCTAATAAAATATGTGGGGTAACGCACTCATGTAAGAATTCCCTATGGGGTAGAGAGAACCTTGGCCACATCTTTTCGTGCACAAGGAGTAGCTGGATATAGTAATCCTTTACTTGGTCTTGAGTTTACAAAGGCAAATCAACTAGAAATGAGCATTACTCAGTGAATGATTGGCTACTCTTCTGCCTTGTGGAAAGCCCTCAAAGGAAAAGTGCTTTCAAAAATATGGAAGAAAGATGTATGATCAACTTTCTTTCTATATCTCTGACGAACAGTGATCCAAAACAATAGTTGATTGAAATATCCATCTGCTTGTTAGGCAAAAGGATGTGTAATTTTAAAAAATTAGTGCCTTTCGATCACCATAAGATTTTTGTCTTGGAAAACAAGAAGATTAAAGGCAAGTGGGTTGCTCATGAGGGCGACAAAAATTTCATTAAGCTTCTTAGTAAATATTTTTGAACTGCTAGTCACCCTCTAAATCTTAGGTCTGCTAGTGGTTTTGGACCATCACAGCTATTAAGACGCTAGGCCATCCTACCCCTACTTTGTGGCATATAGGGATCCCAAGGGTGCTAAGAAGAATCGCTATATAATTTTTCTTTTATTAATTCAAACATGGGAGATTAGATCCCATCTGAACTTTGTCAAAAGAAAAAGATTTCATTTTTAAACATATTTCTTATTTTGATTGTGCTAATTGAGAATTTATTTGAATTAAATGTTCTAAATGTTCATATATTTTGGTATGGATGTGTATGAACACGCTTAGGACCATGGAGGCACTTTTTTCCCTCTTTAGGAGGTCTTTTCCCCTTTGCTTGTATATACACTTGTAACCCTAATTATTTACTTATATTTCTACATTCATTTGGTAATTCATTCAGTTTTGTGTTGCACTCCAAGCTTCTTCTTCTTCCATGTGCTATTCATAGGCTTTTGTAGAACTCAAACTCTAACAATTGGTATCAAAGTAGGTCATTGCTTCATCTAGGGCATTTTTAACACCCCTTTACTCACATTCTAAGAATTAGATAAAATATTGGTGAGCATAGTCATGTGATTAGGAGCTCAAAGGATCTTTGCTTGTGCCATCAAAATTTTGATCTCAGCTCTTTTGGCCTATGAATACATTATTAGAGTGCATGTGAAGGAAATTTCATTCTTTTGTGCCAAACATATATACAAGTTTTGGTTTGCCACGACAAGCATCTTGAAGTCTTCTATAACTCTAGTAGAGCTCGAAAGGATGTTTCTATTCAATGTTTTTAGATACAATAATTTTTTAGCATCAAGGTATTTAGATAGTGGCCATGGCTAAAAGCAATGATGTATTATGTATGTTGGTTGTTGAGGACAAGTTGGATGGCACTAATTACTCATTATGGGCATATATGATGCATCACCTTTTGGTAGAAAAAGGGCTATAGAATATTTTGCATGGTATTGAAAAATGTCATACTACACTTGTGAATACAGTTATTGAAGGTGATGCAAATGGTGTTGAAGATTATAATCATTGTATTCATGTTCATGTTATGGTTCTTGCTTCACATACTGTAAAGAAACTTTTTTGGGTTGGCAAAGATTCTTAGGCACATCCATTGATAGCTTTGTGTGACAAATGTTCCATTATACTTCATATTCACTCTTGCAAAACAACAAAGGACACTTGGGATACAACCTTATACCAAGCAAGAAATGAGGCTCATGTTGCTTACGTCTAAAAACAATTGGAGAGTGATCACATGAATGAATTAGATTCCATGCATTTTATTTTTAACAAAGATCAAAGATTTGAAGGAGGAGTTGATTTATATTGATGAAGTATTTTTAGATGGTTCACTTGTGCACACTCTTCTTAATGTTCTTCCATATTCATATCAAATTTTTGCTTGTGGTCTTTGATTGATGATGAAAGGTAATACAAATGCCTTAACATTTGAAGATTTAGTCTTTGTTATTTTTTTGCAGGAAGATCAGTCCAAGCAGAATAGGTCTATTATGTGTGTTTCACATCAAGCTTTCTTAACTAGTTAGAAGGCCAAAGGTAAATGGAGCTTATCTACTAGTAAGCAATAATATGCTAATCTTGCATAGGTGAAGAAGGAAGACAAAGATGAGAAGAAAAGAGAAAAGTAGAAATAATGTCTCAAATACTATAAAGGAAATGATCATGTCAGAAAGAGTTGTCCAAAAATATCTACAAAAGAGGCAAAGAAGAAAGAGATTGGAATGGTTGTTGCTCAGGCCTCTACACCTAGAATAGAGTCTAGTAATTTTGTTCAAAATGAAGAATGGGCATTTACTATTGTATGCAGGTATTACCCATCTTCTCATAAGTAGCGTATGTCTTAGTAGACTCAGATGTTTGGTACTTTGATAGTGTGGCAACCAAACATATTACCTTACAGCACAATTTCTTCAATTTAGTTGAGCATGCACTAAAAACTCCTCTTATCTTGGAATGGTAGTTCATAAGATCATTGTGACTACTTTTTATGGTAGATCTCTCACATTATGAGATGCTTTGTATGTACCAATGATCAAGGAAAGTTTGTTTTTAGTTTTAGCATTAGCCAAGGTTGGCTTGGTTTTGAAATTTGTTGATGACAGATGTGCAGTTCATGATCTCTCTAATGGTGATGTTATTATTGCATCTTACATGTCATGTCATGGGATATGTACGCTCATAGATTATGCAAAATCTATGAATGATTTAGCATGTGCAATTCAAGATTCTCAGACTATATTATATGGAAAGCTTTGGCATACATGTTTTGGTCATTAAAATTTTGCTACTTTGCTACATGCACAAAAATATGAAATGGTGTACTCTCTACGCAAACTTGACATACATTGTAAAAATGTCTCTAAAGTCTATAATTTGAGCAAAATCCAACATTCATCCTTCCCTAAAGATGTTCTAGTCCAAGCTACTCATGGATTGCAACTTGTTTGTAGTGATGCATGTGGTCCTATGTAGAAACCTTCTTTTGGGAGCTACCTTTACTTCTTGAATTTTATTGATGATTTTGTTGGGTACAATGTCCTATTGTACAATGTTCATAGACCATGAAGTATAGATTTCTTTATATAGTCTCTTCAAGGAAATCATGTGGGTGGCGTGGCTCGTACAAAAGACTCCCACCCATGCGACCCGGGTTCAAAACCGATCAAATGCGACAGTAGCAAAGTTTTTTCGTAAATCGTTTATTTTGTGCCAAATTGAGATCGGGTAAAGTTTTGATTTTAGGATAGCTTTATTTGATTGTAGCTTTTCGATTTGCTTTTGATTGGAGTACTCAAACCTATATAATGAGAGCCAAGCTCATTGTTATACTAACTCACTCAGCAATCTCAAGGAGATCAAGGAGGAAGAGTCTCACACTCTTGAGGAGGTGGAGATTTGGTGAAGGAGAGGCTACTCTCTTTGAGCAAGAAGTCTTCTACAAGGTGGTGGTGGCTATCTTTTGTGAGTTAACCTTGTGGTTGATTTACAATTTTGTTACACTATTTTGTGAGAATAAGGTTAGCTTTGTTGCTTCGTTCACTTCACACACTTAGATTATTTCAACATAATCTAAATTTTGTATCATCATCTTCTTGGATATTCTTCCATTAGTGAGTGCACCACTTTATATGGTTGAGTAGTACTCCCATGTTGTAATTTGAACATCTATTTTTTAGTGAGTAAGCATCCAGCTTACATTCCCTAATCTTGTCTCAAGGACTCTTTCTTTCTCTATGTCACATATCATCTTGTCAATTAAGTTGTGTATGCTCAAAAGTTTTTAGTTTGGAACGATCCTGGGGCCTCAAAATCCAATGGTATCAGAGCATAATTGACATACACAGTTAAGATGAGTGAGATTAGAATTGAGATTGAAGACAAGTTGGAGGGATCTTCTAATTATCCCATGTGGAGTTTCATGATGATGAATATTTTAGTGACAAAGGATTTATGGAGTATTGTCAATGGATCCTTAACAAGAATAAGATGAGAAGCTGAAGAAGGGGATACAAAAAATTCAAGAGGTAATGGAATCACAATTGCAGAACCAACTGAAGAAGAGGTAACCACTTCTATATCCAGGGTCACTGCTAGGTCTTTACCTAGAGTTCCTCCTACTGAAGATCAGGCAAGATGGGATGCTAGAGATGCTTTAGCACTTTCATTCATAGGAATGAGTGTCAAAAAGCATATTCTACCACAGATCAGATCTTTCAAAAGTTCTAGACAAGCTTGGTTGAAGCTTGAGAATCTTTTTCAGAGAAGAAATCCTGCTAGGAAAGCTCACTTGAGGAGACAATTAGCAAATACAAGGATGAAGGCTGGTGAGTCAATTCAAACCCATATTACGAGACTTCATATCGATCTTTTATAACCACTCTTACCCTTACCACAAGAGATAGAGAGGTTACATTTGAAGAGCTAGAGTTCTTGTTACTTCAAGATGAAGATCAATTGAAGGGAATGGAAGAGAATGAAGAAGCACTTTTATCTTCAGCAAAGGGGAAAAAGAAGAAGAAGGATAAGAAGGAAAAGAAATCCAAGAAGGAAAGTAGGTCCCTCTCACCTTCTACTTTAAATTCTATATCTACTACATCTAAAGAGAAGTCTTCTAAGAAGAAGGAAGTAATATGTTTTTACTGCAAGAAACTTGGACATTTTAAGTCAGCATGTTATAAAAGGATTGCAGTAGAAAAGAAAAAGGCATCAGGTAATGTTGTAGAAGATGATAAAAAATCGAAATCTCAAGGTGATTCTTATGCTTGTATCACCATTGAGGAAGTAGCTTTTGATCAGGTAGCTTTACAAGTTCTTTCAGCAAGTCCTAAGATATTTGACTCAGGTGCTACAAAGCATATGACAGGTTGCAGAGATGTGTTTTCTTATCTTTCCTATTCTTCAGGTAGAAGAGTTAATATTGCAGATGGCAATGATTTGGATGTTGTGGGAATAGGTACAGTAACCCTAAAGTCAAGAGAAGGCGGTAATTTTTAGATTTCAGATTTTCTTTACATACGTGAAATGAAGAAGAATCTGCAATCTATATCTGCATTTTTAAGTGATGGTTTTAAAGTTGTATTTGAGAGAGATCTTTGTAAGATCCTATCACAGAAAGAACGGAATTGTATTTTACAAGGTGAGCATAAAGGGGGAATCTTTGTTTTGTCAAAAATCAATCAAGCATATTTAGTCAAATCTTCGTCCCCGATGGGAGATATGAAGCTATGGCATGAAAGATTTGGACATATCACTTTTGGAGCTCTCAAGAGTATCAAAGACAGTGGTATGGTTGAGAGTTTACACTCATTCAAGCTACCAGATGATTCGGATATATGTGAAGGTTGTCTTGAAGGTAAGATGCATAAACTACGTTTCAAGAAACATGGTCATCTTACAGCTACTAGGAAATTGCAGATTATTCATTCAGATGTGAATGGACCTATGAGAGCAGAATCTATTCAGGGCTTCAGGTGTTTTGTTCTATTTGTTGATGATTTATGAGATACTCATGGATCTATGGTCTTAAGTTGAAGTCAGAAGTCTTTCCTATGTTCAAGAAGTTTGTAGCTATGTTTGAAAATGAAAGTCAAGAAACTATCCACATTCTCAGAAGTGATAGAGGTGGAGAATACTTGTCAAAAGAGTTTCACATATTTCTTGATGAGAAAGGTGTTACTCAACACCTTACTATTGCTTATATGCCTCAGCAGAATGGTGTTGCAGAAAGAAAGAATAGAGTACTTGTTGAAATGATGCGGAGCATGATGGCGTCCAAGAAGCTTTCACCAAAATTCTAGTTTGATGCAGTACACACATTTTGAACAGGTCATCTCCAAAAGTTTTAAAGGTAATCACATTGTATGAAGCTTATTATGGTAGAAAACCTAATGTGAGTTACTTCAGAGTGATTGGATCACTTTCTTATGTACATGTTGAGAAAAAGGACCGAGGCAAACTAGATGTAAAGGCAAAGAAAGTTGTTTTTATTGGATATCTTGTTGAAACTAAAGGATACAGGTTTTATGTTCTAGAGACAGGTGAGGTTATTCTTTCACATAATGCTTATATTGTTGAAAATAAGGTTTATGATAAAGGAGCAGAAATTCTAGAGTTCATTAGTAAAAATGACTATGGATTTTTTAGAAAGATTTTGGATGTACATGTTCAGCCATATCACGAGGGAGTTAAAATTCCTAGGATTCAAGAAAGATTTGAAGAAAGAGGAATTTCACAACCTTCTACAGAGTAAGTTCCACAAGAGACTTTGATTCCAGAAATGGAAGAAGTTAGAGTTCCAGAAATTCCTAGTACCTCGGCAGGACAAGTTCTGATACCTGTGGAAGCTGAAAGTTTAGAAAGAGTTTCACCACTATTTAAGGATACACCTACTTGGTTATATCAGACTTGGAAAGATAGTGGTATAAAGACTTTTACTAGAAGAACAAGGAGTCAGACTAGATAACAACAACAAGATCATGTAAGAACAAGAAGTCAGTCTAGACAGCAAAAAGATCATGTAAGTTTTCGCGAAGACTTTAAGATTCATGATATTTTGGCACTTACGATTGCTGAAGATGAACCTGCATGTGTTAAAGATGCACTTAACATTCCTATTTGGAGAAAATCTATGCAAGGAGAGATTGATTCATAAGAATCAAACTTGGTAGCTATGTGAGTTACCAGAGCGAAAGAAGACTATAGGTGTAAAATGGATCGTCAAAATCAAAAGGAAAGAAAATGGTACTATTGACAGGTACAAAGCCAGGTTGGTTGTCAAAGGATATGCACAACAAAAAGATATTGATTATGATGAGACATTTGCTCCTACGTCTAGGATGACTGTTATTAGGTCAACACTTGCTCTAGCAACACATTTTGGTTGGCATATATATCAACTTAAGACTGCTTTTCTAAATGGTGATTTACATGAGGATGTGTATATTTAGCAGCTAGAAGGCTTTGAAGAGACAGGTAAAGAACACTTAGTGTGTAATCTTGTAAAATCTTTGGATGGTTTGAAACAGGCACCTAGAGCATGGTATGAAAAGATACATACATATCTTTTATCCATTGATTTCCATAACTCAGATGCAGCTCCAACTCTTTATGTTAAAGATGAAATAGGTATGATGATTATAGCAATCATTTATGTGGATGATATTATAGTCACACGTCCCACAGATGCAGATTTGTAGATATTCAAAGAAGAATTGAAACAAACATTTGATGTGAATGATTTAGGCATTTTACATTATTATCTTGGGATTCAGTTTCTGTTTCGAGATGAGTGTATCTATATGACACTGCAGAAGTATATTGAGAAACTTTTGGAGACGTTTCAGGTGGTTGATTCTAAACCTATGCAAACACCTATGGATCAAAACATGTCTTTACAAATGGTAGCAGATGCAAAGCCATTTGATGTTACTCTATATAGTCAAGCAGTTGGTTTCTTCATATATCTTTGTAATACACGTCTTGATATACAGTTTGCAGTTTCTCAAGTATCAAGGTTCATGCAGAATCCGACAGTGTTACATTGGAAATCAGTCAAGGGGATCTTTCGATATTTGAAGGGAACTTCAAATTTTGCTATGGTATTTTTGAAATCTACACGTTTGTTACTAAAAGGATTTTCAGATTCTGATTGGGTAGGTGATAGAGACACAAGAAGAAGTACTAGTGGATTTTGTTTTTATCTTGGAGATTGTCTTATCTCATGGCATTTGAAGAGACAACCCACTATTGCCACTTCATCGTGTGAACTTGAATATCGTGCAGCATTTACACCTACTCTAGAGTCAGTTTGGTTGCAGAAGATTTTTAGTTATCTTGATGTGAGAGTATATGAACCTGTTCAGATATTTTCAGGTAGCCAGAGTGCTATAGCTATAGCAAAGAATCCAATGCATCATGCAAGGACAAAGTTGTTGATATATTAGAACCGCCCGAGCACTTTTTTCCCTCTTTAGGAGGCTTTTTTCCCCCGGCTTGTATATACGCCTATCGCCCTAATGGGCTACTTATCTTTGTACATTCTCTAGTAATACATTCAGTATTGTGTGTTTGTGCTCCAAGCTTCTTCTTCTTCCTTGTGCTGTTTGTGTGCTTCCACAGACGTCTAACTCCAACAATTGGTATCAGAGCAGGTCCTCGCTTCATCCAGGGCGTCGTCGACACTCCTCCGTTTGCAGTCTCAGAATCATACGAATTTTAGTGAGCATACTCAAGGTGTTTCCGAGATCAAAACAGCTTCGCCTTGTAGTGCCAAAATTGCGATCTGAGCTCGTTTCAGCCTCCAAACGCACTATCGCAGTGCTTGTGCAGGCTATTTCATCTTTTTATGCCAAAGGTATATACCTGTTTTTGTTCGCTAGTTTAAGCGTCTCAAAGTCTGCTACAGGTTTAGCAGAACTCGTCTCGGCAGTTCCGTTCAACTTTTTGAGAACCAGTCACTTTTCTACATCAAGGTATTTTAGTCACCGGCCATGGCTGAAAGTAGTGATGTATTCCGTATGTTGGTTATTGAGGATAAGTTGGATGGTACCAACTACCCATTATGGGCTTATATGATGCCGACATGTATTGGTTGCAAAAGGACTATGGAACATTGTGCAGGGTGTTGAAAGACGTCCTGTTACACCTGCAACTACATGTACTGCAAATACAGGTGCTGGAGCTGATGACGATGGTGTCGAAGATGATATTGTGTAGATTCATCTTCGTGCTGTTGTTTTTGTTCCACCTACTGTAGAGCAAATTCGTTGGGATGGCAGAGATGCCCAGGCACATGCATTGATAGCCTTGTCTGTCAAATGTGCCATTATTCCTCATATTCGCTCTTGCAGAACAGGTAAGGATGCTTGGGATACACTTACCACATTGTACCAAGCTATGAATGAGGCTCGTGTTGCTTACCTCCGAAAACAGTTGGAGAGTGAACACATGAATGAAGGTGATTCTATGGACAGTTTCCTAATGAAGATCAAAGACTTGAAGGAACAGTTGATTTCTGCTGATGAGGTTATACCAGATAGCTCACTTATGCAGATCATTCTGAATGGTCTTCCTGATTCATATCAGAGTTTTGCTTCTACTCTTCGGTTGATGATGAAAGGCAATCCAAATGCCTTATCGTTTGAGGAGTTAGTCTCTGTTCTGTTGCAGGAAGATCAGTCCAGGCAAAATAGGTCCATTATGCGAGTTGCAGATCAAGCTTTCCTGGCTAGTCAGAAGGGCAAAGGAAAATGGAGCTCTTCAACTAGTAAGCAGAAATCTGCTAATTCTACATATTCGAAGAAGGAAGATAAATATGAGAAGAAATCAGAAAAGCGGAAATTGTTTTGTAAGTACTGTAAAGGGAATGATCATATCATAAAGAAGTGTCCAAAACTGGCTGCTAAAGAGGCAAAGAAGAAAGCGGCTAGAATGGTTGTTGCAGAGGCCTCTACACCAAAAATAGAGTCTGCAAATCTTGTGCAGGAAGAAGAATGGGCGTTTACTACTGTCTGCAGTTTTGACCCATCTTCTCATGATCAGTGCATGTCTGCAATAGACTCAGATGTTAGGTATTTTGACAGTGGGGCGACCAAACATATTACCTCGCAGCGTAGTTTCTTCTCTTCACTCGAGCCTGCCCCTACAGGGAATACTGTTACATGCACCAACAAATCCTCTTGTCCTGTTATGGGAGTTGGTAAGATCATTTTGACTACTACTGATGGTAGTTCTTTCACTTTATCAGATGCTCTATTTGTGCCAAGGATCAAAAAGAACCTGTTATCAGTTTCTGCATTAGCCAATATGGGCCTGGTTGTGAAATTTGTTGATGACAGGTGTACAGTTCATGATCTATCAAATGGCGATGTGATTATTGCTTCTAGCATTTTATGTCGTGGGCTGTATAAGCTCATAGACTATGAAAGATTTGTAAATGATTTGGCATGTGCAATAAATGATTCTCAGGCTATGTCAGATGCAAAGCTTTGGCATGCACGCTTTGGTCATCTGAATTTTTCTAGTTTGCTACGCCTGCAGAAATCTGAAATGGTGTCCTCATTGCCCAAACTTGAGGCACCTGGAAAACATGTTTGTGAAGGCTGTATTTTGGGCAAAATGCAGCATTCATCCTTTCCAAAAGATGGTTCAGTTCGGGCTACTAAAAAATTGCAGCTTGTACATAGTGATGTCTGTGGTCCTATGCAGACACCTTCTTTTGGAAATTACCTTTACTTCGTGACTTTCATTGATGATTTTTCTAGGCATGCATGGGTATATCCACTCAAAGAAAAGTCCGAAGTGTTCATGTGCTTCAAAAAGTTTTTGGTTTTGGCTGAAAATCTGTCAGCATGTAAAATGGGCACCCTCCGTTCTGATCGAGGGGGGGAATATATGTCTTCTAATTTTAATGCATTTCTGGCTGAACGTGGGATAAAACACCAGTGTATAGTGTCGTATACACCTCAATAGAATGGAGTTTCTGAATGAAAGAACAGGTCACTCATGGAGATGGCGAGGTGTATGGTCAAGAGTCAGGCTTTACCTCATAGTTTCTGGCTTGAGGCTATCATGTGTGCAGCATATGTACTGAACAGGTGTCCCACTAAAGCGTTGTAGTCTATCACTCCATATGAGGCTTGGCATGACTGCAAGCCATCTGTTGCTCATCTACGTGTTTTTGGTTGTTTGGCATATGCACTAGTGCTTGAACAACATTGCAAAAAATTGGATGATAAGGTAGTAAAATGTATTTTTGTTGGGTACAGTTCTGAAACTAAAGGCTATCATCTGTATCATCCACAGACTAAACGCATTCTGGTTAGCTGTGATGTTGTCTTTGTGGAAGATGTTATTCAGCCATTGCTTTCATGTACTAAGGAGACATCTGTTAGCTTCAAAGACATGTATGATACTTTGATGCCTCTTTTTACACGTGGACAGTCTAGTGTTGGTCCTAATGAGGCAACTTCTCAGCCTTTGCAGGTTTCATATGATGATGCAGATCATTCCATTTCTGATGCAGATTTACATGATGCACTTGTTGATGAGAGAGCTGATATTGAGCAGGCAAAAACTATGCCAAAATGGCTGGTGCAGACTTTGTGTGACACCAAATTAGATGCACCTTTGTCATATCATACTCGTTCAGGCTCTCATAGTGCCTCCTTTGCATCAGATTGCTATGCTATGGCTGCGTCTAGTCTCTGTAATGAGAATGAGCCTGTTTCTTTTGATGAAGCACAGAATTCAGAAAATTGGATGGCTGCTATGCAATCTGAATATGATGCTATAATGAACAATGGTACATGGTCTTTATGTGACTTGCCTCCTGGCAAGAAGGCCATTGGCACTAAGTGGGTATACAAGTTGAAGCGTAAACCTGATGGTACAGTTGACAGGTATAAGGCTAGGCTTGTTGCAAAGGGTTATGCACAGGAAAGAGGCATTGATTTTGATGAGACCTTTGCACCTACATGCCGTATGACTACTGTTCAGAGCATTTGTGCACTTGGAGCCCATCATGGTTGGAATGTACATCAGTTGGACATTAAAACAGCATTTCTGAATGGTGACTTGCATGAAGAAGTGTATGTTTTTCAGCCCCATGGCTTTGTGCAGAAAGGGCATGAAAACCAAGTGTGCAGGTTAAAGAAGGCGTTATATGGTTTAAAGCAAGCACCACGTGCTTGGTATGAGAAGATACATGCCTATCTGATTGCACATGGTTTTGAGAACAGTCCAACTGAAAGCACCTTATATGTTAAGCGTGCTAATGATGTGCTTCTGATCATTGTTGTTTATGTTGACGACATGCTGCTTACTAGTCCTATTGAGAAGCATATTGCTGATTTTAAGGCTGATTTGCATGCCTCATTTGAGATGTCTAATTTGGGGCATTTGCATCACTATTTGGGCATTCAATTTATGCAAGTTGATGGTGGAATGGCTTTGTGTCAAATGAAATATATTGACACATTATTGCAGCGTTTTGGCCTTGAAGACTGTAAGCCTATTGCCACTCCTATGGAGATAGCTTGTCTTCATGATGCTAGAGATGCATTTGATGTTATTCTCTATCAGTAGGCTGTTGGATGCTTGATTTACTTATGCATTACTCAGCCAGATATTCAGTTTGTTGTCTCACAAATGAGCAAGTTTATGCATTGCCCATGAGTCACGCATTGGAAGGCGGTTAAGTGCATCTTTCGCTACTTGAGTGGTATTCGGCTATTTGGGTTATTTTATCCCAAGGGGGGATCACTACCGCCAGATTTGCATGCTTTTTCTGACTCAGATTGGGCTGGTTGCTATGACACTCGTGTGTCCACCAGTGGTTTTTGCTTCATGCTTGGTAGCTCATGTATATCTTGGTTGAGCAAGAAGCAGCCTATTGTGGCCACTTCCAGTTGTGAGGCTGAGTATAGGGCAGCTTTCACAGCGACTATTGAGTGTGTGTGGCTCAGACGCCTTATGGTTGATTTGGGTGTTGGTTAGTCTTCTGTCACCACCATCTTCACTGACAGTCAGAGCGCATTGGCAGTTGCAAGGAACCCTGTGTTCCATGCTCGCACTAAGCACATTGAGGTGCATTATCACTATGTCAGGGAGAGTTTCTCTGCTGGGGAGATCAGCTTGGCATATGTGCCCACGCAGGAGAACATTGCAGACCTTTTCACGAAGGCTCTACCTAGGGAGAAGTTTGAAGCTTTCCACAAAGCTTTTGGCTTACTTCCTTTTGTGGAGTGATTTCCACATAGCTTGGCACTTCCTTATACATGGGTGCCAGCTCCTTGTTCACCGCATCACTCCCAGGGGGGATTTGTTGATATATTTAGGTAGTGACGTGTGTGAACACACTAGGACTGTCGGGGCACTTTTTTCCCTCTTTAGGAGGTTTTTTTCCCCCGGCTTGTATATACGCCTATTGCCCTAATGGGCTACTTATCTTTGTACATTCTCTAGTAATACATTCAATATTGTGTGTTTGTGCTCCAAGCTTCTTCTTCTTCCTTGTGTTGTTCGTGTGCTTCCGAAGATGTCTAACTCCAACAAAAGCGTATAGAGGTACACTGCCACTATATTCGAGAGCAGATAGCAAAGAAGCACATTGAGTTGGTTTATGTTCCATCTAGTGAGAATGTTGCAAATATTTTTACCAAAGCATTGATTAGAGACAGTGATGAGAAGATTTGCAGATTATGAAAGCTTGTACCAATATGACATTGAAGGAGGGATTGTTGGGTACAATGTCCTATTGTACAATGTTCACAGAAGATATAGTATAGATTTCTTTATATAGTCGCTTCAAGGAAAGCACGTGGGCGGCATGGCTAGTACAAAAGACTCCCACCCATGCGACCCGGGTTCAAAACCCGACAAATGCGATAGTAGCAAAGTTTTTTCGTAAATCTTTTTTTTTTTGGCACCGAATTGAGATCGCGTAAAGTTTTTTTTTTAGGATAGCTTTATTTGATCGTAGCTTTTCGATTTGCTTTTGATTGGAGTACTCAAACCTATATAATGAGAGCCAAGCTCATTGTTATACTAACTCACTCAAGCAATCTCAAGGAGATCAAGGAGAAAGAGTCTCATACTCTTGAGGAGGTGGAGATTTGGTGAAGGAGAGGCTACTCTCTTGGAGCAAGAAGTCTTCTACAAGGTGGTGGTAACTATCTTTTGTGAGTTAACCTTGTGGTTAATTAACAATTTTGTTACACTATTTTGTGAGAATAAGGTTAGCTTCGTTGCTTTGTTCACTTCACACACTTAGATTATTTCAACATAATCTAGATTTTGTATCATCATCTTCTTGGATTTCTTCCATTAGTGAGTGCACCACTTTATATGGTTGAGTAGTACTCCCATGTTGTAATTTGGAAATCTATTTTTTAGTGAGTAAGCATCAAGCTTACATTCCCTAATCTTGTCTCAAGGACTATTTCTTCCTCTATCTCACATATCATCTTGTCAATTAAGTTGTGTATGCTCAAAAGATTTTAGTTTGGAACGATCCTGGGGCCCCGAATTCCAACAGATTTCTCTAGCCATGCATGGGTGTATCCACTAAAAGAAAAGTCCAAGGTGTCTATGTGCTGTTGGAAATCAATGTACATATGGTCCATTTCCAACAAATCCAAATTAGGACTTAGCCATTTTTTTGTACATTTTGGGTAAAACTTTTTTAGGCTAGATAGATAGAGCTTCGCGAGAGCTATCTAGTGACATGATTCATTCTATCATCAGATGTCAAAGTTAGGAGAAAATTAAAACCCTAATTCTTGCCCTAAAATGGTGGATGCATATTTCTGAGGTTCTAGAAGTACGAAACAAAAAAAAACTAGGCCATAAGTTAAGAGATGGCAAAAGCACATAAATTAGGTGACCAAAAATAAAGCAACTGTTTTAAAATTAGCAAAAAACTAATTTTTAGGATTCAAGTAAAAAATCATGATAAATAGCTTTTTTAGTAGCGAACCTGTTTTTTCAGAAATTTTAGCGATTTCTTTATTTTCAAGACTACAAGGCTGTAATAAGTGTGTATGCTCAAAGGTTTTTAGTATTGGAAGATCTTGGGGCCCAAATTCCAACACTTGGTATCAGAGCATAATTGACATAGACACTTAGTTAAGATGAGTGAGTATAGAATTGAGATTGAGGACAAGTTGGATGGATCCTCTAATTATCCTATGTGGAGTTTCATGATGATGAATTTGTTAGTGACAAAGGATTTATGGAGTATCATTAATGGATCCTTATCAAGACCAAGATGAGAAGGTGAAGAAGAGGATACAACAACTTTAAGAGGTACTGGTATTGCAATCACAGAACCAACTGAAGAAGAGGTAACCACTTCTACATCCAGAGTCATAGGTAGATCCTTACCCGGGGTTCCTCCTACTAAAGAACAAGCAAGATGGGATGCTAGAGATGCTTTAGCTCTCTCATTCATAGTAGTGAGTGTCAAAAAGCATATTCTACGACAAATCAGATCTTGCAGAAGTTCTAGACAAGCTTGGTTAAAGCTTGAGAATCAGAGTAGAAATCTTGCTAGGAAAGCTCACTTGAGGAGACAACTAGCAAATACAAGGATGAAGGCTGGTGTGTCAATTCAAACCCAAATTACAAAGCTCGTTGACTTGAGAGATCAACTTCTAAATGTAAGAGTTAAGATATCAGATGAAGAAATGGTAAATACGCTGATTAATTCACTTCCTATCTCATATCGGTCTTTTATAACCACTCTTACTCTTACAACAAGAGATAGAGAGGTTACATTTGAAGAGTTAGAGTTCTTGTTACTTAAAGATGAAGATCAGTTGAAGGGTGTTGGGTTGCAGGGTATGCACATACCCACAATTGTGCATAGAAACCCTCTCTAGACCAAAATAATATCTTTTTTGTAGGATTTCACATAAGAACCCTCCCTTAGACACTTTTTAATATTTCTCATAAACTAAAGCTTTGGAACCTTGTTGTAAATGGTCACCTTTTTCAAGGAGTCTAGAAATCCCCACGCGCACGTATTCTCCTTCATCTTCAGATTTGAAATTTGAAAAAAGATCTTTTTGGAGATATGTTAGTTAGGCATGTGCTCCTTTTTGACTAGTCAAAAGGAGCACATGGGGAATTACACTGAGCCTATAAATAGAGGCTATTTCTTGTAAAGAGGAGGTCCCTTGGCCATGGCCTTGGCCTCCATTTTGGTAATGGAAGAAGGTGTCATTTGTTACTCTCTTGCCTCCTTGTGTGCAATGGCGTTGGTCTTGGTGTATGGATTTGCATGTGTGTGTGCATGGTTGGGAGGATGTTCCCCTTTGCTCCTTGTGACGTTGGCCATTGTTGCCATTGCTCCATGAGCGTGGGTGAACCTCTCCTCTCATTCTTTGCCCCAACTTGGAGAAACTTCTCACTTCCATGTGAGGCGGTTAGGGTCTGTTGTTCCCCTTTTCTCAACAATTTGGCACTGTTGCCGGGGACGTCGGCCTTTAGCCGTTGGTTTTTCCAAGTTTGCGTGTCCATACTAAATGAGATGCACCTTGACACTTGGAGGAGGATGAATACGTGTGGCCTTCGGTTGGCCTAGGGTACCTCTTATTTGTTAATTTTTGAAGTAGATTAGTTCTTTATTTTTGTTTATTGCACAAGAACACCCCCCTAACCCCCTTTATCTCTCTCACTCTCACATACACACACCTCCACACGCTCTGGCATCACCCCCCATCTCTTTCCTTTCTTGAAGTGGGTGTTTGTCGTGGGTAGAAGGAGGGATAAATTTCATCTTCGTTGTCCTTCTTTCTTCTCATTTTCCAAAAAAAAAAACCCAAAAAAGAAAAAGAGATAGCAGCATCCTTGTGATTACGCGTTTGAAATTCTGTTTTATGTCTTCAAATTTTTGCATTCATGAATGTTCAATGCACCTTCTTGAATACGTGGTTGTGCGGGTCCATCACACCATTACTTTAGTAGACGTGAAAGAAATGTTTTACGATGTGGTACATTTTCATCCTTTAAGGCCTCTTATAGTGGAGGTGGAGACGCAGTTAAGTCCCTCTCCCTTTTTATCATTTTTATATTCAAGGCTATCATCGGACCACTTGTCGTAGTGGGTGGGGGAAGCATCTTCACTTTCCTCCCACTTGCCTTCTCTGATCCATCGCGTGAGGTTGAACCTCTGGGCTCCTTCTGATAGACAGGTCTTGTTTGACAGGAGTAATCCATGGCATCCCCGTCGATGCTACAACTTGGAGTTCAGCCTTATGCCCCTCCCACCTCTCCATCAATGGCACACTACACCCTTTTCGATTAGTCATCGTGTCACTCATCAAGACTCTTGTTGGTATCTGATGTTGCATATGATAAGCTATGGCTTCCCTTTGGTTCGTCACCCGTGACTTGTGGCTTTGGGGTGGAGCATGCTCCCTATGCCCTGTTAGCTGCATGTTGAGTTCTGGCCATCGACGCTCTTGGCAGGTGGAGCTTTTGTGCCATCACGATTGCCTCCTCCAATACTACGGGTTGAGGTTTGTGCGCCCATTATGTTTCTCTGCTGCAAAGGGAGAAATGTTTTCCTTGCTTCTCTCTCAAGAGTTTCAGGTTTTATCAAAGTCGTGTAGCCAGAAGTTCCCTCTTCTTGGTTGGATTACTGTTGCGCTTCAAGGTACCATGGCAATCTTTTTCCTTCTCTGTCAAGATCATACCTTGTCGCATGTAGTGGGGTTGAGCTTTCGATGAGCTTCCCCTCCTTCCCTTCTTGCACGTGGGGGGTGGAGCTTCTCATGCGTTCCCCAATGTATTGAAGCCCTTCACTTATAGAGGTTCGCGGCATTGCCAACTTCATCCTCTTGTGTGAACGCTATTATATTCAAAATTTGGTCTCTATAATCTTCGTGGTGACTGCTCAAGGGAAAAGCGGCATTGATATGTACTATTTGCACAATGGGTAATGGGACTAGACTGTAATGCTGTATCCATTTTTACCGTCAAATCAAATTTCCCCTATAATATCAAGTTGGCTTGTACATAATTTGGTTTGTGCGCATGATTTAGCAATCATCAGATTTCCTCTTTGATTCATATGCAAAAAAATGCTTCAAGGACTATTGGCAGTTTTGTTACTTTACCGCCTGATGTTTGTAAGCCACTTGGGATCACAGATCGTCGATGTGTGAAGGTCATGATATCCTACTCAATTGTGATGATGACTTTTCTAATTCTCCACGGTTGCAAATTTTGTTATGAGAATGCTTTTTGTTCGTAGCTTCATCATCTCACCTAATTCTCTGTTGATTTGAAGATTACTGATATACAAAGGAGGCGATGGTTCGAATGCAAGTTTTCCTTTCTTACTATGGCTACACCACACGTAGATGGAGGAGGATAATTGATTTTCTGGGCATATTGTTTCCTTCATCCTATGTTTGGAGTTCATGGGCTTGGAGTAAATCATGGTCTGGTGATTGAGTCCATATCTCTCTCACTATCCGCTATGCTGGATGAACTTTTCCGTAATAAAAAAAAAATGACGTAGAGCTTGAAAGACTTTCGGTATAATGTTAAAGCTTATTACACTGATTTCAGTATTTTACAGGAATTGAAGAAAATGAAGTATGGATCCCTTTGGCTAGGGATTCTTGTGACTGCCCCTCCTGGGGATTACATCCAAGCTTCACCACCACAATTAGGAGGCAGTATTACAAATGTCGATTTTGGATGAAGGTCCATCTATATGTGTTGATCTTTATGCACTAATCTGTAACTTGTTACCAAGGACCTTCTCATATGTGCTTTATATTTTGAGATCCTCATAGGCTATGATGCTTTTTATCTTCATTCCATGTGTTCATTTAGGCTCCCTTGCCTGATAATATATGCTCATTTTATGACACCATGCACTCAAAACTTAAATATCTCATGCTCATTCTCCAACATGATAAAGTACACAAGCACTCATTTAGAAACTCAATTAAAAATGAAAACTTGGTTAAGGTTCCATAAGACTCTTCAACGTAGGCAGAAATTCTCACACATACTATTAGTATGGTGATCTTTTTGGTGCAAGTGTTTCAAAGGTTCGACTTATTGGGCATTTCTCAAACATTAGAAACAGGTAGAAGTTGGAATACTCAACATTGAAGGCCTTTATTCGAGATGTTGAGTTACGTGTGCAAGCTCTAGAACTTAATGTTGTTGCTTGAAGCTTTCTACTCTTTGGCCACAAACCTCTTTTGCATAAAAAGGGCATTCAAATCACACTTATGGACTACATAACCCATCTATGTGATTTCGTTGATGCCAAAAACTTTGAGCTATACTTTATTGTTGAAACAAGAAACATAACTTACTGATCTTGTTGAATGTGCTAATATATTCTATTCCTTTTTAGTCATTCACAGGTATTAAAGAGCATTGATGGACAATGCCTGCAATTCCCTTGTGAGTTCAGTGACTAGTGACTGCCCGCTTGTGGGATGGTGTTAGCCCACAATTTGGTTGGTTTTGATGCACTAATGTGGTTCGATGTGGCAGGAAAATACATTTGATTTCAGGTACTTGCAGAGATAATCAATGGATGAAAAGTATTTGCAACTACATGACGCCATCATGATCAGAATGGATCGGGAACTTGGTACTGCTGTTGGAAATGCATTGATAGACATGTATGTCAAGTGTGGCGTGATCAGAAAAGCACACGAAGTCTTCGATAGGCTGCTGAATCAGGATGTGGTGTCATGGAATGCCCGGTTTGCAGGATATGTGGATATGTAGAACATGATCATGCTGATAACGCTCTTGCTTGCTATGAGCAGATGAAAAATTGCTCCTAATGAAGTCACATATGTTTGTGTTTTGAAAGCCTATGCTGTTCAAGGAGCGGTTCACATGGGTATAGAGTTGCATGCAGGTATTGAAAGACAAGGATTTGCAACAAGGACCTTATTTTTGGGAAGTGCCTTGATCAGTATGTATGCAAATTTATTCTTGGTATCAAAAGCTCAATATGTTTTTGATAAGCTGTCAAGTCAAGACTTGGTCACATGGGACTCTCTCATTTTGGGTTATGCTGAGAAAGGATATCCACATTTATTAGACCCGCATCGGGAAGTTTTTTTTTGGCACCAATCTACAGATAAGAGGGATCATTGATCAGACAGGCAATCATCTCAGCACATGTCACTTTAGGAGAAAATGAAAGGGCCGTTCAGCTTTATGAGGAAATGCAAGAAAGACGTTTACCTCCATGCAAGTATGTATTATCATGTGCACTGAAAGCTTGCACAAATGTAGGGAGTTTATGCGAAGGCAGGAGCATACATGACTATTTGGCAAAAGTTCGAATTGATGGAGATGTGGTCTTGGGAAGTTCACTGATTGACATATATGGGAGAAGTGGAGTCATACTAGAAGGAAGACGCGTGTTTGATAAACTTCCTGAGAAGAATGTTGTGTGCTGGGGAGCAATCATCACTAGCTATACCTTGGAGAATATGGCTCATGGTGCTCTTGAAATTTTGAGTCCATGCAGGAACAAACTGTGGAACCAGATCAAGTTACACTCTTATGTGTTCTGAAGGCATGTGGCAAAATTTGTGCAACTAAAAAGGGCACCCTTCATCTTTCATATCCGTGCATATACGTGTATTGAGGGAGAATCTTCTCTCTCCGTTTCTCTCTCTACCCTATCTCCATTCGTCTTCGCCATCTGTGCGTATGCGGTGTCTATTGTCATATGTCCTTGCTGTTGCGCCAAAAAACAACTACATATGGTACCAGAGCCAGTATGCGAGGGGGTGAACTATTGCACTTGTTCCGACGCCGATGCCATATCCTTGGAGGTAATGGATGCGGTAACACAAGCGGAACCCCCTCGCTCTGCACACGTAAGCAACCATGCATATAGCCGGTGAGGCGGACAACAATCACTGCACCAAATTTGAGCAGATGCCTGAAGAGATGCTTGGACGTGACCTGTATTACACACGAAAAAGGAAGGCAGCAGAGACTCTAGAAGGATATGCGCATCGATGCAGATTCTCCAATAAGTGAAAATGCATATGGAAGTTTTAAGGCTCTCGAGATGATGGATAGCTGTTGCAAAACGAAGGGTCGACTGCTTATTCACAGTTTTTTCTCAAAACTGGCACATACAGGCTCTACATTAATTTCGTGTTTTTGTTTTCACTTAAATCCAGTTTCCGAAATAGTTTCATGGACGACTATGTGATTAAAACCCTGTGCACCCTGTGTAGATTCTTGTGTTGAATCATTTGGTTATTAACTGCACCGCACCAAACGTGTGAAAAACTCATGTTGAATGATAATCTCATATGTTTCATACTTCTGAAATGAAAGGAAATCTGCAAAAAAAAATGATTTAGGATATATTGTCTTTAGGTACAATAAGATGTTTGCACCTCTTTCGACCCAGCTTGAAGTTTGAATCTTCTCCCTGGTGCACATATGTGTAGAGTGAAGTACCTTTTTCATACTCTGCGGTATGTTAGTTTAGAATATAGTTCAATTTCAAGTATGAGAGGTGAATGACATAGCTGTTATGACTTATTTACTTGCTCCTGTGAGCATGGATCCACGCTGAGGGACTTGCAAACTAACGTTGAACTATTCCCTGTAGCAAATGATTCTGGTATCAAGGTTAGCATTGGTTTTCACCGAATGTTTAGTCTTTGACAGTCTAAGTCATTTAAGGCTTTCATGGTGCATTCTCGATTTCTTCAAACCTGCACATCTGAGGGATATTGGAAATTCTTATAGAGGACATTGTCAAATGGTAATACCTTTCTGAGACGGATATTCGGACACATCCCCTGTGCCATTTCTTTAGAGTGTTTAAGGTAAGGTGAAAATGTTCCAGCCATTGCATTGGAACTTGAAAATATTATTTTAAACAATCTAATGTGCAAGAATGTGGAGTGAAATGTCGACTTTATTGTGAGTTGTGGCCTAGATCTGAAATTTGCATATCTAAATTGGAAATCGTCTATGGATTCTGCAAGGAGCAATTAAAGAGTGTTGTGTTCTTTATTATTAAGCAACTGCCTGAATTTATAAACGAGATTCTTGGTTGAGAAACTTCTTTGTACAGAATGTTTAATTCCTATGTTTCTTTGCCAATTCGTAAAAAACGGTTACCTTGAGAAAGAACAAACACGCATGAGATCTTAGATCTTTTTGACCGTGACCTCTTGTGCTACCTTACGGTCCCTCACTTTAATCTCGAAAAGGGTCTGACTCCAAAGGAGCCTTTGTTTATTCTGAAGAAATTTAGGAAGACATGATGTATAAAGTATTCAAATTACCAATGCAACTACATGCGGGCTCTAAGTAATCCAATTAGACTGATTGTGAGGGATTTGAGCAAAATAAAGGCTTCCACAATCATCTTTTCCGTGGGCTTTAGAGCCTAAACATTTTGGTGCGTTTGCCGAGAACACATGCGCTAGTGCATAGACATAAGAAGAATCCATTGCGAGATAATTGTGGGCTCTAGGTAACCCAAGTAGACCAATTTCGAGGGAAAAGTAACAAAATAAAGTCTCGTGTAATCATTTTTTCCTTGAGCTTAAGACGATATCATTTTGGTGCGTTTGCCGGGAATTGGCTTAGCACATCTCATAGAGAGTGCTACGAGTTCGCTTGGTGCCCCAATCGTGTGGCACAGCCAAGTCGATCCCAAATCTGCTTTGATCTTCACTAAAGAAATGGCTCAACAAAGGCAAGCATGTGGGTTTGAGAAGGCCAACATGAGGCAACCGAATTTTGGACAAAATAGGAGATGGATAGATTCTCATCCGACCATGAGACGTCATGTGAACCGAGGGTGGCGATTTGGCCCGATATCAAATTATGTGAGATGCTGGTGTTGCGAGCAGATTGGGCATATAGCCAAATATTGCCCTCGTGTATGCTCCCCATTGGATTTTGTCCCCACATGTGCGGACTGTGGGAAAAAGAGACTATGCGAGCACGTGTGTGGCTCAAAAGAGATGACTGACACAAAGGTCGCAACGAATCAATCGGATAGGTGTTTATCCTCTTTGTATGTGGAAGTTGACATGAGTGGAGCTGCCACGTCGATGGAGACCGCAAGAGTGAATGGGGACATAGATAGGGAATCCGAGAATCAAGCCTTGATGGACCTCGTAAAGAGCTTGGAATGTCAAGTCAATTTGCTTCGCGTGGAGCGAGATAACGAGAGGATCAAAATAGAGAAATTAGAGGAAAATCAAGTGAAAATGGCCGAGGTCCTACGAACTTGGGAAAAGCAAGTACGAATGTTGAAAAATGAAAACAAGGAGCGGAAAAGAGTAAACAAAAGCTGGAGGCAAGATCTTGTGAAGCCCGAGAGTGAAAACGTGGTCTGGGACTTGAGATCCGGCTTGACGGTAGCCGACTGCTTTGGAGTTGCGATCGAAGAAGAGCCCTTAAGAGACGAGGATGACCTAATGAGGAGAGTCGAAGGAATGGAGCATGAAATCGAGAAGGTACAAAGCATAATCCATAGATACAGTGATCAAGCAGGTAAGGCATGTGACGAGTTCCACCTAGAGCTAGAAAGAATGAAAAATTCCCAAGCAGAGAGCGATGAGAGAGTTGGACGGGTAGAAAAAGAGAATGCAAAGCTGAGTAGCAAGCTTGGTAGGTGGATGAATCGGAAAGACGATGTGATGCGAGGACAAGTAGAGGACCCAAAAGTAGGAAAATTGGAGGAAGAGCTGAAAGCGGTGTTGGATAGGTTGGATGCGTTCGGAACAGAGTTAGAAAGGACGAAGAATGAATTGTCGAAGAAGGTAGATGACCTGGATGAAGAAAATATGAGTAGGATTTGGGAGGAAAGATCGATTAGAGAGGAAGTCGAGAAGTTGACCGTTCGAGTTGAGAAGAGGGAGGATATCCCCCTCGGATCTGCAAAAAGGGTGAGAGAGGATAAAGAGATGGAGCAAATATGGAATCGGTTCCGAGGCATCGATTGTGACCTGTTCCAATATCAGAGTGATATTGAGCACAACAAACAAGGGTTAAAGGACTTAGCGGCGAGGCTTGAATCATTGAGGAGCACAACGAGCAATGGTAATTTTTCAGGTCATTTGTCGGGTCAGGTAGAAGCTCTGCGAGGCAGAGGTTGGAGATGAAAAAAATAGACGAGGCAATGGATGTCGGTGAGGATGGCTTGATTTTGATTAGGGTTTGCTTTGCGGATTACGAGTCAGAGATGTGAGGACGGATGGACCAAGTGTGTTGTACACTTAGGAACTAAAGTGACACTTTTTGAGATTTCAGGTCGACAAAGTGGTTAGTATATGCGGGTTTTGCGAGGACGGGTTGACCATGGCATTAGTGGCTGGATTTTGGCTTGAGTGGCAGCAAAGAGGAGATATGTCTCATTGGGATGTCCACGAGGGGATATATGTGTGTGTGTCGTGATTGGGATGGTTGGGAAAAGTCCTTTCTTTTGTCTCCTAATTCTCGAGATGCGGGAATGAAAAGAAAATGAAAAAATATATGTTTGTGTATGTGTGAGTGTGGCTACGCGCCTATGTGGGCCGATAGGTGGGTGGACCCACTTTGGCCGGGTGGTCAAAGCCACGAACCGATGTCGGTTTCGCATAGGGCTAGTTGTGTGTGTGTCGCGCGCTGCGTTGGGTTGGTAGATGGGTGGAACAAACTTGATCGGGTGGTCGAGTCCACGAGTCGCATCCAGCTTCAGCGTAGGCCGGCAAGTGTGAGTAAATATGTGAAAAAAATTGATGAAAAAAAAAATGTGGAAAAAATGAATGAGAAGAATTCCTCGCTCGAGGGGGGACATAAGAGAGGTGAGAGAGCATGATGCTCGGATGGGAGTATATGTGTTTGTGTTGTGGGGATTTGGGTTATGTGTGGGCTCCCGATGAAACATGTCAAATTGAAGCTTAAGCTCGGCTAGGGTTTTGGTTGCGATGTGTCTATGGAAAGCTTGGACTTGAGGAATCCAATCGTGCTAGTTGCATTGTTTGTCTGCAAACCTTCCAGAAGTGTTCAGTTTGGCTCTTAGGTGGTATGACAACTTGAGAAGTCCTGAATCGCGTTGATAATGAGTGATCTTGTTAGAGTGAGCTCGTGTTAGGCTCGAGTGGTCTTTGCCGTGTGTCCATCAATTCAAGAGGTATGGTGGTGACCTAGCATAGAATTTAGTTGAAAAGCCAAAAAAAAAAAAAAAGAACAAAGAGTCGATGAAAAGAAAAGCGGGTAGTGGAAACCCTAGGTGGGAAGGGGAATGGAAAATCGGCAAGAGAACTCAGCTAGAAACGAGAAAAAGAAATCAGGAAAGTGATCGTATGGCCAAGAAGAGTATCAAAAATAAAAGTGGGGAATGGTTTTGATTATATATGGTGTGTGTGGAAAGTGTGTTGAGTATGCATGTGGAACAAAGATTTGTGATGTGTTGAATGAGTAGTCGAGAAGAGTAACGAGAGCGAATGTGGACATGTCTTCTGTTTGCATGTATATATGTTGTGCGTGACGAGAATGCATGGGTGATGCGGGATCATGATGTGTGTGCCGAGTGTATATGTGATGTGGATGATTGTCTTTCCATTTTGGTTGTAGATGTTATTGGGATTTGATGAAAAAAGATTCTAATGTTTTAATGAAGTTTGCAGACAGGTGGATATGTCGATGAAGATACGAGAAGATGGACAAAGATGGTAAGTGAAATGATTGGATTGTGGTACTAACAAATGATTGTATGAGTATGATTTCAAGTGCTTCATTGAGGAAGAAAAGAATAGATTTGGCTCGTCGAGGACGACTTCGCAATTAAGAAGAGGGGAGTATGTTAGCCCACAATTTGATTGGTTTTGATGCACTAATGTGGTTCGATGTGGCAGGAAAATACATTTGATTTCAGGTACTTGCAGAGATAATCAATGGATGAAAAGTATTTGCAACTACATGACGCCATCATGATCAGAATGGATCGGGAACTTGGTACTGCTGTTGGAAATGCATTGATAGACATGTATGTCAAGTGTGGCGTGATCAGAAAAGCACACGAAGTCTTCGATAGGCTGCTGAATCAGGATGTGGTGTCATGGAATGCCCGGTTTGCAGGATATGTGGATATGTAGAACATGATCATGCTGATAACGCTCTTGCTTGCTATGAGCAGATGAAAAATTGCTCCTAATGAAGTCACATATGTTTGTGTTTTGAAAGCCTATGCTGTTCAAGGAGCGGTTCACATGGGTATAGAGTTGCATGCAGGTATTGAAAGACAAGGATTTGCAACAAGGACCTTATTTTTGGGAAGTGCCTTGATCAGTATGTATGCAAATTTATTCTTGGTATCAAAAGCTCAATATGTTTTTGATAAGCTGTCAAGTCAAGACTTGGTCACATGGGACTCTCTCATTTTGGGTTATGCTGAGAAAGGATATCCACATTTATTAGACCCGCATCGGGAAGTTTTTTTTTGGCACCAATCTACAGATAAGAGGGATCATTGATCAGACAGGCAATCATCTCAGCACATGTCACTTTAGGAGAAAATGAAAGGGCCGTTCAGCTTTATGAGGAAATGCAAGAAAGACGTTTACCTCCATGCAAGTATGTATTATCATGTGCACTGAAAGCTTGCACAAATGTAGGGAGTTTATGCGAAGGCAGGAGCATACATGACTATTTGGCAAAAGTTCGAATTGATGGAGGTGGTCTTGGGAAGTTCACTGATTGACATATATGGGAGAAGTGGAGTCATACTAGAAGGAAGACGCGTGTTTGATAAACTTCCTGAGAAGAATGTTGTGTGCTGGGGAGCAATCATCACTAGCTATACCTTGGAGAATATGGCTCATGGTGCTCTTGAAATTTTGAGTCCATGCAGGAACAAACTGTGGAACCAGATCAAGTTACACTCTTATGTGTTCTGAAGGCATGTGGCAAAATTTGTGCAACTAAAAAGGGCACCCTTCATCTTTCATATCCGTGCATATACGTGTATTGAGGGAGAATCTTCTCTCTCCGTTTCTCTCTCTACCCTATCTCCATTCGTCTTCCCCATCTGTGCGTATGCGGTGTCTATTATCGTATGTCCTTGTTGTTGCGCCAAAAAACAACTACATATGGTACCAGAGCCAGTATGCGAGGGGGTGAACTATTGCACTTGTTCCGACGCCGATGCCATATCCTTGGAGGTAATGGATGCGGTAACACAAGCGGAACCCCCTCGCTCTGCACACGTAAGCAACCATGCATATAGCCGGTGAGGCGGACAACAATCACTGCACCAAATTTGAGCAGATGCCTGAAGAGATGCTTGGACGTGACCTGTATTACACACGAAAAAGGAAGGCAGCAGAGACTCTAGAAGGATATACGCATCGATGCAGATTCTCCAATAAGTGAAAATGCATATGGAAGTTTTAAGGCTCTCAAGATGATGGATAGCTGTTGCAAAACGAAGGGTCGACTGCTTATTCACAGTTTGTTCTCAAAACTGGCACATAGAGGTTCTACATTAATTTCGTGTTTTTGTTTTCACTTAAATCCAGTTTCCGAAATAGTTTCATGGACGACTATGTAATTAAAACCCTGTGCACCCTGTGTAGATTCTTGTGTTGAATCATTTGGTTATTAACTGCACCGCACCAAACGTGTGAAAAACTCATGTTGAATGATAATCTCATATGTTTCATACTTCTGAAATGAAAGGAAATCTGCAAAAAAAAATGATTTAGGATATATTGTCTTTAGGTACAATAAGATGTTTGCACCTCTTTCGACCCAGCTTGAAGTTTGAATCTTCTCCCTGGTGCACATATGTGTAGAGTGAAGTACCTTTTTCATACTCTGCGGTATGTTAGTTTAGAATATAGTTCAATTTCAAGTATGAGAGGTGAATGACATAGCTGTTATGACTTATTTACTTGCTCCTGTGAGCATGGATCCACGCTGAGGGACTTGCAAACTAACGTTGAACTATTCCCTGTAGCAAATGATTCTGGTATCAAGGTTAGCATTGGTTTTCACCGAACGTTTAGTCTTTGACAGTCTAAGTCATTTAAGGCTTTCATGGTGCATTCTCGATTTCTTCAAACCTGCACATCTGAGGGATATTGGAAATTCTTATAGAGGACATTGTCAAATGGTAATACCTTTCTGAGACGGATATTCGGACACATCCCCTGTGCCATTTCTTTAGTGTTTAAGGTAAGGTGAAAATGTTCCAGCCATTGCATTGGAACTTGAAAATATTATTTTAAACAATCTAATGTGCAAGAATGTGGAGTGAAATGTCGACTTTATTGTGAGTTGTGGCCTAGATCTGAAATTTGCATATCTAAATTGGAAATCGTCTATGGATTCTGCAAGGAGCAATTAAAGAGTGTTGTGTTCTTTATTATTATTAAGCAACTGCCTGAATTTATAAACGAGATTCTTGGTTGAGAAACTTCTTTGTACAGGAATGTTTAATTCCTATGTTTCTTTGCCAGTTCGTAAAAAACGGTTACCTTGAAAAAGAACAAACACGCATGAGATCTTAGATCTTTTTGACCGTGACCTCTTGTGCTACCTTACGGTCCCTCACTTTAATCTCGAAAAGGGTCTGACTCCAAAGGAGCCTTTGTTTATTCTGAAGAAATTTAGGAAGACATGATGTATAAAGTATTCAAATTACCAATGCAACTACATGCGGGCTCTAAGTAATCCAATTAGACTGATTGTGAGGGATTTGAGCAAAATAAAGGCTTCCACAATCATCTTTTCCGTGGGCTTTAGAGCCTAAACATTTTGGTGCGTTTGCCGGGAACACATGCGCTAGTGCATAGACATAAGAAGAATCCATTGCGAGATAATTGTGGGCTCTAGGTAACCCAAGTAGACCAATTTCGAGGGAAAAGTAACAAAATAAAGTCTCGTGTAATCATTTTTTCCTTGAGCTTAAGACGATATCAGATGGTTGTGGGACTCATATAGGCTGCTTTTTGGTACTTCTATGCCAAGGTGTCTTGCATGTGTTAACCTGAATTGTTCAGGAACAAGGACCATGTTTTGCATGTGGAAATGACACGATTTTTTATGGTCGTTGTGACAATGATTTTTACACTCTGAAAATCATGTTTTGCAGGAAGATATCTTTTATGTCCATTGTAGATGCATAAGGCCAACGGTAGTGGGACAATGTTTATGATGGCGGAGTTTTGTGACTGAACCATAAGGGATGGTTTCCAAAACTCTATTTAGAATTGGCAATAAGGCTATTATGAAGTTGGATAATCGTTTGTGTTTCCTATATGATTAAGGAATGATATAGGCGATCTGTTTACTTTGCACCATTTCCATGCACAGTCATTATGTTGTGTACTTCACTTTCATGAACGAGAATGATTTTGTTGATATATTTAGGTAGTGATGTGTGTGAACACTCTAGGACCGTCGGGGCACTTTTTTCCCTCTTTAGGAGGTTTTTTTCCCCCGGCTTGTATATACGCCTATTGCGCTAATGGGCTACTTATCTTTGTACATTCTCTAGTAATACATTCAGTCTTGTGTGTTCTGCTCCAAGCTTCTTCTTCTTCCTTGTGCTGTTCGCGTGCTTCCGCAGACGTCTATCTCCAACAATTGGTATCAGAGCAGGTCATCGCTTCTTCTAGGGCGCCGTCGACACTCCTCCGTTTGTAGTCTCAGATTCGCACGAAATGGTGAGCATACTCAGGGTGTTTCCTTGATCAAAACTGCTTCGCTCTGTGGCGCCGAAATCGCGATCTGAGCTCGTTTCGGCCTCCAAACGCACTATCACAGCGCTTGTGCATGCTATTTCGTCCTTTTGTGCCAAAGGTATATACCAGTTTCTGTTCGCCAGTTTAAGCGTCTCGAAGTCTGCTACAGGTCTAGCAGAACTCGTCTTGGCAGTTCTGTCCAACTTTTTGAGATACAGTCAATTTTTTGCATCAAGGTATTTTAGTCACCGGCCATGGCTGAAAGCAGTGATGTATTCCGTATGTTGGCTGTTGAGGATAAGTTGGATGGTACCAACTACCCATTATGGGATTATATGATGCGACATGTACTGGTTGCAAAAGGATTGTGGAACATTGGGCAGGGTGTTGAAAGACGTCCTGTTACACCTGTAACGACAGGTACTGCAAATACAGGTGTTGGAGCTGATGAAGATGGTGTCGAAGATGATATTCCGCAGATTCCTGTTCGTGCTGCTGTTTCTGTTGCACCTACTGCATAGCAGATTCGTTGGGATGGTAGAGATGCCGAGGCACATGCATTGATAGCCTTGTCTGTCAAACGTGCACTTATTCCTCACATTCGCTCTTGCAGACAGCAAAGGATGCTTGGGATACACTTACCACTTTGTACCAGGCTAGGAATGAGGCTCGTGTTGCTTACCTCCGAAAACAGTTGGAGAGTGAGCACATGAATGAAGGTGATTCTATGGACAGTTTTCTTACAAAGATCAAAGACCTGAAGGAACAATTGATTTCTGCTGATGAGGTTATACCAGATAGCTCACTTGTGCAGACCGTTCTGAATGGTCTTCCTGATTCATATCAGAGTTTTGCCTCTACTCTTCGGTTGATGATGAAAGGCAATCCGAATGCCTTGTCATTTGAGGAATTAGTCTCTGTTCTATTGCAGGAAGATCAGTCCAGGCAGAACAGGTCCATTATGCGTGTTGCAGATCAAGCTTTCCTGGCTAGTCAGAAGGGCAAAGGAAAATGGAGCTCTTCTACTAGTAAGCAGAAATCTGCAAATGCTGCACAATCGAAGAACCAGGATAAAGATGAAAAGAAATCAGAAAAGCAGAAATTGTTCTGCAAGTACTGTAAAGGAAATGATCATATTATAAAGAACTGTCCAAAACTGGCTGCTAAAGAGGCAAAGAAGAAAGAGGCTGGAATGGTTGTTGCAGAGGCCTCTACACCAAAAACAGAGTCTGCAAATCTTGTGCAGGAAGAAGAATGGGCGTTTATTACTGTCTGCAGTTTTGACCCATCTTCTCATGATCAATGCATGTCTGCAGTAGACTCAGATGTTTGGTACTTTGACAGTGGGGCGACCAAACATATTACCTCGCAGCGCAGTTTCTTCTCTTCACTCGAGCCTGCCCCTACAGGGAATACTGTCACATGTGCCAATAACTCCTCTTATCCTGTTATGGGAGTTGGTAAGATCATTCTGACTACTGCTGATGGTAGTTCTTTCACTTTGTCAGATGCTTTATTTGTGCCAGCGATCAAAAAGAACCAATTATCAGTTTCTGCATTAGCCAAGATTGGCTTGGTTGTGAAATTTGTTGATGACAGGTGTACAGTCCATGATCTCTCAAATGGCGATGTGATTATTGCTTCTGGCATTTTATGTCGTGGGCTGTATAAGCTCATAGACTATGAAAGATCTCTGAATGATTCGGCATGTGCAGTTCATGATTCTTAGGCTATGTCAGATGCAAAGCTTTGGCATGCACGATTTGGTCATCTGAATTTTGCTAGTTTGTTACGCCTGTAGAAATCTGAAATGGTGTCCTCTTTGCCCAAACTTGAGGCACCTAGAAAACATGTTTATGAAGGCTGTATTTTGGGCAAAATGCAGCGTTCTTCCTTTCCAAAAGATGGTTCAGTTCGGGCTACGCAGAAATTGCAGCTTGTACATAGTGATGTCTGTGGTCCTATGCAGACACCCTCTTTTGGAAATTACCTTTACTTCGTGACTTTCATTGATGATTTTTCCAGGCATGCATGGGTATATCCACTCAAAGCTAAGTCCGAAGTGTTCATGTGCTTCAAACAGTTTTTGGTTTTGGCTGAAAATCTGTCGGCATGTAAAATGGGCACCCTCCGTTCTGATCGAGGGGGGGAATATATGTCTTCAGATTTTAATGCATTTCTGGCTGAACGTGGGATAAAACACCAGTGTACAGTGCCGTATACACCTCAACAGAATGGAGTTGCTAAATGAAAGAACAGGTCACTCATGGAGATGGCGAGGTGCATGGTCAAAAGTCAGGCTTTACCACATAGTTTCTGGCTTGAGGCTGTCATGTGTGCAGCATATGTACTGAACAGGTGTCCCACTAAAGCATTGCAGTCTATCACTCCATATGAGGCTTGGCATGACCGCAAGCCATCTGTTGCTCATCTTCGTGTTTTTGGTTGTTTGGCATATGCATTAGTGCCTGAACAACATCGCAGAAAATTGGATGATAAGGCAGTAAAATGTATTTTTGTTGGGTACAGTTCTGAAAGTAAAGGCTATCTCTGTATCATCCACAGACTAAACGCATTCTGGTTAGCCGTGATGTTGTCTTTGTGGAAGATTCTATTCAGCCATTGCTTTCATGTACTAAGGAGACATCTGTTAGCTCCAAAGACATGTATGATACTTTGATGCCTCTTTTACAGGTGGACAGGCTAGTGCTGGTCCTAATGAGGCAACTTCTCAACCTTTGCAGGTTTCATATGATGATGCAGATCATTCCATTTCTGATGCAGATTTACATGATGCACTTGTTGATGAGAGAGCTGATATTGAGCAGGCAAAAACTATGCCAAAATGGCTGGTGCAGACTTTGCGTGACAGCAAATTAGATGCACCTTTGTCATATCGTACTCGTTCAGGCTCTCATAGTGCCTCCTTTTGCATCAGATTGCTATGCTATGGCTGCATCTAGTCTCTGTGATGAGAATGAGCCTGTTTCTTTTGATGAAGCACAAAATTCAGAAAATTGGATGGCTGCTATGCAATCTGAATATGATGCTATAATGAAGAATGGTACATGGTCTTTATGTGACTTGCCTCCTGGCAAGAAGGCCATTGGCACTAAGTGGGTATACAAGCTGAAGCGTAAACCTGATGGTACAGTTGAGAGGTATAAGGCTAGGCTTGTTGCAAAGGGTTATGCACAGGAAAGAGGCATTGATTTTGATGAGACCTTTGCACCTACATGCCGTATGACTACTGTTCGCAGCATTTGTGCACTTGCAGCCCATCATGGTTGGAATGTACATCAGTTGGACATTAAAACAGCATTTCTGAATGATGACTTGCATGAAGAACTGTATGTTTTTCAGCCCCATGGCTTTGTGCAGAAAGGGCATGAAAACCAGGTTTGCAGGTTAAAGAAGGCATTATATGGTTTAAAGCAAGCACCACGTGCTTGGTATGAGAAGATACATGCCTATCTGATTGCACATGGTTTTGAGAATAGTCCAACTGAAAGCACCTTATATGTTAAGCGTGCTAATGATGTGCTTCTGATCATTGTTGTCTATGTTGATGACATGTTGCTCACTGGTCCTATTGAGACACATATTGCTGATTTTAAGGCTGATTTGCATGCCTCATTTGAGATGTCTGATTTGGGGCATTTGCATCACTATTTGGGCATTCAATTTATGCATGTTGATGGTGGAATGGCTTTGTGTCAAACGAAATATATTGACACATTATTGGAGCATTTTGGCCTTGAAGACTGTAAGCCTATTGCCACTCCTATGGAAACGGGTTTACGATTGAGTCTTCATGATGCTGGAGATGCATTTGATGTTGTTCTCTATCAGCAGGCTGTTGGATGCTTGATTTACTTATGCATTACTCGGCCAGATATTCAGTTTGCTGTCTCAGAGATGAGCAGGTTTATGCATTGCCTAGGAGACACACATTGGAAAGCGGTTAAGTGCATCTTTCGCTACTTGAGTGGTACTCGGCTACTTGGGTTGTTTTATCCCAAGGGGGGATCACTACCGCCAGATTTGCATGCTTTTTCTGACTCAGATTGGGCTGGTTGCTATGACACTCGTGTGTCCACCAGTGGTTTTTGCTTCATGCTTGGTAGCTCATGTATATCTTGGTTGAGCAAGAAGCAGCCTACTATGGCCACTTCCAGTTGTGAGGCTGAGTATAGGGAAGCCGTCACAGCGATTGTTGAGTGTGTGTGGCTCAGACGCCTTATGGCTGATTTGGGTGTTGGCCAGTCTTCTGCCACCACTATCTTCACTGACAATCAGAGCGCATTGGCAGTTGCGAGGAACCCTGTGTTCCATGCTCGCACTAAGCACATTGAGGTGCATTATCACTATGTCAGGGAGAGGTTCTCTGCTGGGGAGATCAGCTTGGCATATGTGCCCACGCAGGAGAACATTGCAGACCTTTTCACGAAGGCTCTGCCTAGGGAGAAGTTTGAAGCTTTCCGCAAAGCTTTGGGCTTACTTCCTTTTGTGGAGTGATTTCCACATAGCTTGGCACTTCCTTATACATGAGTGCCAGCTCCTTGTTCACCGCATCACTCCCAGGGGGGATTTGTTGATATATTTAGGTAGTGATGTGTGTGAACACTCTAGAACCGCCGGGGTACTTTTTTCCCTCTTTAGGAGGTTTTTTTCCCCCGGCTTGTATATACGCCTATTGCCCTAATGGGCTACTTATCTTTGTACATTCTCTAGTAATACATTCAGTCTTGTGTGTTGTGCTCCAAGCTTCTTCTTCTTCCTTGTGTTGTTCGCGTGCTTCCGCAGACGTCTATCTCCAACAGATTTGTGGGCATTGTGTTGGCTCACTTTGTATGTCACATCACTCCAAAGCTCAATTGTTCACAACATTTATGCTCCCAGTCCCAAGGCTCTAACTATCTTTTTCTTTACAAGTGACTCCTCAATGCTATAGGAAAAGAATCTGAAGAATTTCATGAAGTTATCTTGTTCACTTACAAGCTGCTAATTGTAGGAAAATGTTGAATGGATATAGACTTGTTTGTTACTCACATTTGTAGGTTTGAAAGTCACAAGGGTCATAGTGCAGCATGTGAACGACACTCTGTGAGATTTCCCAACTAACAGGGAAGGTGTCCAAATTTCTCCTTCCAAAACACCACTATGAAGAACATTTAAATATGATGGATTGGAAAGTTATTGAAACTTTAGGCACCTCATAAACTAGTTCCATGTCATATATCTGATCTTGTTTTTGACAAGCTTGCAGAAATTGCCCACCCATGTGTTCTCTGTTGAGACATCTGCGACGTGGTAACACTTCTGGGATCAACAGACATAATGCTTGGATATTTTGCATGGTGGCTTCTTTTGATCATCATAGTGGATGAATTGTCAGCCTGGACAAAGCCTTTTGAGGATTGTGGATGGCCTATTAGGGCCTATTACATGTGATGTAGCTCTTCAGAATGCCCATTCAGTGATCTCGTCTAACTTATCTCATTGTGTGATACAGGTTTGAAAGTTGGATAATATATGCTTTTCATTGTTTGGGGCTAACCATTGACCTTTATATGCTAGCCACTACATCATTTTGAAGAATGCGGGAGGGTTGTCTTCCTAAAAAAATGAATAAGAACTTTGTCAAAGGAAGGAAGACGGTTGATTTCGGAGACATCCCTGCACTTTTTTATGCTGTTGAGAAGTATGGAGCATTTGACTCTGGTTGATCTGAGAGATATAGGCTGCATAAAGGAAACTAAGCCTGGTGTATCTATGAATGATTATAGATCTGCTTTTTTCCTTTCATAACCTGGAACCATTTCCAAAAGGTGATGAGATTAGGAAACTTTGCCTCGACCAGAAAAGATGGGGGATGATCAACCACCCGGATCCATCAACCTGCATGTATGAAGAGATTATCTTGGAATATTTTCTTACTATACTTCGATTAAAATTCCACTGAATAGTAAGGAATTTTTTTCTCTGATTCATCCTAGACATGCAGTAATGTATGTGAGTGTTCAATCTTATATGATCATGTCCAACATAGTTGTTGCGGAAGCTATGTTATTGTGCTGTGGGAAGATATGTTATTATTACTGTTCACTGATCCAAAGTTTGCTAACTACTTCCATGATTCCGAAAATGATTATGAGCAGTGCAGGGATTGATCTGAATGCTTGCTACGGAAGAGTGAATGTTCAGTATCTTAGGCATAACATCTGAAGGATTTATCGAATCTACTTTGATCTTGCAAAACTACTGGAAGCCTGTGTGGGTTTAGACTTGCTTAGAGTTACAATGGTGTGAATGTTGCTTGAGGATCTGTTTTCGTTGACCCAAAAATATGAATCGGGCCCAAGGCTACCCAACTCTTTTCACATATTGATGCATCTACTCCTTATTAATGCAAGAGGCTGTTTTTTGTAAAATTCTTGGGATAGGTGCATAATGCTTGAACGTTCTTCATGATGTGAGCATGCCTTCTTCAAAGGATATTTGTAGAAGAACATGCACATAAGGAGTTGAAATTCTTGTTTTGGACCTAAACTTAGTTAAGTGTAAAGTTAGAAATGAAGGTTTGTTTCTTGCTAGGGAGGAAACTCTCTAGTTCCACATTCTTCATTTAAGGGTTGAAATTCATTATAGGCCAACACTCTTATTGATCATTCTTACCTCTGCTAGAGGAAGCGACACTATGATTTGCAGAAATTGCTCATGATGAATGAAAGGTTGTTTAACCAACCCATACCCATGCATGACTACTTAATATCGTGTTAACTCTCAGTGCAAGATTATGATGATCTTTATAATTATTTCTATCACTACCATACAGGGAGTAGCTATACCTGATATACACACCATGGCAAGATAGAGGATGTCTCTCTAGAAGAAAAAGTCTTATAGATGAGGATGCCCCTGACGTGGAAACTAAAGTTGAAGTGAATGTTTATCACATTACTAGTTGCAGTCTACTTGTTGTTTGTATTTTATTTCAGGTTTGGGAGCTGCTGAAGAAGGCATTTCCAACCTTACAAAGGACTGCACAATGGGATGCATGCTCTGCTGACTCCCCCAAAAGGATTGTGTCGCCCAGCTGTAAAGACTGAAGATTTGCAGACCGAAGGATGGACTAAGGGCTTGCAATATTACAGATTTGAAAGATTGAAGAACTGATGTGTTGCAGATCAATGAAGAGTATGGACGACCTGAAGACTGCAAACTGCAGATTGGAAGATTAGCAGACCTGGAGCTTCTCAGAAATGACTCATGCTTGAACCAATTGAGTTGTGTATGATCCTTTCCACTTAGCTTTGTCGAGGGCGACAAAGTCTAGAGGGGGGAGAGTGTTGGGTTGCAGGGTATGCACATACCCACAATTGTGCATAGAAACCCTCTCTAGACCAAAATAATATCTTTCTTGTAGGATTTCACATAAGAACCCTCCCTTAGACACTTTTTAATATTTCTCATAAACTAAAGCTTTGGAACCTTGTTGTAAATGGTCACCTTTTTCAAGGAGTCTAGAAATCCCCACGCGCATGTATTCTCCTTCATCTTGAGATTTGAAATTTGAAAAAAGATCTTTTTGGAGATATGTTAGTTAGGCATGTGCTCCTTTTTTACTAGTCAAAAGGAGCACATGGGGAATTACATTGAGCCTATAAATAGAGGCTATTTCTTGTAAAGATGAGGTCCCTTGGCCATGGCCTTGGCCTCCATTTTGGTAATGGAAGAAGGTGTCATTTGTTACTCTCTTGCCTCCTTGTGTGCAATGGCGTTGGTCTTGGTGTATGGATTTGCATGTGTGTGTGCATGGTTGGGAGGATGTTCCCCTTTGCTCCTTGTGACGTTGGCCATTGTTGCCATTGCTCCATAAGCGTGGGTGAACCTCTCCTCTCATTCTTTGCCCCAACTTGGAGAAACTTCTCACTTCCATGTGAGGCGGTTAGGGTTTGTTGTTCCCCTTTTCTCAACAAAGGGTATGGAAGAGAATGAAGAAGCACTTTTGTCTTCATCAAAGGGTAAAAAGAAGAAGAAGGATAAGAAGGAAAAGCAATCCAAGAAGGAAAGTAAGTCCCTTTCACCTTCTACTTCAGATTCTATTTCTACTACATCTAAAGAGAATTCTTAATCATTATGTCACTATTGCAAGAAACTTGGAAATTTCACAGCAGTTTATCAAAAAAGGATTGCAGCAGAAAAGAAAAAGGCATCAGGTAATGTTGCAGAAGATGATAAAAAAGGGAAACCTCAAGGTGATTCTTATGCATGTATCATCATTGAGGAAGTAGATTTTGATCAGGCAGCTTTACAAGTTCTTTCAGCAGATCCTTGGATATTTGATTCAAGTGCTACAAAGCATATGACAGGTTGTAGAGAAGTATTTTCTTCTCTTTCCTATTCTTCAGGTAGAAGAGTTACTATTGTAGATGGCAATGATTTGGATGTTGTAGGAATAGGTAGAGTAACCCTAAAGTCAAGAGAATGTGGTAATTTTTAAATTTTAGATGTTTTATATGTACCTAATATCAAGAAGAATCTTCTATCTATACCTGCATTTTTAGGTGATGGATACAAAGTTTTATTTGAGAGAGATCTTTGTAAGATTTTGTCACACAAAGATGAGAAGTGTATCTTGCAAGGTGAGCACAAAGTATGGATTTTTATTTTTTCAAAAATCAATCAGACATATGCTATCAAATCTTCGTCACCGGTGGAAGATATGAAGTTATGGCATGAAAGATTTGGACATATTAGTTTTGGAGCTCTCAAGAGTATCAAAGATAGAGGTATGGTTGAGAGTTTACCTCCTTCGAGCTACTAGATGATTCAGATATATGTGAAGGATGTCTTGAAGGTAAGATGCATAAACTACCTTTCAAGAAACATGGACAGCTACCAGGAAATTGCAAATTATACATTTAGATGTGAATGGACCTATGAGAGCACACTCTATTCAGGGTTTTAGGTGTTTCTTTTATATGTTGATGATCTTAGGAGATATTCATGGATCTATGGTCTTGAGTTGAAGTCAAAAGTCTTTCCAACGTTCAAGAAATTTATAGCTATGGTTGAAAATGAAAGTCAGACAACTATCCAGATTCTGTAAAGTGATAGAGATGGAGAATACTTGTCAAATGAGTTTCAAAAATTTCTTGAGGAAAAGGTATTACTCAACACCTTACTATTGCTTACACTCCTCAGCAGAATGGTGTTGCAGAAAGGAAGAATAGAGTACTCGTTGAGATGATGCGGAGCATGATGGCATCCAAGAAGCTTTCACCAAAAATTTGGTTTGATGGAGTACATACAACTAATCACATTTTGAACAGGTCTTCTACAAAAGCTTTAAATGTAATCACACCTTATGAAGCTTATTATGGTAGAAAACCTAATGTGAGCTATTTCAGAGTATTTGGATCACTTTCTTATGTACATGTCGAGAAAAAGGATCATGGCAAACTAGATGTAAAGGCAAGGAAAGTTGTTTTTATTGGATATCATGTTGAAAGCAAAGGATACAGATTTTATGTTCTAGAGACAGGCGAAGTTATCCTTTCATGCAATGCATATATTGCTAAAAATAAGCTATATGATAAAGAAGCAGAGATTCTAGATTTCATTAGTGAAAATGACTATGGATTTTTTAGAACGAATTTGGATCTACATGTTCAGCCATATCAGGAGGGAGTTAAAATTCCTAGGATTGAAGAAAGAGGAATTCCACAACCTTCTACAGAGTCAATTCCACGTGAGACTTTAGTTCCAAAAATGGAAGAAAGTACTAGAGTTCCAGAAAGTCATAGTACCTCAAAAGGAAACATTCTAGAACCAGTGGAAACTGAAGAGTCAGAAAGAGTATCATCACTATTTAAGGATACACCTACTTGGTTATACCAGACATGGAAAGATAGTGGTATAAAGACTTTTACAGGAAGAACAAGGAGTCAGACTAGACAACAACACCAAAAATACCATGTAAGTTTTCCTGAAGACTTTGAGATTCATGATATTTTAGCACTCACAACAGTTGAAGATGAACTTGCATGTGTTAAAGATGCACTTAACATTCCTAATTGGTGAAAAGCTATGCAAGAAGAGATTGATTCTATTCATAAGAATCAAACTTGGCAGCTATGTGAGTTAACAGAGGGAAAGAAAGCTATAGGTGTAAAATGGATCTTCAAAATCAAACGAAAACACAGATGGTACTATTGACAATTACAAAGCCAGATAGTTGTCAAAGGATATGCACAACAGAAAGGTATTGATTATGATGAGACATTTGCTCCTACATCTAGGATGATAGTTATTAGGTCAATACTTGCTTTAGCAACACATTTTGGTTGGAAAGTATATCAACTTGACATAAAGAGTGCTTTTCTAAATGATGATTTACATGAAGATGTATATATTCAGGAGCTAGAAGGTTTTGAAGAAACATTTAACACTTAGTGTGTAAGCTTATAAAAGCTTTGTATGGATTAAAACAGGCACCTAGAGCATGGTATGAAAAGATACACACATATCTTTTATCCATTGGTTTCCATAACTCAGATGCAGCTCCAACTCTTTATGTCAAAGTTGAAACAGTTTTGATGATTATAGAAATCATTTATGTGGATGATATTATAATCACAGGTCCCAGAGATGAGGATTTGCATATGTTCAAAGAACATTTGAAGCAGAAGACATTTGATGTGAATGATTTAGGAATCTTGCATTATTATCTTGGGATTCAATTTTTGTTTAAGGATCAGTGTATCTATATGACACAGCAGAAGTACATTGAGAAACTATTAGAAAGGTTTCAGATGACGGATTCTAAACCTATGCAAACACCTATGGATTAGAACGCATCTTTACAAATAGTAGTAGATGAAGAGTTATTTGATGCTACTTTATATTGTGAAGCAGTTGGGTGCTTGATATATCTTTGTAATACACGTCCAGATATACAGTTTGCAGTTTCTCAAGAATCAAGGTTCATGCAAAATTCGACAAAGGTACATTGGAAAGTAGTAAAGCAGATCTTCAGATATTTGAAGGGAACTTCAAATTATGCTATGGTATTCTTCAAAATCTACACATTTGTTACTAAAAGGATTTTCAGATTCTGATTGGGCAGGAGATAGAGACACTAGAAGAAGTACTAGTGGATTTTGTTTTTATCTTGGAGATTGTCTTATCTCATGGCTTTTGAAGAGACAACCCACTATTGTGACTTCATCATGTGAAGCCGAATATCGTGCAGCATTTACAGCTACTTTGGAGTTAGTATGGTTGCATAAGATTTTCAATTATCTAGATGTAAGATTACATGAACCCATTCATATGTTTTTAGATAGCCATAGTGCAATAGCTGTAGCAAAGAATCCAGTGCATCATGCAACGATGAAACATATAGAGGTTCACTACCACTATATTCGAGAACAGATAGCAAAAAAGCACATTGAGCTGATTTATGCTCCTTCTAGTGATAATGTTGTAGATATATTTAGCAAAGCATTGACTAGAGATAATCATGAGAAGATGTGCAGGTTATTGATGCTTGTACCAGTATGACATTGAAGGAGGGATTGTTGGAAATCAATGTACATATGGTCCATTTCCAGCAAATCCAAACTAGGACTTAGCCATTTTTTTGTACATTTTAGGTAAAACTTTTTTAGGCTAGATAGATAGATCTTCGCGAGAGATATCTAGTGATATGCTTCATTCTATCATCAGATGTTAGAATTAGGAAAAAAGTCAAACCCTAATTCCTACCCTAAAATAGTGGATGCATATTTTTGAGGTTCTAGAAGTACAAAACAAAAAAAAAACTAGGTCATAAGTTAAGAGATGGAAAAAGCACATAAATTAGGCGACCAAAAATAAATCAGGTGTTTTAAAATTAATGAAAAGTTCATTTTTACGATTCAAGTTAAAAAATCGCATAAAGAGCTTTTTTAGTAGCGATCCTATTTTTTCACAAATTTTAGAGATTGCTTTATATTGGAGACTACAAGGCTATAGATCACTTTTGGACAATTGAAGTAAGAGTTGATGGTCACATAGTGTCAATTTTGGAGTTCTGAAGCTTTGGAGGCTAAGGAGAGCTGAAGGAGAGGCTACTCTCTTGGAGCAAGGAGTCTTCTACAAGTTTATGGCAGCTATCTTTTGTAAGTTAATCCTATTTTTGAACCCTAATTTCAGAATTAGGGTTTGATGATTTTCAGATTTGTTGCTCTTGTTGGAGTTAGACGTCTGCGGAAGCACGCGAACAGCAAGAGGAAGAAGCTTGGAGCACAACACACAAGACTGAATGTATTACTAGAGAATGTACAAAGATAAGTAGCCCATTAGGGCAATAGGCGTATATACAAGCCGGGGGAAAAAAACCTCCTAAAGAGGGAAAAAAGTGCCCCGGCGGTCCTAGAGTGTTCACACACATCACTACCTAAATATATCAACAAATCCCCCCTGGGAGTGATGCGGTGAACAAGGAGCTGGCACTCATGTATAAGGAAGTGCCGAGCTATGTGGAAATCACTCCACAAAAGGAAGTAAGCCCAAAGCTTTGCGGAAAGCTTCAAACTTCTCCCTAGGCAGAGCCTTCGTGAAAAGGCCTGCAATGTTCTCCTGCGTGGGCACATATGCCAAGCTGATCTCCCCAGCAGAGAACCTCTCCCTGACATAGTGATAATGCACCTCAATGTGCTTAGTGCGAGCATGGAACACAGGGTTTCTCGCAACTGCCAATGCGCTCTGACTGTCAGTGAAGATGGTGGTGGCAGAAGACTGGCCAACACCCAAATCAGCCATAAGGCGTCTGAGCCACACACACTCAACAGTCGCTGTGAAAGCTACCCTATACTCAGCCTCACAACTGGAAGTGGCCACAGTAGGCTGCTTCTTGCTCAACCAAGATATACATGAGCTACCAAGCATGAAGCAAAAACCACTGGTGGACACACGAGTGTCATAGCAACCAGCCCAATCTGAGTCAGAAAAAGCATGCAAATCTGGCGGTAGTGATCCCCCCTTGGGATAAAACAACCCAAGTAGCCGAGTACCACTCAAGTAGCGAAAGATGCGCTTAACCGCTTTCCAATGCGTGACTCCTGGGCAATGCATAAACCTGCTCATCTGTGAGATAGCAAACTGAATATCTGGCCGAGTAATGCATAAGTAAATCAAGCATCCAACAGCCTGCTGATAGAGAACAGCATCAAATGCATCTCCAGCATCATGAAGACTCAATCGTAAACCTGTCTCCATAGGAGTGGCAATAGGCTTACAGTCTTCAAGGCCAAAACGCTGCAATAATGTGTCAATATATTTCGTTTGACACAAAGCCATTCCACCATCAACTTGCATAAACTGAATGCCCAAATAGTGATGCAAATGCCCCAAATCAGACATCTCAAATGAGGCATGCAAATCAGCCTTGAAATCAGCAATATGCTTCTCAAGAGGACCAGTGAGCAGCATGTCGTCTACATAGACAACAATGATCAAAAGCACATCATTAGCACGCTTAACATATAAGGTGCTTTCAGTTGGACTGTTCTCAAAACCATGTGCAATCAGATAGGCATGTATTTTTTCATACCAAGCACGTGGTGCTTGCTTTAAACCATATAACGCCTTCTTTAACCTGCACACCTGGTTTTCATGCCCTTTCTGGACAAAGCCACGGGGCTGAAAAACATACACTTCTTCATGCAAGTCACCATTCAGAAATGCTGTTTTAATGTCCAACTGATGTACATTCCAACCATGATGGGCTGCAAGTGCACAAATGCTCCGAACAGTAGTCATATGGCATGTAGGTGCAAAGGTCTCATCAAAATCAATGCCTCTTTCCTGCGCATAACCCTTTGCAACAAGCCTAGCCTTATACCTGTCAACTCTACCATCAGGTTTACGCTTCAGCTTGTATACCCACTTAGTGCCAATGGCCTTCTTGCCAGGAGGCAAGTCACATAAAGACCATGTACCATTCTTCATTATAGCATCATATTCAGATTGCATAGCAGCCATCCAATTTTCTGAATTTTGTGCTTCATCAAAAGAAACAGGCTCATTCTCATCACAGAGACTAGATGCAGCCATAGCATAGCAATCTGATGCAAAGGAGGTACTATGAGAGCCTGAACGAGTACGATATGACAAAGGTGCATCTAATTTGCTGTCACGTAAAGTCTGCACCAGCCATTTTGGCATAGTTTTTGCCTGTTCAATATCAGCTCTCTCATCAACAAGTGCATCATGTAAATCTGCATCAGAAATGGCATGATCTGCATCATCATATGAAACCTGCAAAGGCTGAGAAGTTGCCTCATTAGGACCAGCGCTAGCCTGTCCACCTGTAAAAAGAGGCATCAAAGTATCATACACGTCTTTAGAGCTAACAGATGTCTCCTTAGTACATGAAAGCAATGACTGAATAGCATCTTCCACAAAGACAACATCACGGCTAACCAGAATGCGTTTAGTCTGTGGATGATACAGACGATAGCCTTTACTCAGAACTGTACCCAACAAAAATACATTTTACTGCCTTATCATCCAATTTTCTGCGATGTTGTTCAGGCACTAATGCATATGCCAAACAACCAAAAACACGCAGATGAGCAACAGATGGCTTGCGGTCATGCCAAGCCTCATATGGAGTGATAGACTGCAACGCTTTCGTGGGACACCTGTTTAGTACATATGCTGCACACATGACAGCCTCAAGCCAGAAACTATGTGGTAAAGCCTGACTTTTGACCATGCACCTCGCCATCTCCATGAGTGACCTGTTCTTTCGTTCAGCAACTCCATTCTGTTGAGGTGTATACGGCACTGTACACTGGTGTTTTATCCCACGTTCAGCCAGAAATGCATTAAAATCTGAAGACATATATTCCCCCCCTCGATCAGAACGGAGGGTGCCCATTTTACATGCTGACAGATTTTCAGCCAAAACCAAAAACTGTTTGAAGCACATGAACACTTCCGACTTTGCTTTGAGTGGATATACCCATGCATGCCTGGAAAAATCATCAATGAAAGTCACGAAGTAAAGGTAATTTCCAAAAGAGGGTGTCTGCATAGGACCACAGACATCACTATGTACAAGCTGCAATTTCTGCATAGCCCGAACTGAACCATCTTTTGGAAAGGAAGAACGCTGCATTTTGCCCAAAATACAGCCTTCACAAACATGTTTTCCAGGTGCCTCAAGTTTGGGCAAAGAGGACACCATTTCAGATTTCTGCAGGCGTAACAAACTAGCAAAATTCAGATGACCAAAGCGTGCATGCCAAAGCTTTGCATCTGACATAGCCTGAGAATCATGAACTGCACATGCCGAATCATTCACAGATTTTTCATAGTCTATGAGCTTATACAACCCACGACATAAAATCCCAGAAGCAATAATCACATCGCCATTTGAGAGATCATGGACTGTACACCTGTCATCAACGAATTTCACAACCAAGCCAATCTTGGCTAATGCAGAAACTGATAACAGGTTCTTTTTGATCCCTGGCACAAATAAAGCATCTGACAAAGTGAAAGAACTACCATCAGCAGTAGTCAGAATGATCTTACCAACTCCCATAACAGGATAAGAGGAGTTATTGGCACATGTGACAGTATTCCCTGTAGGGGCAGGCTCGAGTGAAGAGAAGAAACTGTGCTGCGAGGTAATATGTTTTGTTGCCCCACTGTCAAAGTACCAAACATCTGAGTCTACTGCAGACATGCACTGATCATGAGAAGATGGGTCAAAACTGCAAACAGTAGTAAACGCCCATTCTTCTTCGTGCACAAGATTTGCAGACTCTGTTTTTGGTGTAGAGGCCTCTGCATTAACCATTCCAGCCTCTTTCTTCTTTGCCTCTTTAGCAGCCAGTTTTGGACAGTTCTTTATAATATGATCATTTCCTTTATAGTACTTGCAGAACAATTTCTGCTTTTCTGATTTCTTCTCATCTTTATCCTGGTTCTTCGATTGTGCAGCATTTGCAGATTTCTGCTTACTAGTAGAAGAGCTCCATTTTCCTTTGCCCTTCTGACTAGCCAGGAAAGCTTGATCTGCAACACGCATAATGGACCTGTTCTGCCTGGACTGATCTTCCTGCAACAGAACAGAGACTAATTCCTCAAATGACAAGGCATTCGGATTGCCTTTCATCATCAATCGAAGAGTAGAGGCAAAACTCTGATATGAATCAGGAAGGCCATTCAGAACGGTCTGCACAAGTGAGCTATCTGGTATAACCTCATCAGCAGAAATCAATTGTTCCTTCAGGTCTTTGATCTTTGTAAGAAAACTGTCCATCGAATCACCTTCATTCATGTGCTCACTCTCCAACTGTTTTCGGAGGTAAGCAACACGAGCCTCATTCCTAGCCTGGTACAAAGTGGTAAGTGTATCCCAAGCATCCTTTGCTGTTCTACAAGAGCGAATGTGAGGAATAATGGCACGTTTGATAGACAAAGCTATCAATGCATGTGCCTGGGCATCTCTGCCATCCCAACGAATCTGCTCTGCAGTAGGTGCAACAGAAACAACAGCACGAACAGGAATCTGCGGAATATCATCTTCGACACCATCTTCATCAGCTCCAACACCTGTATTTGCAGTACCTATCGTTACAGGTGTAACAGGACGTCTTTCAACACCCTGCACAATGTTCCACAATCCTTTTGCAACCAATACATGTCGCATCATATAAGCCCATAATGGGTAGTTGGTACCATCCAACTTATCCTCAACAGCCAACATACGGAATACATCACTGCTTTCAGCCATGGCCGGTGACTAAAATACCTTGATGCAAAAAATTGACTGTATCTCAAAAAGTTGAACAAAACTGCCCAGACGAGTTCTGCTAGACCTGTAGCAGACTTCGAGACGCTTAAACTGGCGAACAGAAACTGGTATATACCTTTGGCACAAAAGGATGAAATAGCCTGCACAAGCACTGCGATAGTGCGTTCGGAGGCCGAAACGAGCTCAGATCGCGATTTCGGCACCACAAAGCAAAGCAGTTTTGATCTCGAAAACACCCTGATTATGCTCACCAAATTTTGTGCGAATCTGAGACTGCAAACGGAGGAGTGTCGACGGCGCCCTAGAAGAATCAACGACCTGCTCTGATACCAATTGTTGGAGTTAGACGTCTGCGGAAGCACGCGAACAGCAAGAGGAAGAAGCTTGGAGCACAACACACAAGACTGAATGTATTACTAGAGAATGTACAAAGATAAGTAGCCCATTAGGGCAATAGGCGTATATACAAGCCGGGGGAAAAAAACCTCCTAAAGAGGGAAAAAAGTGCCCCGGCGGTCCTAGAGTGTTCACACACATCACTACCTAAATATATCAACAGCTCTTTCTTGAGAGGTTAGGTTCACTTTGTTGCTCATTCGCTTCACACATACTCAGATTATAACAACATAATCTGAATTATGTACATCATCATCTTCTGGTCTATTCTTCCATCTAGTGAGTGCACCATCATATGGTTGAGTAGTACTCCCATGTTTTAATTCAACCATCTATATTAGTGAGTAAGCAATTTTCTTACGTTACTTACTCTTGTCTCAAAAGTTTCTTTCTATCTCTCACTTATCATCTTGTGTAATTAAGTGTGTATGCTCAAAGGTTTTTAGTATTGGAAGATCCTAGGGCCCCAAATTCCAACATGTGCCTCAAATAGTTTCTAGTTATGGCTGAAAATTTGACTACATCTAAATTGCTAAGCCTCCATTTTGATCAAGGGAGGAAAACATGTCTTCTGACTTTAATGCATTTTTGGTTGAACGTGGGATAAAAAATCATTGTGTAGTGTCGTATACACCTCAAAAAAAATGGATTTTCTAAAAGAAAGAAGAGTTCTCTCACAAAAATGGTGAGGTGTATGGTCAAAAGTTAGGCTTTACCACATAGCTTCTTGCTTGAAGTTGTTATGTATGAAACATATGTACTTAACAAGTGTCCCACCAAAGCACTACCATCGATCACTACATATGAGGCTTTGCAAGTTTGCAAGCCATCTTTTGCTCGTCTACATATCTTTAGTTTCCAGACATATGCATTAGTTCCTGAAAAACAATTCAAGAAATCGAATAAGAAAGAAGTGAAATTGTTGATATATTTTGGTATTGATGTGTGAAAACACACTTAGGACTGTCGTGACACTTTTTCCCTCTTTAGGAGGTTTTTCCCTCGGCTTGTATATATGCCTATAACCATAATGGGTCACTTATCTTTGAAAATTCACTTGGTACTAGTTACCCATTATGGGCATATATGATGCAACATGTATTGGTAGGAAAAGGACTGTGGAATATTATGTAGGATGTTGAAAAACGACCTACTACACCTGCAAATACGATTACTAAAGGTGATGCACATGGTGTTGAACATGATGAACTTCAAGTTCCTGTTTGTGCTATGGTTCTTGTTGCCCCTACTATAGAGGAACTTTGTTGGGATGGCAAAGATGCTCGGGCACATGCATTGATAGCTTTGTATTCACTCTTGCAAAACAACAAAGGATGCTTAGGATACACTTACCACTTTTGTACCAGGCAAGGAATAAGGCTCGTGTTGCTTACCTCTGAAAACAGAGAGTGAGCATATGAATGAAGGAGATTCTATGGAAAGTTTGGGACCAAATAAATTTGATGATATTCTATGATAGATAGTATTTTTCAAGTTTAACTTTACATAATTCTACACTTGACTAAAGTTTGAACCATGAGAAACCATGAGCTCTTTGAATTTCACCCAATCATGGTGGAGCTTGACGTCCTCCTAGAAAAATTTCTCTTGGCCATCTATGATCTAGGCTCTTTGGTTCCATCCATATGATTGGGCTTCCATCATGTTGAATTCCTCGCAAAGGATGATCCCCAAAGGAAGGGAGTGCAAGTGCAACCACATATACATTCTTTCAGTGTCTTGATTTGGGGCATACACCAAAAGAATAATGAAATTGAGAGGACGTCTAAAAGAAGTCACTATCCACCGATGGTTACAGTCAATCACGATATGCACAAAGAAGTCTTGCCAAGTCAACCTAAAACCAAGAGCTACGCCACCACTCCCCTAAGGTGCTTTGTGGACAACCACAACTGACACAATGAAATACTATTAAGAATTTTTTGAAGCTCCCCACCATCAATTTTGATCTCCGATAGGCAGATGAAGTCTATGTTCACATTTTTATCTCGAAGCCTTTTTTAATTATTTCACTCTTTAAGGGTCCGTCAGACCCCTAGTCTTAAATGAGGCAATAACCATTGGCATGGGTCAATATGTTTTTGAGTCTGGGACTCATCCCTCTTTTCTTTTTTTAGTTTTATCTTTTCTTTTCAAAGAATATGCGTTCTAGCACATGAGTCATCCTTTGAGGGTGTTCTTCCAAGGGAAGCTCGTCAAGTGTTTCCCTTTGAGTGAAACTACTCCTGCAAAAGAATCTGATACTTGATTGGGCAACATCGATCCAATTATCAAGCTTTCATTATCCAGATTATGTTCTCCATTGAGGTCTTCTTGCTTATATTGCTTGGTTGTGGAATTAAGCTCTTTCTCAATCTGATGTTGATTCATCACCATGATCAATATCAAAATGTTCGTACTCAAAATTTAGGCAATGACAGATTAAAACTTCATCTTCATCATCATCCTCGTATTCAAGGTAAGGTCCACAGAAGTGATGAAAAGGAGCCTGAGGATTTGAATGAAGTGTCCTTCATGATGGTTAGAAATAGAGGAAATCCAAGCCCGAAAAACTGCTCTATATCGAGTCCTAAGTCAATCTATGATGAAAATTTCTACCACATCTTAAAGAAGGATTGTGGAGCTTTTTAGCATGATCTTGTTGGGTTTGATCATGATCAAGTGAACTTTGATCCCTATGGATTTTATCGTGATTGTCATAATATTATTGTAAAGGATTTATCGTGTATATTTTCTCGTCCATGATTTTAATATGATCAAAATGCTTTTATCATGATTTCCTAACTTTTTTTCATGATCACCATGTTGATGGATTTTATCATTTTGATCATTTTTCACACAATTTTGAGTGTACATGTTTGCATAATCAATGAATTTCTTATTTGAATACAAGAAGCTCGGCAAGACATCTATCCATCCAATATGCTTACTACTTCTGGCTAATAGAGGTATACCCTTAGTGGATTTGATAAATTAAAGGTGTATGAGTGTGCCATGTACATCACATTTGACACATGGTTACTACGCTCTTGACATCATACTTTTCCATTTATTCAAGCTATCAAAAAGGAGTAGATCACAAGACCGAACATCCTAGAAAAAAAAAATAAACTGATTTGTGTTTTTTGGAAATTAATAAACTTTCACGCACAGATGAATGGATGCCAAAATAAATATAAATCATGCATGCATACATACATATATGTACATACATGCATATATGAGCTCACTTAATATGTACACATACATAAACATGTGTGAAAGCATATACATACCTCCATGCCTACATGTGCATATATATTGATATCAATCAAGAGAAAGCTAGAATTCATCCAAGAAAAAAGGAAAAGGCTCAAAAAGAAACTCTAATTTGCAACAATAAGCTTATGATATTCGACTATGAGATGATATAGCCATTATTTCCATTGTTTCTAGGAATGTGGAGTCATGTATCGTAATGTGATGGACCTATCAAAGTGAATGTGCAACTATATGTGCGATTTCCTAGGTATCCTATTGGTTTTGAACCGTCATAGCTATTATGCATTCAGACTGTCCTAGCCCTATGTTGTGGGATATACGAGATCCAAAGATCCTTAAGCGCATTCACTGTATAATTGTTCTTTTATTAATTCAAACATGGAAGACTATGCCTTAGTCAAACTTCCTTTTTAGAAAAAGTATATAGCTTTCACTTACATTGATACTACAAGACTATATGTTTTTTGTAATATAATATTTACTATGGGAGTAACTTTAACTATGGGAGTATGGTTTTTGAGCTATGGGAATAATTTTAACTAATGGAAACAATTTCAACTCAGTGGATGAGAAGTTTTGGGTGTATCAACACTTCAAGAGAATTGAAGATATTGAGATGTCTCCTTGTTCTTTCTCAAAAACAAAAGTTTGGTTGAGGCCTAATCTCCCATGCCTAAATTAATAAAAGAAAAATTATGCAGTGAATGGTCTTAGTGCACTTGGGATTGATTGTATCCCACAAAGTAGGGGTATAATGGTCAAGAGGCAAAATAGCTATGACTATACAAAATCCATAGAAGACCTAAGTTTCAGCAAGTGATAGACACTTTAAAGCAAGTTATGAGAAGGTTAATGATTTTTTCATTGCACTCATAAGAGACCCACTTGCTTTTTATCTTGTTTTCCAAGACAAACATCATATGGTAGCTGAAAGGTAGTGATTTTTCACAATTACATATTCTTCTGCCTAACAAGCCAAGGAATTTTCCAATCAAACATTTTTTTGGATGGTCATCAAATGTCATTGCACCTCTTTCTTTCCATATCTTCGAGAGCTCTTCCCCTCTGATGGCATTCCATAAGGCAAAAGAGCAACCAATTGTTTCACCAAGTAACACTTGTTTCTAATTGATTTGCCTTTGTAAACTCAAGACCTTGGTAAGAGATTGCCATATAGCCAATAGCTTCTTGGGCATGAGCAGAAGAGATGGCCAAGGTCTTCTCTACCCCTTAGGAAACACTTGCACCAGTGAGGAACCCACAAATTGTATTAGCTTTGGCATTGGTCCAAATTCCACGATGGAGGATTTTCCACATAAGAACCAATATTTTGTTCTCTGAGACCTCACACGTAAGTTTCCATCTCGTGCTAAACTAGTTCATGCACCATCTCCTATTAAGGGAGATATGCAACTCAAGGTACTTATGGATCCTCAGAGTTTTATCCAATTTATTATCTTTGGACCATCTCCTTCAATTTGTGACAGGTCATTCCTAAGAAGGAGATGAATCTTTGAGTTATCCCAATTGTTGATTATATTTGTGAGAAGGCTACTGTCTAGAATCAGGCTTTTACCACTAGGTAAAACATCAATAACTACTAAAATTTTTGCATCCATGATACGGAAGTCGAGAAGTTGCATGATGTTTTGGAGAATTCTTTTTGACCTAATTCTAGATATGGTAGCCATGCAATCTTGCCTCTGAGAAGTGAGTGGAAAGGACACCCCCAAGAGTTGAGTCAATCAGCTCAATATTCTCTTTTGCAGCAGTGCATTCCACCTCATTGTTATCTATCATGTAAGGGACCTCTTCCTTGTGTTGTTTCTTCTTCACGAGCTTACACATCTCTTTTGTTGGTTTATCTACTTTCCCCATCCACCAATCTTTTAAATAAATCTACAGATTCTTTCTTTGAATTTCCTCTTCATATATTAGTTTTTCTTCTTATTTTCTAGAGTTCGAGTTGGAGGCGGGAATTGCAATTATTTACTTCTATTTCAAGATGTCAAAGCTGGCAATATAGATTTCCCTTCTCTTAGATAAAATATGTGCAACCGCTAAAGGCCTCTCTCTAGGTTGTGGAGATCACTTGTTGAACAGAACGAAGGGAGAAAATTGAGGGATGAATGAGAAACCAGGGGTTCTTCCTATTTCTAAGATGTGAATTGAAGGTGAGCATCATTGGATGGGGGATTGTGCTTGTCAATGAAGTTTTGCATGAGGTAGCATCTATCAAGTCTATCTTTCCATAAATCTTTACCCAAGTAGAGATTCAACCAAGAGAAACTGTGCACATCTTTGACTTCCATCAGATCATGGTGTAGTTAACTTGGTACCATGCATCTTTTTAGATGAGGTGAGACCATCCTCTTCTCTGTACGTGGCTCCTTCTTGGTTACCTTGCTTGCTTATGGAAGGATTCTTTGGGGTTTCTTCTTCGTTCAACTATTGATTCCATTCATGAATTTAGTCTAAGATACTGACCTCCTTCTCTAAATTACAAAAAATATCATTAGTAGTAGGGACTAGGCAAGCCGGATTTGGTCCACTGCCACCTTTGAGACTTCTTCTCCTTCTATGTCTTAGTTTTGTGAAGGCCTCTCTCTCCCCTCACTCTTTCTCTTTCGTACGTACACACATCTTTTTTAAGATCTCCCTTCTAGTTGCACATTTTCGAGTTTGAGAATATACAAAATCAGTCGAGCGCGATTAGATTTTGAAAATCATCAATTGATCCTGTCACTCCCAATTTCGTGTTTCCTATGCTTTAATCCCTTTTGTTTACCATCCACGTGCTTTCTTCTTTTTTTGGATAAGATAATCTTTAATTTTATTCATCTAAGATATAAGTGCATGCTAGCATAGTTCTTATGTCCAGATGCATTGTTCCTTATGAGACCTTAAAGTATCTCATTTTATTATAAAGGAAGCTACCACGATTTGATATTCCGAAGGTTTGAAAGCCCATTTCGTGATCTTTTGGAGAACAAGGAGACATGAAATAAAGGGGACGACACACAGAGAGGTCTACCCCATCATGCACTTACAATTGAGGGGGGGGGGGGGGGGGGGGCAAGAATTCCTGTTATGGTTTTTTAAAGGCTACAATAAGATGTATAGATGCAATAAAATGAGCTTGTAGTGGGGGTGATGGAAGACAAATAGATAGATAGATAGAGAGAGAGAGAGATGAAAATTGTTTTTCATTTCACCTCTCTAAAGGTCGATATGGTCTTGAGGGAGTAGTGTTTTTAGTTTTTTTAATTGCACATATAAAGAAAGGGAAGAGGGAGAGTAAGAAAGATATTGTCATGTCATATGTGCTCTCATGGGTGCATGGCAGAAAAAGTCCTATTGAATCATATTGTAAGAACGAAAATCTCTTGGCAACCTATTCCAAAAGCTCAGAACCACTTCCTGCATGCCTTCTTCTTAGTATAGGTATGCGGGAGAAAACAAGAGTAAATTATGGTGGAAGAAGAAGTATGCAATCAAGTTACAAGAGAATTAAAAGCAGGTATAAAATTCTATGATCCCATTCTTGATGACAATGGATTTTCTTGCCCATCATAATCTCCACACATCCCTTCTCCATAGTGACTTGCAAGATTGATGGACAAAGGACGAATGTAGTTTTTCTATGCTTGCTCTTGAAGCGTAGGGTGGTGAAGAAAGTTTCTTGACATCCTAAGTTCTTGTTTTAAATTGATTTGGTTTTTGAGCTTTAATACCGCAACAAGATCTTACCACATAGTGTGGCTCTTGGGACAATAAAAGAAAAGGTGATCAATGTCTTTTATAGCCCCATGACAATCCTTGCACCAATGGACGATCACACAAATTTTTCCAGCTTTATCATTGGTTCAAAGTTGGCAATGGAGAATTTGCCACATTAGAGTCGATGTTTTGTTCTCAATGAGGGGGTGCCACAAGTCCACGAACTTATACTGCCATCTGATACATGACCAGTTGAGACACCATCTCTTATTGAAAGTGCTATGTCATTCCACATGTTTCTTAAAGCTCACCACTTTCTCCAATTTGTGGACATTGGTCCATCTTAATCCCTTGATGCATGGATGCTCGTGAGTGAGTAAGTGGCACAAATTTGAGACCTTCCAAGAGTTGATTCTATGTCTTAAAACGCACCACTCCTCATGGTGAATTCTAATTGTTAGCTCAATATCCTCAAACCTAATTGAGCATTTTCTTTTTGGATTTCAAAGAAATTCCCAAACACAAAACCATTTATTCTATATTTCTTTGCCTTTTGGTGATGAGAGAATTCAATTTCTTTGATTCCCCTTATAGGAAACCAAATAGAGTCATTCTGCCTAATATCAGCCACTCATTTCCAGTCTGCATTCCCTTTATGTATGGTTTCATTCTATTCCAAATCTTCCACAAAGATAAAACTAGGCTTCGTCCTCTAGGAGTCATCGGAATAGAGGAAAAGATCAAAGTGAGAAGGTGAACATCTTCCATTTAGGTTGGAGGCCCAGAAAAGTAAGTAAAGATAAGATTTGTTTTTTGAGAATCAACTTAGCCCATGTTCTTCTGAGTTGCACCTTCGTTTGATCAACCATTTGGCTGCCATTTTATTAGCCATCCACACAATGTCCAAATGCCCAAACCATGATCGTCTTTTTGCATTTTACACAAATCCCATTTGACCTTGGGCATACCTCTTCTGTTGGCATCCCTAGTACAAACAAAGTTTTTGCAAGAACTCTCCAGTTTTGATAAGTCTTTGTCTTTCAATCTCCAACATGCCAAAGTAAATAACTAATGAAATAAAAAACGTATTGATCACCATAGCGTGCCTTGCCAGGTTGAGATACAACTGATTTCATCTCTAAAAGGCAAGTTTATGTTCAAGTTTGGCAAGAACCCCAATTTCATCTCTGCCCTAGAGATACATCAAAGCCCATCAATATTCCCAAAAATCTAGAGATTTGTACACTAGAGAGCTCAGATTAACCTTGATTGATCAAGAATTGTGGGGTGTTGGCCCCACAATGGCCTTGAAGGAATTCTTAGTAGTGGCTAATTCTAGAACTTGAGGCAATGTAGAATGTGTTAAGCCATTTTTAGAAGGTTGTAATACTATTGTTAACACTTAGTACAAAAGCATTTGTATCATCTTCAAAGAGTCTCATTAATATTGGGTTTTGGCTATGGGGAAGTGACAGCCCCTATATCATCATAAGCTAAGCTTGATGGTTAATCAAACAACTAAGGTCATCCCTGGCAATAGAGAAGACAAGCAGAGATAGGGGGTAGCTTTGACTAATAGACCTCTTTAATATGATTGCATGCAAGATTTGGTCACTTATGTTAATACATGCGGAGATGTTGCCCAACAACATTGAGATCATCTTGATGAATGTGGATCCACACCCCAGATCCTTCAAGGATTGCAGAATGAAGTCTCACTCCAAGCCATTATAAGCCTTGTAAAAATCAATCTTGATGAAAAGAACAACTTGATAAATCCTTTAAAAATCCAAGCCTTCCCACACGTTGATAACTACTTCCAAAATTCATCAACCCTTAATGAATCCTTTTTTTATCCTCATTGATCCAAGATCAAAGATGACATGTATTCCGATTCACCAAGACTTTTGTGAAGATCTTATAGGCGATTCGTAGAATCATGATTGGCCTCCAAATTTCAAATTTTTTGTCTTTTTTTGTGAATCAATTTTATTACACCTTTTTTGAAAAAGTTAGGCAAAGCCAAGTTGCAGAGCTTCCTACTAGACCATATGCAATGGTCTCACCATCACATTCTTAAGTGTCTTGAAGAACTTCTTTATGATCCCATCTAGACCTAGACTTTTACCATTGGGAAGGGAGTCAATAACCTCCCCAACCTCAACATCTGAGATGGGTCCCTCAAGAAGATAACACAAATTATGTGAAACTTTCTTGGTCTTGATGTTAGAGATGGTAGCCATGCAATCATGTCTTTGAAAAAACATCAGAGTGAATGTTCCAAGCACCTACGAGAAGTGGCTAGCAATGAATTCCATATTCTCTTCTATTGAATTGCATTCCATTCCCTCACTATCAAGCATGTATGGAATCTCTTCCTTGTGCTTATTTTTCTACAAGAATTTGCACTTTTTTTTTGTCAGTTTATCTACTTTCCCTACCCATCATTCTTTAAGTATATTTATAGATACTTTCTTTGGATCTCTTCTTCATATCTAAGTTTTCTTTTGATTTTCAAGTGTCCAATTTGTGGGGTTAGCCATACCTTTATTCACTTTTTCTTCAAGACATCCAAGCCTATGATACAACTTTTCTCTACTTGAGCATTGAATATTTTGAATCTCCCTTTGAGCCTTAATAAGAAGACATTGGTATCTTTTGACCTCCCTCTTCCAAATCTTAGAAGATGAATCATAGGTATCAAAGGCCTTTGATTTAGATCAAATCAATCAATGGTTGGAGTGAAGATCCGAGACAACAAGGTCTACGCATTGGGAGCAAGAATGGGACCCAAGAAATTCAATGATATTCTACGATAGATAGTATTTTTCAAGTTTAACTTTACATAATTCTACCCCTGACTGAAGGTTCAACCATGAGAAGCCATGAGCATCTTTGACTTTCACCAAATCATGGTGGAGCTTGACCTGGTCCTAGCAAAATTTCTCTTGGCCATCTATGATCTAGCCTCTTTGGTTCCATCTATACAATTGGGCTTCCACCATGTTGAAGTTCCTGCAAAGGATGACCCCAAAGGAAGGGAGTCCAAGTCCAACCACATATCCATTTTTTTACAGTCAATCATGATATGCACCAAAAAGTTTGTCCAAGTCAACCTAAAATCAAGAGCTACGTGACCACTCGACTAAGGTGCTTTGTGGAGAGCCACAAATGAGATGATGAAATACTCTTAAAACCTTTTTGAAGCTCCCCACCATCAATTTTGATCCCTTGTAAACAGATGACTTCTATGTTGACTTTTTTATCTCAAAGCCATTTTTTAATTATTGTCCCTCTTGAAGGTTCTGTCAGACCCCTAGTGTTAAACGAGACAACAATCATTTGTGTGGGTTAATATCTTTGTGAGTCTGGGACTTATCCCTCTTTTTTTTTGGTTTTTCCTTTTCTTTTTGAAGAAGATGGGTCCTAGACATGAGTCTTCCTTTGAGGGAGTTCTTCTAAGGGAATCCCATTAGGTGTTTCTCTTCGAGTGAAAATACTCCTACAAAAGGATTTGGTGCCTGATTGGGCAACATCAATCTGATTATCAAGCTTTCATTGTTTGGATTATCTTCTCCATTAGAATATTCTTGCTTATCTTGCTTGGTTGTGGAATTAATCTTAGTGTTTTCTTCTTCAATCTGATATTGATTCATTTCTCCCAGGCATTCTAGCTAGTTAGTTGATCTCATTTCTTTAGATGTGGTAGAAATTTTCTTCACGGATCGACTTAAAAGGACTCGATACAGAGCATTCTTTAGGGCTTGGATTTCCTCTATTTCTAGCCATCCTAAAGGACTCTTCATTAAGATCCTCAGGGAGTGTATCCTTAACTTTCTCTTAATTTGAAGAAGATTCCTTAGAAGTGCTCCCTTCAGTCCCTTTAGTTCTTTTGGTCAACAATACTTTTTCAACCTTCTCAACTATCAGATATTGCCTTGATCTCTAATTTTTTTGTCTTAGAGAGCACTCTTTGATTTTGTGGCGAAGGGTTCCATAGTGTAGTAGACATTAGGCAAATTTTTGGAAACTAAATCCTATTCTAGGGGCTTTTCTTCGCCAATGTCAATGCTAATTTTTTAGGGTAAATCATGATTGAGATCTGACTCCATGCAATTATGAGGGTGCCATCTTGCGATGAATGAGTATGAGGCACCTTCATAGATGAGGCCACCAACATCTTCCCTAAAGGCAAAAGGACATCCAATGGGCTCAACAATCTCCCTAATAAATCCATACAAAAAGAAGGGAAGATTAGGAAGTTCCACCTAGAGTAGAAAGTGCAGTAGTTTGGACTTGTTTGTAATGAATCTAGGGAACCATTTGAAGATGCAAAAACTTGTATAAAAACACATACCATGCGCCAACCTATAGACCTTTAAAATATTCATTTTAAAAAACCAAGAGGATGTGGATTTTCAAAAAAAGACTGACACTTGCTAAGTGGCTTTTCGGAAGCATTGTTGTGGATGCCTTTCGTTTCTAAGAGATTTTGGATACTATAATGTTATAAAAATGTTGAATTTGCATTAAGATGTATCAGCTCAATCTCCCCGGCATTGCTTAATGCTTTCTCTTTCGATCCAAAGGAATTTATATAAAAAAACACATGGGATATGTACATTGTACACTACCTTCTTTTAAATAATATTGAATGTCAACTATTTTCCACACTCTCTTTGTTTTAGGAACGCTATGCACTTCCTATAATTCTCAAGTTGAATAAATTAGTTTTTTACGTTTTGAAGTCCTTCCCACATCAAGGAAAGGGATTTTCAATCTTGCAAGATGCCTATTAAAAAAAATTTTGGTCAACCAATAGGAGATGATGACAATTGTGCTCTTTATAGGTAGATTTGTTAATCCCTTCCCTTTAGTAGGAGATGATCTCTTTGCATTGGAAGGTTTCTTTCATGATGAGCCATTTTAAATGTCATAAAAGGATGACATTAGTATGTTGAATAGGACTTCATATGAATCCATGCTTTTAATAACAAAACTAGTAATTTAGGCTAATACTCAGTAATTAAAATACACATATAAGCTACATAAGTTACTTAAAAATGAATACAATGATCTACCTTGCAAAATCCTTGATTACAAGTTTCTATTAGCATTAGGTTAAGTTCTTGTTGGTATTTTTCTCAGGATTAAAAGTTTTTTTCCACTAAATATTTGTATCTATTGACAATTCACAACTATTTTGGATTAGTATAGAGATACAAAAATTAATTTCCTTTTAAATTTCACCCAAACCATCTTTTATTTCTCCACATTAGCTTTAAAATGAGCTATCCTGCACTCATTTTGAACACAAACTCAAGGATATATGGCCATTTTTCTCTCTAATTATCTCCTTTTCATCACTTGTGTGGACCTCACGTTGAAGATGAAGATGATGATGAAGATAAAGTGTTGATCTCTGATTGCCTAACTTTTGAGTGTGAACATTTTGATAATGATGATGGTGGCTTTGGGATTGGCTTGTGACTATGGAGCTTTTTAGCATGATCCTCTTTGGTTTGATCATTTGGATAAACAATGAATTTGTTAGTAGATTACAAGAAGCTTGGCAAGACATCTACCCATCCCATATGCTTACTACCTTTAACTACAACTAGATAGAGGTATACCCTTAGTGGATTTGATAAATTAAAGGTGTATGAGTGTGCCATGTACATCACATTGACACATGGTTACTACGACCTTAACATCATACTTTTCCATTTATTCAAGCTATCAAAAAGGAGTAGATCACAAAAGGGAACATCCTAGAAAAGAAAAAATAAATTGATAAAATTTTTGGGTAAATTAATAAACTTTCATGCATAGATGAATGCATGCCAAAATAAACATAAATCGTTCATGAATACATACATATACATATATGTGTGCATATATGCACATATAAGCTCACTTAATATGAACACATACATAAACATGTGTGAAATCATATACATACCTCCATGCATACATATGCATATATATTGATATCAATCAAGAAAAACCTAGAGTTCATCCAAGAAAAAAGGAAAAGGTCCAAAAAGAAACTCTAATTTGAAACAATAAGCTCATGATATTCATTTATAAGATGATATAGCCATAATTTCCATTATTTCTAGGAATGTGGTCATGTATCATAATGTGATGAACCTATCAAAGTGAATGTGTGACTATGTGTGCCGATTTCTTAAGTCTCCTATTGGTTTTGGACTGTCATAGCTATTATGCCTTCATACTATCCTACCCTTGCATTGTGGGATATGGGGGATCCCAAAAGTACTAAGCCCATTCACTGTATAATTGTTCTTTTATTAATTCAAGCATGGAAGATTAGGCCTCAATCAAACTTCCTCTTTAGAAAAAGTATATAGTTTTGACTTACTAGTGATTCTACAAGAGTATATGTTTTTTTGTAATATAATAATCAATATGGGAATTAATTTGAGCTATGGAAGTAATTTTAACTATTGGAAACAATTTCAACTTAGATGAGAGGTTGGCGCTTGAATCGTCAATAGTTCAAGAGAATTAAACCTATTGAAATGTCTCCTTATTCTTCCTCGAAAACCAAAGTTTGGTAGAGGCCTAATCTTCCATGCCTAAATTAATAAAAGAACAATTATGCACTGAATGGGCTTAGTGCCCTTTGGATCAATTGTATCGCTCAAAGTAGGAGTAAATGGCCCGGATGCAAAATAGCTATGACTATCCAAAACCGATAGGAGAACTAAGATTCAGCAAGTGATAGAAACTTTAACATCCTATGGTGTCTGAAAGGTGGTGATTTATTACAACTACATTTTCTTCTCCCTAACAAGCCGAGGGATTTTCTAATCGACCATTTTTTTGGATGGTCGTCAAAGTTTATCGCACAACTTTTTTTCCATACCTTCAAGAGCTCTTCTCCTCTGATGGCATTCAACAAGGTAGAAGACCCAATTGTTTCACTAAGTAACACTTGTTTCTAGTTGATTTACTTTTGTAAACTCAATATCTTAGTAAGAGATTTCCCTATAGGGTAGCTTCTTGGGCATGAGAAGAAGAGATGGCCAAGGACCTCTCTACCCCTTAGGCAATGCTTACACCAATGAGGAACCCAAAAATTATATTATCTTTGGTATTGGTCCAAATTCCATGATGGAGGATTTGGCACATAAGAACTAATTTTTTGTTCTCAATGAGACCCCACACATAAGTTGCCATCTGATGCTACACAATTTCATGCACCATCTCCTATTAAGGGAGATATGCAACTCAACGTACTTATGGATCCTCATAATTTTATCCAATTTATTATCTTTGGAATGTCTTAAGCCTTCAATTTAGAGCAAGTCATTTCCAAGAAGGAGACAAATCTTTGAGTTATCCCAAGTGTTCATTCTATGTCTGAGAAGGCACCAATCATCATAATCAACTCTCCTAGTAGGTTCGACGTCCTCAAATCGTATCCAATGACCTCTCCCATTCGTTTCAAAGATATTTCCATTTATTAAATCCCTTTGTTCCATAACTTCTTTGCTCTTTGGATGTTCTTTGGGTCAGCTTCTTTGATTCCCTTAATAGGAAGCCTAATGGAATCATTTTTCATAATCTTGGGCCCACTCCCAATCTTCATTAACCTTGATATACAATTTCATCTTGTTTGAACTCTTCCAAAAGGAGGAGACAAGGTCCGAACCTTTTAGAGTCATAGGATGCTAAGAAAACATCAAGATGAGCCAATTGAGATCTTTCCACCTAGGGATTCTTGTAAGCGCAAGAGAGGATTTTTTTCTCACAATTACTTTAGCCCATGAAGCTTTCATCTTGCACCATGCTTTGATCAAACACTTGGTTGTGAGTTTATCTGTCATATCTCCCACATCCAGTATGTCCAACCCTCCAAAGTCTTTGTGGTTAGTAGACAAGGCCCACTTCATTTTCGGGACACCTCTCTTGTTGGGATCACAAGTCTAAAGGAAAATTCAGCAAGTACGTAATTCTTTATTTACGGTCTCCAACATGCAAGAAAATAGATAATAGATGAAATGAGAAAGGTATTTATCACCATTTCACACCCCGCGAGGTTGAGTTGCATGCCCTTCTAGTAGGCTAATTTAGCATCTACCTTGGTGAGAACCCAATCCTAGCCAATAGAAATTTCAAAGCCCATCCAGATACCAAGGAGCAGGAAAATTGTCCAATGCCTAGCTCCTTACAACCTTGGTTAATGAGAAATTGTAGAGGGGCGCCAAAAATAGTCTTTAAAGCAATTTTAGAGTGATTTATTTTAGTTCTAGATGTGGCACAAAAAGCATTTGCATTGTATGGTCGGCAAAGACTTTCATTATCTCTAGCTATGAGGGAGCCGAGGACCCTGGATCTAACCAAGATGAGCCTGATGGTTAACCAAGCAGCTTAGGCGATCAGTGGCTATGGCAAAAAAGAGTGGGGCCAGAGGACAACCCTATCTAATAGAGCATTTTAGCTTGATCTTCGAAGAGGCTTAACCATTAATATTAATTCACATGATGCATTACCCATAACAATAGAGATCATGTTCACAAATTTAGAACGACAACCGATATCTTTCGTGGATTGCAAAATGAAAACTTGATGAAGACGATATCTTGTGAAGATTCTTTAAAAAATTCAAAGCCTTCCCACATATCAATAATGGCCTCTAATATGGATCTTCCCTTCATGAATCCCTTTTGATCCTCATTGATTCATGAATGCAAATGGGAGGTAATGTGATTCACAAGAGTCTTTGCGAAGATCTTACAGCCATTTTGTAGCATAGTGATGGGTCTCCAATTTTTATTATTTTTTTCGTTCTTTTTATGAATTAGCTTAATCGCCCCTTCATTGAGAGACTTAGGAAGAGTGCCGAATTGCAGGGACTCCTTCCACACCAAAAGTAATGGTTTCACTAAAACACTATTTCATGCCCTTCAAATAATGATACTTCGTTTCTTGTTTGTTGAGGACCCCGTCCAAAGTTTGGTTCAAATAAATATGGGAACCCACGGCGATGCCCAATAGTCTAAATTTATTTCCCATCATAATCTTCACACCTCCCTTATCCATAATGAATTGTAAGATTGATGAACAAAGGACTTGAATGAAGTTTTTCTATGGTTGATTTTAAGCACACGGTAGTCAATAAAGTTTCTAGACATGCTAAGTTCTTGGAGATTTCTTGATCATTTAGAAGAAACACATTGGTGCCAATCCAAAGCATGTATGCACAAGTTGATCCAACCTATTGGGTAGTGTAACTCCTTTGATAGTGCATAGTTGAATCTATTCTTCTACCATGGAATTAACTCCATCCATAGATATAGGAAAGAGGAGAGGGGCTAAGAGGCAGCCCTCTCTTATAGAATCTTTAAGACAGAAAAAGGATGAGATTCTACAACCAATATTGTTCGGAGGACTGATGTCTCCCTAGAGGTTTGAGACCATTCGAAGGAATTTATAGTGGGGATACATGTCTTTTAAGGGAGTGGATATTGAAATCCCACTCCAATCAATTCTAAAATTTGTCCAAAAATATATTAAGGAACAAAAAGCCTCTACGAAGGGTGAAAACTCTCTTGGTTTTTCCTTCTAGTTTTATGTGTTTCCAATATTGAATACGGTTTGTGATATGGTTGGATAGATTTTTGTAATAATCTTGTACCTATTTTAGGGCATCCTGTCCTCATCATCTCCAAAAGGAATTCTCTTACTTTTTTCTTCTTTAAGAGTTTGCACCTTTCTATAGATATTTCTTAACATTTTCATGACCCTTGTCCTTGAAAAAATGGTTATAGTCATTGTCTATTAAGTTCGTCTTCATATCGTAACCTACATCCAATCTTTAAGAGACCTCCTAATAGGATACATATCACCTAGGTTCTTCTGAGAATAAGTACAATTGTACATGCTATGACCACGTTTGTTGCAGCTATAGCATATGAACTCTTGTGCTTATCATTTTTGTCCCCTATTCTCTAACTTTTGCGGCCTAATATGTTGACTCCTTACCAGGTTTATTGTCAATTGCTCCAATTATTGTGTAAATGTTAGTTAACTCCAATGAACCCCCTCATTTTGCAAGTCTGGTTTCCTTTGTACATGCCTCTCGAGGATGATACAACGCAGAGATTCTCATTGATGATGCCCCCCAGCCGCATAGTGATCCTCTATATTTCCTCTCATTCTAATTACCCATAAAGAGTAATACTCATGGTCTCTCATATGGGTGCCACTTGGCACTCATGTGAGTATCATTCTTAATCATATAAGAGATGGTTCACAGCTCTTACTCATAGCTAAAGAATAATACTCCATGTGACATTTCCTTCCCCTTAATTCCATTTTTGTCCTCAAAAATGGTATTGGAAGGTCTGACAGACTGAGAGAAATAATAGAATCACCACTGCCACTATATCCCCATGTATAGTAATACATGGTCATATCTCCATGTTGTTTCCCCATATCCTTCCCCTTAAGAAGACTCTTGGGAAGGTAATCTAAAGTTGGGAAACCGTCTATGAAGGGTGCTAACCCGCTCCCATGTAGCACTATCTTCCGAACTATCTTTCCATTTTACTAGAAACTCTTTATATAAGTGACTTCTTGTCCGTTTCTCTCGAGTGCATAGTATGCTCTCAGGCTCATGTGGAATGGATTGAACAGAAATCGGCTCTACTACCTCACTATCTGGAATGAGGTTGTGGGATTCACCTAGCCTTTTCTTAAGCTGGCTAACATGAAAAACTGGATGGATTTGACTATTCTCTGGACGTTGGAGCTCGTAAGCCATCTTTCCTATTCTCTTAAGTATTTGGAAAGGTCCACAATACCTAGGAGATAGTTTTGGACAAGGTCCCATCTTCATGGTTTCAGATCTAGATGGAACTCTAAGATAGAACTGCTCTCTGACCTCAAAATTGATATCTCTCCTTTGAGGTTCAGCATAGGCTCTAGCCCTATCCTAAGCTCTCCTAATGCCATCCTTAGCAAGCCTAAGCATATCGTTCATCTCTTCCAAGAATTCCATTACAGCTTGAACTTTCTCATTCTACAATCCTACTGCATAAGGAGCTCATGGCTGAAACCCATACATAAGCATAAATGGACTATGCCCAGTGGAAGGGTGCTTGGCACTATTATATGCAAACTCTACTATAGGTAAGTACTCTTCCCAATTAGTTTTCCTTTCATTCATATATGCTCGAAGCATATCCTCTAGGATTTGGTTAACCCTCTCTGTTTGTCCATCCGACTGTGGATGCTCGGTCGTACTCATGCTAAGTTTTGTGTCCAACCTTTTGAAGACCGCTCTCCAAAAGTGGCTAGTAAACTTCCTATCCCAATCAGAAACTATGTCTAAAGGAAGACCATATAACCGGTATAGGTTCTCTACAAAGAGTCTAGCCAACTCTTGTGTCTTCACTATAGTACGTGTCGGAATAAACCTAGCCATTTTGTTTAACATATCCACAATTACCCAGTCCAATTCGTACCCTCTCTAGGTCTTAGGTAATCAGACTATAAAGTCCATGGAGATACTCTCCCACTTCCCATTAGGAATGTCCAATGGGTGGAGTAGTCCTCCAATCCTCAACCTCTCAACTTTATTGACTTTGCATTTGGTGCACTTAAGCACATACTCTAGGACGTCCTTATGAAGTACAGACCAGCAAAATTTCCTCTCAACAAGATCATAAGTCTTGTTAACTCCTGGGTGTCCCGCACTAGGTGTGTCATGACACTCATACAGAATATGCCATCTCATCTCAGAATCTATAGGGACACACATCTTACCTTTATATAACAGATGTCCTTCATGGACACTGCAATTCTTCCAGTTGAATCCTTCTCTATACTCCATCCTCACTGGAAACCCGTATATCACGATCCCCATTTTCAATGGCTTCTCAAATCTTGGAATATGTAGGATCAAGCCTACATTTCCCTCTAATGGACTCAAGTAGCTCACTAGTGATCTGATTAAAACTCAGTCCATTGAGCATAGGCATATGGCTAAGTGAATCAGCCACTCATTAAACTTTCCCTTCCTATACCTAAGCTCATAATCAAACTCCTGTAGGGTCTCTGCCCATCACGCCTTACGACCTTTAAGGTCTATTTGATTAGAGAGCCACTTGATGCTCTCTTGATCAAACATTATTGTGCTTTGGCACCATATAAATAATGATGCCACTTCTTCAAAGCATGGACAATTTCACACAACTCCTTCTCATAGACGGAGTAATTCTTCTGAGCCAGTTCTAGTTTCTTGCTCTCAAAAGCTACTGGTCGACCATCCTGTACTAAAACCGCTCCTATGGAAAAATCACTCGTGTCAGTCTCAACTACAAAGGGTTTATTGGGATCTGCTATATGTAAAAGTGGAGCTATCGCAATTGCTACTTTCCATTTCTCCATACTTTGCTTATGTTCATCTCCCCAATGAAAGGCTTTCCCTTTCCCTTTAAGCTGTTTCATCATCAAGATAGCAATTCTAGCATAATTCTTAATGAATCTTCTATAGAAACTTGATAAACCTAGGAAGATCTGAAGCTCTTCCACGTTCCCTGGATGTGGCCATTCCATAATAGCCCTTACTTTTTTAGGATCCATATGGATTCCATCCTCCGAGACTATATGCCCAAGGTATCTAACCTCTGTTTTGAAAAATTCACACTTTGACTCCTTAGCAAAGAGTGAATTTTCCTTAAGCACTTGAAATACCTTTCTTAAGTGTTCCAAGTGCTCTTCTTCTGATGCACTATAGATCAAAATGTCATCCAAGAATTCTACTACAAAGTGTCCTAGATAAGATCGTAAAACACTATTCATGAGCTTCATGAAAGTGGCAGGAGCATTGGTGAGACCAAATGGCATCACCAAAAACATAGTGCCCATATCTACTCCTAAATGTAGTCTTAGGGACATCCTTTGCCCTAATCCTAATCTGATGATATCCTGATCTAAGGTCAAGCTTGGTAAAATACGTAGCTTGATGTAACTGATCAAATAGATCTTCCAATCTAGGCATTGGAAACCTATTTTGGTAGTTGCCTTATTAAGTGCTCTATAGTCTATACATAGTATCATAGAGCCGTCTTTCTTTTTAACTAGGAACATTGGTGATGCCCAAGGTGAGTTACCAGGTGTAATGAAGCCCTTATCCAAATAATCCTGTAATTGCCTCTCAACCTCCTCATGTTGAGAAACACTAAGCCTATAAGGTGGCTTACAAATAGGGTTAGTGTTAGTAACTACTTCAATGGCATGGTCAACGTCCCCTCTCTCAGGTGGTAGCCCTCTAGGTAAGTCAGTGGGAAAAACATCTTTATACTCAAACATAAGATCTTTAAATCTTTTAACCACACACTCTTGAAAGAAAGAATAATAGAAAGTCTTGTCCATATTTACATTTCTAGCATGAAAATATACATCAAATGAATTGTTTGTACAATGCTCAAAATCATGACTATACGATAAAAAGATCTCATGTACATGCTAAAAATGACAAAGACTATACAACTCTAAAGATGAAATGAGAGGTGCACCACGTACATCTCTCTATCCCTGAATAAAAACTTTGCTTCCATTCCTTTCAAACTCAAGTGTGTTGCTTTGATAGCTGCATTTAAGTGTGTCTCCCAACCCCCATAGCCACTCTCTTCCTAACACAAGGTATGTCCTCTTCATATTCATATTTTGGAAGTCCATATGATCTGTATAATCCTACATCTTGACTTCCAAATTGGATACCATAGTATGCCATATCCGTTTGTCTTCCCCTTGCATCATAGGTACTATGTATTTGTGTGCACTAGGATGTCGGGGAATCTTTCATTTCTTCACCAGAGCATAGTTTATAAAGTTATGAGTGGTAGAGTCATCATGTGGTCCAAAGTGCGGTGACCACAATGACTGAGTCAAAAAACAAGTGTGCTCGATATCCTCATGCATCACCTCCACTCCCTTGCAGCTAGAGTTGCCATGAATAGGAAGGGTCTGCACTAGGTGGACCGCCTTTTTGCCCTTTTCAAAGGCCGTACTAGTATCTGGTCGTCTCTTCTTTTCTTCCCCCTGTTGCTCTAGCACAATGGTGAGAACCACGTTAAGAAGCTCCACCTCCTTAATGTCAATCCGCGGAAGAGATAGGAGTGATATGAAGATCGTGAATGTGAGATGAAGTGAGAGTGAAGGTGAGAAGCATAGAGATGCACACACACATACACACACACTACGAAGAGACAAGCAAGACACAATGGAAGGTGAGAAATCAACTCTATTGCTCAAGAACACTCTTACAACTCAAAGAAGCTCTAAGCTCTTCTCTACTCAACAAGCTAACCTCAAAAATGAGCTCTCTAGCTCTTTTTATAGATTCTAGACTAGTTTTGACCGGTTTCACATCTACTGACCGGCATAGTTAAAAAATAGGTCCTATGCACTATTTGAGAGGGTAAACGGTGTCTAAAAATAACCAAAATTGATACGCTCATTCTACCTAAGCTCCTCAAGCTCGAGGACTCCTCGGCTTGCACAAAATGGAGCTATGCATTACAAAAAGGGTTTTTTCTATGTTACATATGTTACAATAGTGATGAAAATCACTGTTGGAGGTTTTGAAGAATATTTATAAAACATAAATCTTTGAAAAATTGATTCGACTGGCTCCCTGCTCTGTCCTTACATGCTTCCGCGTCTTCTATGCCTCTGGCTGCTGCCAACACCCCCCTCCCTCTCGCTTCTGTCATCCTCGACAGAACCTTGTTGTGCGGTCTGTCGGATGTAGTTCTGTAGTAGCTCCTGAGCGAGGGTGTGTTTTGATATTCGAATGCCTCGGGCCAAATCTGCCTCGAGTTTCTCCCAATCAATTGGCTGCGGTTCGTCTGATGGGGGGAGTCGATAATGTGTGGAATAAACCATCTGTTCACAAGCGAATAGTTGCAATAGGTGGGTTGGCCTGCTGATGAACACGTCTGAATGGTATTCCCAAAAACCGGTTGTGAACATTTCTTCGAAGGTCTGCTTGTAGCACGCCGGTAGGTATTTAATTCTGCAATGCCAGGCATAACACACCCGTAGCGATTGCGTTGTACTCATATCGTATGCAAGATCTAGATTGCCATGCTCGAAGCCCGGGGTGTTTACATGAGGTGCCTTGACGCGCCTGAAGACTTTAAAAACCATCTACATCATGTCAAATATCTTGACAGTCATGTGCGCTGCTATATCGTCCATGTGTTTCAAGCGAGGGATCCAGTGGCGAATCGTGGCCATCATGTATCCAATTGTGGGTGGTCCTGTAGGTGACCTGAAGTATGGGTAGTTTAGCCAATCCTGGCATTGCTTGTTGTTTTGTATCTTAATCGCAAATGCCTTCCAAGAACGGCGACGTGGCATTGGTCCCCAACATGGGTTGTATTTTAAATGTAAAGGTGCCTTAACCCAAGTACTCATCATCTCAGGATATTCTTGTAAAAGATCTTTATGCCAATCTGGTTGATAGATCTCGCCTTGCTGCACATCCATTGGCAAATCCTCAGGTTCAAATTGAGTAGCGCGAGATGGTTTCTTGCCTGTTTCTTTCTCTATGGCTAACTGATATTTCGCCATCAACATGAAATAAGGTTTATACTGTAGCTCGTGCCCTGATATATATCTACGCGGGGCCAAGTGAGCAAAGTAGGGTGACTGTAGAATTCTTTCCTCAATCATTGCCATTGCGTGCAACTGTGCCTCTACTCGTGCGGAGTGGGTGGTTCCAAGCTCTTCAATTGTCTTCATCCATGCGGGAGTAGGAATTTCGTAAGTCGTCTGGCCTTCAGCCGTGACGCGTCAGCCTGGGATGGGTTGGGGCTCGTAGGCTTCTTCAAAGGTTTCCTCCACCGGAATGGTTACATTTTCTTCATCAGCTGGGAGCTCTGGTGGGGAATCTAGCCGTGGTGGTGCTTCATATATAGCTATCCACGATTCAAGAGTGGATACCTGGGCCCGTAATGCGTTGAGTTCCTCTAGGATGTCGGGAGATGGGTCCGCAGGAGCTGGTAGGCCTTGTGGTATTGGTACTCGTAACTGCAAGATCTTGTTTTCATCTTTGAGTTTCTGAAACTGCTCGTTCATGCTGTCGTAATCATCTAACAATCTGATATGATCTTCTAGTAACATTTTCATCGATTCTGAGGGCACGGATTTAAACTGGCTAGGACTTAATGGTTGGTATGGATGATCGAGAGCAGCTTCTAAATTTTCTCTGTTCTGCTCTTGTAGCCGTTGGTTCTCTTCCTTTGCTGCTACTAGATGTCTTCTGAGTAAGCCCATGTTCTGAGTCAGCATCGCATTGCGAACTGTCAAGATTAGTAGTGGCCTCTTTGGCTTTCTCTTCACTTTCTACTTCTAGTTTGTGGTATGCCTCGCGTAATCCTTGGTATCGAGTATTCAATGAGGCATTCTTAATCGACAATGAATTAAGCTGCGACTGTAAGTCATTGGTTGTCCTCTGCAGCTGCTGATAATTATTTCCAAGAGATGTGAACTCATCTCTTACTTGCGTCATACACGTGAACATCTGTCGAAATGTTGTGTCTATGGTGGGTGATAATATTAATGGTGTGCTAAGTGAAGATGCAGTGGGTGTAGATGCAAAGGGAATGGAGAATGGGGGTGGGAAAGTGGATGCTGTGGTGATTGTGGAAAATTGTAGTGTGCTTAAATATTGTGGTGCCACAAATGAAGTGAGTGGAGGTGCAGTGGGTGGTGATATATCCATATCGCTGGATGTGGTGTCGAGTGCGGTAACCGTGAATAGTGGTGTGATCGTGGGTAAGTGTGTGGGTGTAAATACAGGATTTACAAAGGTCGAAGAATAATTTATAGAGGAGTTGTCTTGGACGGCTTGGTGGAAAGGGGAAAGAGGGGTTACGGTGGGTCGGGGAGGGGAGACTGGGAAGAAGGTTACTAGAGGTGGGAATGGGAAAAGGGGTCTTGGAGGTGTGGGGAAGGATGGAAAAGATGTATGGAGAAATGGGTTGGATAGAAAGGTGGATGTGTTAGGGGGTAGACTAGGTTGAGTGGGTGCGGGAATTGTGGGATGAATGGGAGTAAGGACGACTTGTGCTACTCCACCAGAGAAGGAGGATGTTGTCCTGGGAGAAGGGGGGTGTATGGGAGAGACTGGATGGATGGGAGGTGAAGGAGGAGCAGTTGGGGTGGCAGGTACTTCGGTAACTGTGGTAGTATGTACAGCAGTAGTACGGGGTGGGGAGTCGACGATAATGGTGTCCTCTGCCAATGAGCTTTCAGGGACGAGACGTGCTTCCCTGGCCTGTTCTGAAGACTGACCGCCGGTGGGTACTCGAATGTATTCACCTGGTTTGGTTAGTAGGCAGATTCTGCGAGGATCATACTGCGATAGCGGTTTTCTCTGCAAATATCTTAAGGCTTCAGTGGGTCCAACTGATTTGACAAGCTCTCTGAAACCTCTGATGTATACTTCTTCGAACCCACCGGAGACAAGTTCCTGTTCTATAAGTGTTTGGCTCTCTTCCTTAGTCAACTTCTTACGCGCCCAAACCTTTTCCATAGTACGGTATAACATTTTGATGGCCAGTGAAGGTCGAGGAGATGTTGAATATTGACTCTACTTCTGCCTTGACTTCTTCTTGTCATTGTCTGCATTGTTGAAATCTGTTGGTGATTTCTGTCCTTTTGGCACCCATATTTGTCTTGTGCCTCTTGCTTTATGATACTGAGACTGCAGCTTTCTTCCTTGTGTCATCTGATGTTGTCGTCGGTCTGGGTTCCTTCGTCGTGGTTGACTCTTTTGTGGTTGAGGTTGAGAGGTCGGATGGACACTCTGCTTTGGAAAAGAAGGGAGGTCCAACACTTGCAAAACGTGCCCATTAGGAAGTGCTCCATTTTGTACCTTTAATCTAGTCCAGTCTGCAGTAAGTGTGGAAGGATGGGCACCGCAGGGTGTTTTGCCCATGTGGACGCTGATGAAGTCCACCTGACCTGCAATTGTCCCCATTTGTCCGCTGATTGTGCCCATTTGGCCGTTGATGGTGTCCATTTGACCAAGCGGTTGGGTGGTTGACCCTTCTAATTTGCAGGAAGCCCAAGGGAAAATCTCCTGACGTCCTTCTGATTGACAACTGTCTATAGCCAAGCCCGCGTGGGTTGGTGTAGACGTAACGTGACTGATCTGACCAAAGATCTTCCGGTCTTCCGTCGCATGCATTTCATAGGGTCTAGGGCTACAAATCTCAGTCGGAAAGCCATTAGGGAAGTCAATCGGTATCACTCACTTCTGATCTAAGGTTCCATTCTGCAAGGAGCCTTGTCTAAGATTTAGGTCCACTGAGTGATCGTATAGCCAATCTTGGCCAAGGATTAGGGGTTCTATCAGGTCGTCGTCATGGCACACTAGTAGTTTCACTATCAAGGTCACTTCGTTTATGAGGATAGGAAGGTCCACCTCACCCATGCAAGGGGTTTCCATGCCTCCTAGCCCTATGAGGTATGCCTCAATTGGCCACATTTCTATTCCTGAATCCTTATAGTGGGACCATCTAATCGCACTAGTTGCAGCACCTGAATCAATTAAAGCCCTGAGCTCTTGGCAAGGGTTGCCATGCTCTAGCCTGACTATAATGAATGGTCTCCTGTCCACTATGCTAGGATGAGTGGTTGACTTTACTTGACACATGGCCATGGGGTATCTGGGTGATGTTTCCAAATGGTTATAATGTTCTCTCCCTAGTCCTTGTCTTCTTAACTTCATGCGCTTAATGCATTCTACAGCTTCTGCCTGAGCTTCAGCTCGTATTCTATTTTCTTCCTCCTTACGCTTCTTTGCCAACGTGAGTCGTCTAAGCATATCCTCAGTGAGAGGTTCTTGGTATAACCTGACTCTACAGCCACTAATGTAATTAGGCATTATGTCTCCTTCTAAGGTGGCTAATTGTACTGCTCCACTTGTTGAGAGTCTGTTAATGATCATAGGTCCATAACCTCGCTTTTCTAACTTCCGTGCGTGCTGTTTCAGCATATATACTAGAACTAAATCTCCTTCTTTCAAGCCTTTATCTTTCACATGTGCATCAAAATATGCTTTTTGTCGCTTCTTTGTCGTGTATATTCCTGCTGATGCTTTCAGCCTGGTTTCTCCTAATCGTTCCAAGTCCATTATTCTTGTTGATAATTCATGGCCGGTCCACTGATGTTCTTGTGCAACCTTAAGGGTCAGTATCAAGAAGTCCAAAGGAAGCACAACATTCTGACCAAAAACCATCTGAAAGGGAGTTGCATTGAGTACAATCTTGTAGGCCACTCGATATGCCCAAACAGCATGGTGTAACTGTTTGTCCCAATCTGAATGTTTGTTGTTCACGAGTTTCGTCAGTACGTTACAAAGGATCTTGTTAGTGCTTTCAGCTTGACCATTGGCCTAAGGATTATATGGTGCGGATTTCTTGTGAATCACCATAAAATCCTGTAACAAATATTCAATGACTTGGTTTAGAAAGTGAGTTCCTCGATCGCTCACTAACTCTATAGGCAATCCATATCTTGTAAAGACATTTTCAAACAAGAATTTTGCAGTCGTGTGTGCATCATTCTTTTTTGTGGCTTTTGCCTCTACCCATTTGGTAAGATAATTTGTCGCAACAATAATGTATTCCGCATGTGTACCTTTTGCAGGGGGGTTAATGGGTCCTACAAAGTCTATACCCCACTTAGAAAATGCACGTCCGCCCATCATGGGTTTTAATGGCATTTCATCTCTGCGAGTAGGAAACTGAGTTCTTTGGCACACATCACATCTCTTTACATAGGTATGAGCATCCATGTGAAGAGTGGGCCACCATAATCCTGCAAAGAGGATGGCTTTGATTATCCTATCTGGTCCAAAGTGACCTCCTGCAACACATTGATGTGCAGTATCTAGTATGCTCAAATAATCGCTTTCATGAATACATTGTCTTAGGTATCCGTCTCTTCCTCTTTTGTATAGATTATCACCAATAAGTGAATAGTCTTGAGCTTCTTGCTCGAGACTTCGTTGTCGTGCTAAGGTCATTCCTTGAGGGAATGTTTTTGTCCTCAAGTATGTCACTAAAGGTTCACTCCAGCCTGGTGTGAGAGACACGTGATATAATGTAGCATGTTCTATTGGTTGTCTTTCACAACAAACAGGGCATTCTTTACACAATTTGTAGACATCTGCTTCCATTGTAGGCCAATATACTCCTAGTCTATGCAGAGTCTGCAATGTACGATGTTTCGAGTGATGTTGCTTTAAGGCACCTACATGTGCTAATTGCAACCAATTCGCATGTTCTGATTCATCTACACAACAAGCAAGAATCTTTTGATTATCCTGTTTATATATACTTCCTACTATTATTTGATATCTTTGAGACTTGGTAATCTCTCCTTCTTTGATCCTTATCCTAGGATTCTTGGGTCCATATGTGAGAATAGGGACGATCGATTTAGCCCATTCTGGTGCTATCTCAAGGTTAAACAAATATGCATCTGGTAATTCATCCACTATTCCTTGAGGAGCTTCTCCTGTGGTTAATCTTGAAAGGTGGTTAGCTCTAAGATGTGTCTTTCCTTTCCTGACTACCACTTCAAAATCGTACTCCATGAGTAATAGAAACCAACATATTAATCATCTTGTGTTACATGGCTTGTTGACTAAGTACAATAGGGCTTGATGATCTGTAAAAAACTTGAACTTGTTTGCCAACAAGTAATGTCTGAATTTCTTTACCGTGTAAATCATCCCTAATCCTTCTCGTTCCATAGTGGTGTAATTTCTTTCTGCTGTGTTCAATTGTCTGCTCGCGTAAGCTATGGGGAGGTCTATATTACCTTCATTCGTGGGTTGTGCTAACACACATCCTATGGCATAATTGGATGCATCCACATGTACATGGAATGGCTTACTCCAATCCGGGGTTGTCAATATAGGTGTTGAGCACAAACGTCGTTTGAGTTCATTTAATGAATTCTCATACTCATCTGTCCATTCAAAATTGGTCAAAAGAGAGTATAGAGGCTTGGCTATGATTGCATACATGTGTATGAATCGTCTATAATAATCGTAATGACCCATAAATGCCTGTACCTCTTTCATGTTGGTTGGTCTAGGTAGATCTGCAATCACCTTCACTTTTTACTCATCTGTCGAAATTCCATTCTTTGACACAATGTGTCCTAGAATTTTGCCTTGTCTGACCATGAAAACGCACTTTTCTAGGTTCAAACAAACTTGATATTCTCGACATTTTGTCAAATACTTGTCTTAACTCTGGGATATGAGTCTATCTCACATTCGAATGTGCACATAAGTCATCGACATAAACTTCCAAATTCTTGCGTAAGAATTCCTTAAAAACATGACACATGAGTCGCTGGAAAGTAGCGGGTGCATTTGTTAAGCCAAATGGCATCACACGAAATGCAAATATGCACCATTCAGTGGCAAAAGCCGTCTTGTGTTGATCTTCTGGAGCAATGGCTACTTGATTATAGCCTGAGAATCCATCAAGAAAGTTGTAAACTTCCTTGCCCGAAACTCTTTCCAATAAATGTTCCGTGATAGGAAGAGGATAATTGTCTCTAATTGTGGCGGCATTAACTTTTTTAAGGTTAATACACACATGCAATTTTCCATTCTTCTTGGGCACAACCACAATGGGGGATACCCATTCGGTATGCTCAATTTCGTAAATAAATCCTGCTTCTATCAAACGATATATCTCCTCTTTAATCTTCGCAGCATAGTTATCATTGTACATGTATGGTTTCTGTTTCGTGGGTTTTGCATCTGGAGTCATAGGGATTCTATGAGAACATATATCCGGGTCTACTCCTTTCAAATCTTTGTAACTCCATGCGAACACATCTCTATATTCGCGCAATAGGGCAACTAATTCTTCTTCTTCTTCTTTCGTCAAATCATGCCCAATGTAAGTACACTTTGCTTCTTCTCCTTCTATGGCTACTATGATGTTTTTGGTTTTCTCTCGGTTATCATATACTCTCCTACTTCAACTTTTCTGTTAGGCATTCGTACCATGATTCGTCTATCTCCTATTTCATATTTCTTAAAATTGTCAGGAACTTCAAATAGAGACTCTTCTTCCTCTAACATGGTTTCTTTCTTCTTTCTTTTCTTGCCTTCACTCTTGTTGGTCACTTGTGTGGCTATTCTCACATCATTCATAATTTCTTCGTGTTTCTGAGGATGAGTTTCTACTTCATAAAAATATTCTTCCTCTTATGCAAATGGAGGGTCCATAATAATTGACTCTAAATCGAAGTCACTCGCATCCTCAATTGCATCAGTGCTAGGTTCACGTTCTTCTAAAACGGAATCACACATGATTGGCTCTATCATGAAAACTGAGATATCATAGCCATCCTCGTCACAGTGGGGTGTCCATTGTTCTTCATTGATGGCTACGTCCATGGTTGCTAGGATTTCTGCCCAACCATGGGGTTCAAACTCTTCGTCTGGAAATATTACTGGTGCGTAAGCTGGGTCTTGAAGAGTTCGTGGATTTTGTTTTGTACCTAAGGTCCTTGCTTCTAACCATTCTTCCTCTTGTTTCGCTACTTTATACATCCATAAGTGAGTGTCCGCGTGTAACCATGAGGGGTCTGACTCTAATGAGTGTACCGATTCCATTTCTACTGGTGTCTTATGGATGGTGTTCCATTGTATTGGGGGTACATCCCTATGGGAATAGTCTTTAAGATTGACTTTGGTAGTCACTCCTAAATGTTGCAAGTACAAAGAATTAGTTCCCCAATCTTGTACAATTTGCAACTGACGCATGAATGGTCGTCCCAATATCATCTCATAAGCGTGATTTTTCGCAAAGTCACAAATGGCGAAGGTATGCTCAAACTCCACACCACAAGTGGTGAGAGATATGCCTTCTAGTAAGCCTAATGGTTTTTCTATGTGTCCATCAGCCATTTGTAGCTTCATCCTGGTAGGTCTGAGTGCTGGCTTACCCCAACGTTTCCATAAAGCGGTGGTAGCAATGGCTACTCCGACTCCTGAATCTAAGATGGCTTTCGTGGTGTAGCCCTGATGGGTTATTGGAAGATAAGTGTTACCTTCCGCTCCTTCGCTTACATCTCCTATCTTTTCTACGGGTATCTCTGGTACCTTCTTGTGTGTTCCTATCTGTGAGGGAGTAGTAGCAAGCTCAGGGAATTGATTTGCTACGTGCTTCCACAGTTCTGGTTTAACCTTTAACAACTCCTCTAGAGTGAGGTTACACTGTACTTTAGTGTTCTTGATCACTTCCGTGTTTCTAGGGATTACTGATTCTTCATTCCTCACTATTATCGTGGCTGCTCTCATACTAATAGACTTTGCTTCCCAAGGTCCTGTGAACTGAGGTAATTCATGCAAAGAATTAGATTCAAAACCTGTATGTTCACTCAGTTGTTCCTCCTCTACATCATCGTAAATAGAGGGGATATCTTGGGGAAATTGTTCCTGTAAGTCGTCTATTTCTTGAATAGGAGGATGGGTTCCTTGTTCTTTTCTCCATTTCTCTTCTTGGATTTCTCTCAAAAATTCATGCGAATATCTATGTATAGAAGACAGGTTGTCTTCCCCTTCTGTGTTTGGCACTTGAGATAAGGATGGTGCATTCCTTTCCTGTGTCTCTAGGACACTAAGATTCCTATGCTGATCCTTTTTCTCTTTGCTTTCTATCAAGTATTCTAGCCTCTCCATTAGACCTTGAAAGTGTAGTTCAGGTTTTGCCATGTTATTCCAATTAAGATATCTAGAGGCTTCAAACAAAGCTTGTGCTAATTCTACCATCTTCATGCAAAGTTTAGTCCTCTCTATTTCTAAGTCTGCTCGAGGGTAGTTCTTACTCATTTCAGCTTCTTGAGGTCCCTCTTTTAATCTAGCCTGATATGCATGAAACATCATGTCTAGATTTTCTGGTATGGGTTCTGCTAAAACTGATCCTGATTTCTGAGTTGGGTTCTCTTGATTCAGCTCCTGTGAAGTCAATTCTAGGATTTTGGCTCTAGATTCCTTGAGACTTCCTTGCAACTCAGTGATTTTTTTACTCCACTTTCTCTTGATTCTTTCTCTAGAATCTTTCCAAGATTTCGTCTTTTTACGGCTAGATTCTGCAACTTCACTACTTCCGGCTACTTTCTCCTGATTAAGTTGTTGGTTCTGTAAGAGCGCCTGGGCTCGTGTTATAGCTTGGATAGGCACGTATGTAGGGTTGGATCCATCTGCGTTGTTTACAATACCTATCACGTTGATCGGTGTCACATTTGAAGCGTTAACTGAGTTCTTAGGACAATCTTTCATGATGTGCTCTTTACCACAATCGGCATAGAAGCCTTGTATGTTATAGTATTGTGACTGTCCTGCTATTGGAGGATGTGGACAATCCTTTATGAAATGATCTCCTTGGCACCTAAAGCATGGTCCTCTAGGTCCCTGTGGTCTCTGTTGTCTTACTTGGGGCCGTGGATTTGGGTTTGTGTACATCACATTAGCATAGTCGGGCTCCCAACTCGGTTCCACTGGTGGACTATCATAATGATATGTTTCCACGTGTTCTGGTGACTCTGTGTAATAAGCGGGTGGACTATCTATATGAGTAGAGTCAAAACTGTTTGAGTTTGGGTCACTCTCTGTGATCAAAGGTGAAGAAGGCACTAAGGCCCTACTTAGGTTCTCTTCTGCAGCAACATATTTGACTGAGATGACATTCGCTGGTGGGGGTGGCTGCTGAGCTAAAATAGGTTGAGGTCTCTGTTGAGCCTGATAAGGATAGTTTTGAGGAGGCCTATAGTAATGAGGCTGAGCATTGTATTGGCCTTGATACCTACCTGGTTGTGCGTATACTTGCGGGTAGTTTTGTCTTACTGCTTATTTGTTGTATGGGCAGTCTTGAGCCGTGTGATTTGTGTATCTTCTCTCAATTGTACAGTATTGGCCACTAGGGTTGGCTTGCGGTTGTGTTGCATTGGGACACACATTTGCCAAATGATTTCCACCACAAGTGTAACAACGTACGTTAGTTGTTAACTTGGGCATCCGTTTACTAGAAACTCCTAGTTTCTGGGCCACTTTTTCTGCTAGGTCCTCTATTGAGCTAGATAATTTTGTGGATGCTAGAGATGAACTGTCTGAGTCCTTATAGACCTTTGAGAGTTCCACCTTGTCTCCTAAGGTGTCCTCAATGTCTATGCAAATTCTTACACACTGCTCTAGCGTTCTGGGTTCCTTCAAGTATACATAGGAGCGTAGTTTAGAGCTCAACAAGCCGTCTAAAAACAATGACACTTGCTTGGCCTGAGCGGGTAACTCTTGCATTGGACATCTCTCAACATATTGTCTAAACCTACGTCATGCGAGTCTAACTGTTTCCTGAGGGGTCTGTTTGAAACTATGGATCAACGAAGACGTATCATGTCTGATCCCACTTTTAGAGAATTCAGTGATGAATGACTCTAAAAAGTGATGGATGTCTCTGAATTGCCTTTGTTGCAATGGTTGGAACCAAGTTAAAGCTGTATTTTTTAACGTTAGTCCAAATGCGTTATATTGCGTGAACATGTCTTCGACTTGCTCGGCTCGTAGCACTTGCTTAAATTCCGCTACACGGTCGTAGGGATCTCCTGTCCCATCAAAATAATTTTTCATGGATTTCACTAGTTGAGTGGGTCTCAGTATTCTTGCGTGTTCTCGTGGTCTTGGTAGAGGAAAATCATCTCTACCACCGGGTATTCCATGTTCTCTTTGTCTATCTGCACTATTAGTGTCCGTGGTTGTTCCTTCTCTCCCTATGGGATAATTGAAGCTTACTTCGGGTCTATCTTTGTTTTTCTCTCTTTGCATGCCATGGGTTGAGGATGTTCCATCCCCTTGTTGGCTTACGTTTACGTTTGCTCGTGATGGAGGGAATACCAATTCGCCTCTCCATGTGTATGTGTTTCTAGCATGGTTTGGTACCACAAACACTCTTTCTGAAGTTTCATCCAGGTATACAACCTTTCCAGGTGTATCCGGATCCTTGAACTCGTAGATTATGATGGAGCCTACCTCGCTAGGTTGTTCTGTTCTATACCTCCAAAATGCTTCGTCAGTTTCTTTGTTTACAAATAGCTCTATGCTCCTGTTGTCCTGAGGGGTCCAATCTGGAACTAGTACTCGTGTCAGTACAGATTTCCCTCTAGGTGTTCTAGGTTCTTCTAATGGTTCTTTTCCTTGGGATTTTGCTTCCGTCTCTAACTGAATTACGCCAAACTCAGTGGTATTGTTTGGCTGCGTGCTTACGATGTACATCGTTCCTTCTTTGTCTATGTATGCGTCTCTCTCGAATTTCACCATTGGACGTTCCAATCCAATGGGTTGATCAGGGTTACGCATTTGCACCACTTGTCTTCTCAAACCATCCTCATAGATGCGGGCACCTAATCGATTGGTTCAAAGAAACTCCAATTGAGTCCTATAGGGTCCTTCAGGCTTTTCCAAGTAAGCTACATTCGACCCTACTTCTGGTCTTTCAGTGCTAAATGCCATTTCTGATTCACTCGTGTCTGAGCTCTCGTAGGGGTAATTACTATTCAATTGTCGAGCCCACGATCGAGCAGTAGTGCCTACACTTGCTTCTGATGATCTAAGGCTTCGTCGGTCAGACTTACCTATATGTTTGCCCGATCTAAGGTTCATGAATTTACTTCGCGACACTTCTTTGATTGTCAATGTTCCTTGTTTTTTTACGTTCTTGATTCTTTTTAAATCCCTTTAGATTCTTGTCTAGATGTATGCGTCAGGAATTCGACTTTCCGTGGTACTTTGAGTTCTCGTTTCGTCAGACTTATGTTCTTTCCCTTAGGTTTTCGTATCAAACACCTTTATCTTATGTCTTAGACTTGATAAATTTAAGTCTCTTATACTTGAGGTGTTCCTATCGTCGTTAATCCACAAAGATACCATTTAGCCTAAGCTAAGAATTGACTGAGGGGGTTGAGTAATCTTCCAACCTCGAGTCAGCTTTGTTGGTTGCTCTGATGGCCAAGAAGCCGCGCTTCCCAAGCTTTATGCCCTTCACTGCCTTGCCTTGAATGCCCTTGATTGCCTTTGCTAGACCTGGAAAAATCCACTATTAGACCAATATCACAATGGATGATCAAGCACTTGGATATAAATACTTTTAAAAGTCCTTTCCCTTTTGCCCAATTTTTTTTTCAATGCCCCTTGGCTTTCTAGTCCCAAACTAGGTCAACCTCAAATTATCCTCTCTAAAAATCAACGTATCCTTTATGAAAAAAAGGTTGAGGTCACGTAGTACTCGTAGAGAGCTTTCTAACGAGCTATAAAGCTCAAAAAACAGACTTCGGATGAAAAAGATATGACCGTTCACGCCCTGGGGGGTAAAAACTGACAATGAGGTTTTTCCTCAATTATGAGCTAAGGGGTCTCCTATGAGTGCAATGATCCAAAAATTTTCAAAAAATAGCCCCAAAATTGGTCAAAAAATCAAACCCTAAAATTTGCATTTGGGTGAGCAATCGCGATGGTCTGAGATGATCGCGATGGTCTGGGACCGTCGCAATGGTCCAGGCGAACCGTTGTGATGGCGTGTGCGCGAACCGTCGCGATGGTCTAAATGTGAGCAATCGCGATGGTCGGGGTGAGGTGTCGTGATGGTCCGAAGTGAACCGTCACGATGGTCACAGATGCGATGGCATGAGCCAATCGCGATGGTCCAAATTTTGAGCTGTCACGATGGTGTAAGGGTCTCGTCGCGATGGCGTGGCTAGTGAGCAATCGCGATGGTCTAATTTGACACGTGGCACTATCGAGGCGATGGCATGGGCCAATCGCGATGGCGTGGGGTCGATGGGATCGTCGCAACGGTCCAAGTGAACCGTCGCGATGGCTCAAGTGAGCCGTCGCGATGGTGTGAGACCTTCGCGATGGTCCGACCGAGCCGTCGCGATGGCGTGACCCAATTGTGATGGTGTGACACAATCGCAATGGTCTGAGCCAATCGCAATGGTCCACCAAGGTGTGAATTTCCAAGATGCGTCTGTGGATTCCTATGTGTGCAAGTGTGCTCTACACGCTGGTGTGGTCGCCTACCTCAAATTCCGAACTTTGCAGACCATCGCGATGGTCTGACACAGTCGGCAATTTTTGACAGAGAGTACATTTCTTACCTTTTTGCAGCTTTCCTGATGCTCTGGAGCTCTGTAACTACAAGAAAACTCAAAAACACACAAGTACACACAAGCACAAAAGCTCTCTCTCTCTCTCTCTCTCTCTCTCTCTCTCTCTCTCTCTCTCTCTCTCTCTCTCTCTCTCTCTCTCTCTCTCTATCTCTCTCTCTCTCTCTCTCTCTCTCTCTCTCTCTCTCTCTCTCTCTCTCTCTCTCTCTCTCTCTCTCTCTCTCTCTCTCTCTCTCTCTCTCTCTCTCTCACACACACACACACACACACATGCACAAATGAGGGGAAATGAGGAGAATGGGTGGATATGGTGAATTTTTTGATTCTTTTGGAGTTGGAGATGATGATGCGGTGATGAAGATGGAGTGTGGGGGAGGTGAAAAACACAAAAAACTAACTAAAAACAACAACAAAAACTGAAATTTTTACCTTCCAACGCCACTTCTTGCTATACTCTTACCATCACACATTCGTCCTAGACTCGATCCCCGGCAACGGTGCCAAATTTGGTGTTGCTCTAGCACAATGGTGAGAACCACGTTAAGAAGCTCCACCTCCTTAATGTCAATCTGCGGAAGAGATAGGAGTGATATGAAGATCGTGAATGTGAGATGAAGTGAGAGTGAGGGTGAGAAGCATAGAGATGCACACACACATACACACACACTACGAAGAGACAAGCAAGAAACAATGGAAGGTGAGAAATCAACTCTATTGCTCAAGAACACTCTTACAACTCAAAGTAGCTCTAAGCTCTTCTCTACTCAACAAGCTAACCTCAAAAATGAGCTCTCTAGCTCTTTTTATAGATTCTAGACTAGTTTTGACCGGTTTCACATCTAGTGACCAGCATAGTTAAAAAATAGGTCCTATGCGCTATTTGAGAGGGTAAACGGTGTCTAAAAATAACCAAAATTGATACGCTCATTCTACCTAAGCTCCTCAAGCTCGAGGACTCCTCGGCTTGCACAAAATGGAGCTATGCATTACAAAAAGGGTTTTTTCTATGTTACATATGTTAAAATAGTGATGAAAATCATTGTTGGAGGTTTTGAAGAATATTTATAAAACATAAATCTTTGAAAAATTGATTCGACTGGCTCCCTACTCTGTCTTTACATACTTCTGCGTCTTCTATGCCTCTGGCTGCTGCCAACACCCCCTTCTTGAGTGGACAGTTCCACTGTGAATGACTAGGAGACAGACAGCTAAAGCATAGGTTCTCTCTTTTGGCCCTCTCAAAATGATCTGTAGGTAACCTAGGCCCTTGTGATCTTTGTTTTTTAATGAAAATTTTGTTTTTTGCCAATGGCAACTTCTTCTTGAACTTAGTCCTAGTAAGAGGCTTGAGGGGCTGATCCGTCTCCATATGAGTATATTGAGGACGGTTGTGGTCCTCGTAGACCTGTGCATACTTTATCGCCTCCTCAAATGTCTTAGGTGCATTCCTTCTTTCCTCTCTCTTGATGGCTTTATTTAAGCCTCTTATAAACCCTCTAGTTTTCTAGAAGTCATGTAAGCCCTTAAATTTCAAAATAATCTCTCTATAATGGGATATGTAGACCATAAGAGGCCTACCTCTTTGGGTAATCCTATCCCACTCATCCCAATTCCTCTCCTCCTCATTCTCAGGAAGAAACTCTTTTAAGAAAAGAGTTTGAAACTGAGTCCAATCTATAGGGGTCGAGTTCGCCTCCTTAAGACTCATCCACCACTTATAAGCACGGGGGCCAAGCGAGAGACTTGCCTCTAGCACACGATACTCTGGTGGGGTGCCCTTCAATTGATGCAAATCATGCCACTTTTGTAAAAAGGTGTAGATTGCATCCTTGTTTCTATCACGGTCGTCCCCCATAAAGGTTAGTGGATTTAAGTCTTTTAGGAGGGGAGCTTCCCTATAGATCTCTCCTTTGTGCTTACTAGGAAGAGAAGTATCTTTCCTAGTCATCTCTAGAGGAAGAGTGGGAGTTTCTCTTTCCTTCTTAGACAGGAAAGAGGTGACGTGAGTCTGAAGTGAGATCATTTGAAACTTAAGCTGCTGAATGAGAGATGTAATGCCACTTAGATCTCTCTCTAGCCTAAGGGTCTATTCTTTCAAGTCTACAAGTTGGTCATGTGTAACAAACTCATCCAAAAGTTCCTCATAGGTATATTCTTCTTGTTGAGGCTCTTTCTCTTCTAGGTTTTCCTCTACTTCTTGCCCCATTTCTACTCCTTCCATTCTAAAATCAGGATCCTCTAGTTGCTCTTTAGATGGAGAAGTGTGTTCTATTATTTCTTTCCCTTTAGACACCATGTTTCACTTCCCTTTCTCCATTTGCGAACTAGAGTGTGAAAAGAAATGGAAGTAAACCTTGAATATGCAAGAAGAAGAGAAATATATCACAAGAGCACTTCCCTGGTACAAAATGAAGTTGCAAAAGTGAAATCCAAGTGATCTTTGAAGCTTGAGGTCACTAATTTTGAATCCTCTTTAGGTCCAAACAAAAATTTGAAATGTCCGCTTGGTCCGGGGAGGTTCTACTCACCAAAAACCAACAAGAACAATTCCAAAATCATGTAGCAATGGCCCCAACCGCACAAACTGAGTGAAACTGAAGCACTTTTGAAATTTGACAGTCCTCGACAGTCTAAGAAATGTAGTTCAACACCTGTACATCAAAGATATAAAGCTATCCCAAGTGAAAAAAGTAGATTTGGACACCGAATGATGAAAAACTAGGCTCGGAAGTGACTGCCTAGTTCTTGTTGAAGTGTTGTAGAGAGATTTTAGCTTACCAAACCTTGTCCAAATCAAACAGCAATGGTTTCTAGCAAAGCTTAGGAGTGTAGCTCCGTAACTTGAAAATTTCTAAAATTGGATGTCAAATGATGAAGCTATGGTGCGGAGAAGATAGGTATGTCACAGGTAGGAGGTGGAAAAGCTAATCTTCATGGAAGGGTGACTTTGAAAACCCCTAACTGAAAACCTGAAGCTCTTCAAGATAAACCCATGACCCATAGCCCTTATCCACAGCCCATAATACATATGTGCACAATCTCTTCCTCAATTTCTTAATTCAAAGCACCATCTTTGTCCTCCCAAATTTAGAAAAAAAACTTGAATTTAAATGTTGTTATACCTTCTCCCTATCCTTCTCCACATCGCAGAGAGCTCGCCATGAAGTGGCTTTATCCCCCATAGCAAGTCGAAGGCAACTTTTTTGTGTATAAAAGGAGAGTTATAGTCATTTTGCTTTCACCCAAGAGGAGGGGAAGAGCAGAAGAGCTCTCCCTTCATGGGCTTGCGCCTGGCGTGTGGCCTCCGTCATGCATGTAGCTCCATCGTGCATGTGATTCCATCACGCCTGTGGCTCTGTTGATGTCAGTCGTCTTCTGCTCCAATACCAACTGTTAGTTAGCTCCAATGAACCCCCTCATTTTGTAGGTTTGGCTTCCTCTGTACATGCCTCCCGAGGACGATACAACACGGAGATTCTCGTTGATGATGCCCCCTAGCCACTTAGTGATTCTCTATATTTCCTCTCATTCTAATTACCCATAAAGAGTAATACTTATGGTCTCTTATATGGGTGCCACTTGGCACTCATGTGAGTATCATCCTTAATCAATATAAGAGATGGTTCATACCTCTTACTCATAGCTTAAGAATAATACTCCATGTGACAATAAATCTTTGGAATAGTTCTGATTAAGATTTTTTCCTCTCTCTCTATGCAAAGTTCTTTTTTAATAATTTATATGGTCAAAACATCTACATGCTCTATTTTCTCTTTCGCATATGAATAGAATGTGCATTAAAACTTTAATTTCCTACATTTCAATTTGTTTCTTTCTAGTTCTTCATCAAATATAATTGGAAAAAGTAGATTTTACATTTTGAATTAGGGGAAAAGACAAGCAAATTTATAAAACCATTAAGGGAAACTTTTCTAAGTGAGAGAAATTCCTTTCATAGTCCTTCCGAAGTGCCCTTTCCATATTGTTCCAAGAAGGCTTCTCGTATTGGTGTCTAGCCCCGTTTTGTTTCTTGAGATAAGCTTTTAAACCATATCCCATTTCTTTCTTGAGAGGTATTGAAAATGCTACAACTTTACATCATATTGGTCTTCTCTTGATATGAGATAGGACACTTTCGAACTTTCAAGGATCTCCATAACATCCTCCTTTGGCTTCCCATTAAATTGAGGGAGAATTCCACTCACATGTTTCTTTTCAGGTGATGGATCCTTATACAAATTAAGGACCCAAATGTAGAAGCCAATCATGTTCTCCAAGTTGACTCCTTGAAAGGAAGGATTTTTTTCTAGACATGCTACTCCAAAGTATCTAGCAATGTGTTGTTGGAAGTGGATTTTTTTGCTATATGTGATATTGATATGAAGAAGAGCTATTGGTTGATATGGTTGGTTAGGGTGAATCAAAAGATTTGATTGATTATGGTTGGCATTTTGAGCATTCATAGAGAGATTTTCATCAATGGGGCACAAGTTATGATAGGGCCACTAAAGAAATAACCTCTGTTACTTCTCTAATAGTCAAACTCAACACATAAACACATAAAAAGAAGGGCAATCTTAAATTACTGGTGATCTTGACTACCTACTTAGCATCCACATAAAATAGAAAATTCTCTTAGAATATGGGTGATCCAAACCATCATCTTATTATTCCATAGAGATCACAAATACACATATACATGCTCATTGTTACACAAGTTACTCTTAGACATGGTGATCCACATTCTCCTCTTAGCATTCAATGATAAAAATAAACATTGAAATATTTAAACAAAAGGAGTAAGATATCTAAATTTTGAATGGATATAAGGTGAATGGAAAATGATAAGGATTTGGGAATAAGGAGAAGAAGGTGAACAATGGATTATAGGAAGATGAAAAGGGATGAGAGAGAGCAAGAGAAAGTGAGAGAGAGGTAGACTCGAGTGAGATGTAGTGTTGATATATTTAGGCAGTGATGTGTGTGAACACTCTAGGACCATCGGGGAACTTTTTTCCCTCTTTAGGAGGTTTTTTCCCCCGGCTTGTATATATGCCTATTGCCCTAATGGGCTACTTATCTTTGTACATTCTCTAGTAATACATTCACTATTGTGTGTTGTGCTCCAAGCTTCTTCTTCTTCCTTGTGTTATTCACGTGCTTCGGGAGACGTCTAACTCCAACAATTGCTATCAGAGCAGGTCCTCGCTTCATCTAGGGTGCCGTCGACACTCCTCCGGTTGCAGTCTGAGAATTGCAAAATTTTGGTGAGCATACTCATCGTGTTTTCGAGATCAACATAGCGTCGCTTTGTGGTGCCGAAATCGCAATCTGAGCTCGTTTCGGCCTCCGAACGCACTATCATAGCGCTTGTGTAGGCTATTTCGTCTTTTTGTGCCAAAGATACATACTAATTTCTATTTGCTAGTATAAGCGTCTCGAAGTCTGCTACAGGTCTAGCAGAATTTGTCTAGGCACTTCTGTTCAACTTTTTGAGATACAGTCAATTTTCTACATCAAGGTATTTTAGTCACCGGCCATGGCTGAAAGTAGTGATGTATTCCATATGTTGGGTGTTGAGGATAAGTTGGATGGTACCAACTACCCGTTATGGGCTTATATGATGCGACATGTGTTGGTTGCAAAAGGACTATGGAACATTGTGCAGGGTGTCGAAAAACATCCTATCACACCTGCAACTGTTACAACTGCTGGTACTGAAGCTGATGCAGAAGGTGTCGAAGATGATGATATTCTACATATTCCTGTTTGTGCTGTTGTTTCTACTGCACCTACTATAGAGCAGACTCGTTGGGATGGCAGAGATGCCCAGGCACATGCATTGATAGCTTTGTCTGTCAAACGTGCCATTATTCCTCACATTCACTCTTGCAGAACAGCTAAGGATGCTTGGGATACACTTACCACATTGTACCAAGCTAGGAATGAGGCTCGTGTTGCTTATCTTCGAAAACAGTTGGAGAGTGAGCACATGAATGAAGGTGATTCTATGGACAGTCTCCTAACAAAGATCAAAGACTTGAAGGAACAGTTGATTTCTGCTAATGAGGTTATACCAAATAGCTCACTTGTGGAAACCGTTCTGAATGGTCTTCCTGATTTATATCAGAGTTTTACTTCTACTCTTTGGTTGATGATGAAAGGCAATCCAAATGCTTTACCATTTGAGGAGTTAGTCTCTGTTCTGTTGGAGGAAGATCAATCCAGGTAGAACAGGTCCATTATGCGAGTTGCAGATCAAGCTTTCCTGGCTAGTAAGAAGGGCAAAGGAAAATGGAGCTCTTCAACTAGTAAGCATAAATCTGCTAATTCTGCATATTCGAAGAAGGAAGATAAAGATGAGAAGGACTTAGAAAAGTAGAAATTGTTTTGTAAGTATTGTAAAGGGAATGATCATATCATAAAGAACTGTCCAAAACTGGTTGCTAAAGAGGCAAAGAAGAAAGAGGCTAGAATGGTTGTTGCAGAGGCATGTACACCAAAAACAGAGTCTGCTAATCTTGTGCAGGAAGAAGAATGGGCATTTACTGCTGTATGTAGTTTTGACCCATCTTCTCATGAGTAGTGCATGTCTGCAGTAGACTCAGATGTTTGGTATTTTGACAGTGGGGCAACCAAACATATTACCTCGCAGCGCAGTTTCTCCTCTTCACTCGAGCCTGCCCCTATAGGGAATACTGTTACATGCGCCAACAACTCCTCTTACCCTGTTACGGGAGTTGGTAAGATCATTCTGACTACTGCTGATGGTAGTTCTTTCACTTTGTCAGATGCTTTATTGTTGACAGGGATCAAGAAGAACCTGTTATCAGTTTCTGCATTAGCCAAGATTGGCTTGGTTGTGAAATTTGTTGATGACAGGTGTACAATTCATGACTTGTCAAATGGCAATGTGATTATTGCTTCTGGCATTTTATGTCGTGGGCTCTATAAGCTCATAGACTATGAAAGATCTGTAAATGATTTTGCATGTGCAGTAAATGATTCTCAGGCTATGTCAGATGCAAAGCTTTGACATGCACGCTTTGGTCATCTAAATTTTGCTAGTGTGCTACGCCTGCAGAAATTTGAAATGGTGTCCTCTTTGCCCAAACTTGAGGCACCTATAAACATGTTTGTGAAGGCTGTATTTTGGGCAAAATGCAGCATTCGTCCTTTCCAAAAGATGGTTCAGTTTGGGCTACTCAGAAATTGCAACTTGTACATAGTGATGTATGTGGTCCTATGTAGACACCTTCTTTTGGGAATAATCTTTACTTCGTGACTTTCATCGATGATTTTTCTAGGCATGCATGGGTATATCCATTGAAGGCAAAGTCCGAAGTGTTCATGTGCTTCAAACAGTTTTTGGTTTTGGCTGAAAATCTGTCAGCATGTAAATGGGCACCCTTCGTTTTGATCGAGGGGGGGAGTATATGTCTTCTGATTTTAATACATTTTTGGTTGAACATGGGATAAAACACCAGTGTACAGTGCCGTATACACCTCAACAGAATGGAGTTGTTGAACGAAAGAACAGGTCACTCATGGAGATGGTGAGGTGTATGGTCAAGAGTGAGGCTTTACCACATAGTTTCTGGCTTGACGCTATTATGTGTGCAGCATATGTACTCAACAGGTGTCCCACTAAAGCGCGGAGAAGATAGGTATGTCACGAGTAGGAGGTGGAAAAGCTAATCTTCATGGAAGGGTGACTTTGAAAACCCCTAACTGAAAACTTGAAGCTCTTCAAGATAAACCCATGACCCATAGCCCTCATGCACAGCCCATAATACATATGTGCACAATTTCTTCCTCAATTTCTTAATTCAAAGCACCATCTTTGTCCTCCCAAATTTAGAAAAAAATACTTGAATTTAAATGTTGTTATACCTTCTCCGTATCCTTCTCCAAATCGCAGAGAGCTTGCCATGAAGCGGCTTTATCCCACATAGCAGGTCAAAGGCAACTTTTTTGTGTATAAAAGGAGAGTTATAGTCCTCTTGCTTTCACCCAAGAGGAGGGGAAGAGGAGAAGAGCTCTCCCTTCATGGGCTTGCGCCTGCACATGGGCTCCGTCGTGCATGTAGCTCCATCATGCGTGTGATTCCATCGCGTGTGTGGCTATATTGATGTCAGTCATCTTTTGCTCCAATACCAACTATCAGTTAACTCCAATGAACCCCCTCATTTTGTAGGTTTGGCTTCCTCTGTACATGCCTCCCGAGGACAATACAACACGGAGATTCTCATTGATGATGCCCCCTAGCCACGTAGTGATTCTCTATATTTCCTCTCATTCTAATTACCCATAAAGAGTAATACTTATGGTCTCTCATATGGGTGCCACTTGGCACTCATGTGAGTATCATTCTTAATCAATATAAGAGATGGTTCATACCTCTTACTCATAGCTAAAGAATAATACTCCATGTGACAATAAATCTTTGGAATAGTTCTGATTAAGATTTTTTCCTCTCTCTCTCTATGCAAAGTTCTTATTTTAATAATTTATATGGCCAAAACATCTACATGCTCTATTTTCTCTTTCGCATATGAATAGAATGTGTATTAAAACTTTAATTTCCTACATTTCAATTTGTTTCTTTCTAGTTCTTCACCAAGTATAATTGGAAGAAGTAGATTTTACATTTTGAATTAAGGGAAAAGACAAGCAATAAACCTATATCTTTTTTAAAATTATCGCACCAATTCATTTTATCCTAAGCATTTCTCCCAATCATTGCACATTTTGAAACCCTACCTCATAATTTATAAAACCATCAAGGGAAAATTTTCTAAGTGAGAGAAATTCCTTTCATAGTCCTTCCGAAGTGTCCTTTCCATATTGTTCCAAGAAGGCTTCTCGTATTGCTGCCTAGCCCCGTTTTGTTTCTTGAGATAAGCTTATAAACCATATCCCATTTCTTTCTTGAGAGGTATTGGAAATGCTACAACTTTACATCATATTGGTCTTCTCTTGATATGAGATAGGACACTTTCGAACTCTCAAGGATCTCCATCACATCCTCCTTTGGCTTCCCATGAAATTGAGGGAGAATTCCACACATGTTTCTTTTCAGGTGATGGATCCTTATAACAAATTAAGGACCCAAATGTAGAAGCCAATCATGTTCTCCAAGATGACTCCTTGGAAGGAAGGATTTTTTTCTAGACATGCTACTCCAAAGTGTCGAGCAATGTGTTTTTGGAAGTGGATTTTTTTGCTATGTGATATTGATATGAAGAAGGGCTATTGGTTGATATGGTTGGTTAGGGTGAATCAAAAGATTTGATTGATTATAGCTGGCATTTTGAGCATTCATAGAGAGAGTTTCATCAATGGGGCACAAGTTATGATAGGGCCACTAAAGAAATAACCTCTGTTACTTCTCTAATAGTCAAACTCAACACATAAACACATAAAAAGAAGGGCAATCTTAAATTACTGGTGATCTTGACTACCTACTTAGCATCCACATAAAATAGAAAATTCTCTTAGAATATGGGTGATCCAAACCATCATCTTATTATTCCATAGAGATCACACATACACATATACATGCTCATTGTTACACAAGTTACTCTTAAGACATGGTGATCCACACTCCTCTTAGCATTCAATGATAAAAATAAACATTGAAATACTTTAACAAAAGGAGTAAGATATCTAAATTTTGAATGGATATAAGGTGAATGGAAAATGATAAGGATTTGGGAATAAGGAGAAGAAGGTGAACAATGGATTATAGAAAGATGAAAAGGGATGAGAGAGAGCAAGAGAAAGTGAGAGAGAGGTAGACTCGAGCGAGATGTAGTGTTGATATATTTAGGTAGTGATGTGTGTGAACACTCTAGGACCGTCGGGGCACTTTTTTCACTCTTTAGGAGGTTTTTTTTCCCCGGCTTGTATATATCCCTATTGCCCTAATGGGCTACTTATCTTTGTACATTCTCTAGTAATACATTCAGTATTGTGTGTTGTGCTCCAAGCTTCTTCTTATTCCTTGTGCTATTCGTGTGCTTCCGTAGATGTCTAACTCCAACAATTGGTATCAAAGCAGGTCATCGCTTCATCTAGGGTGTTGTCGACACTCCTCTGATTGCAGTCTCAGAATTGCATGAATTTTGGTGAGCATACTCAACTGCTTTCGAGATCAAAATAGCATCGCTTGGTGCCGAAATCGCGATCTGAGCTCGTTTCGGCCTCTAAACACACTATCGTAGCGCTCATGCAGGCTATTTTGTCTTTTTGTGCCACAGGTATATACCAATTTCTATCGCTAGTATAAGCGTCTCGAAGTCTGCTACAGGTCTAGCAGAATTCGTCTAGGCAGTTATGTTCAACTTTTTGAGATACAATCAATTTTCTGCACCAAGGTATTTTAGTCACCGGCCATGGCTGAAAGCAGTGATGTATTCTGTATGTTGGTTGTTGAGGATAAGTTGGATGGTACCAACTACCCGTTATGGGCTTATATGATGCGACATGTGTTGGTTGCAAAAGGACTATGGAACATTGTGCAGGGTGTCAAAAAATGTCCTATCACACATGCAACTATTACAATTGTCGGTACTGAAGCTGATGCAGAAGGTGTCGAAGATGATGATATTCTACATATTCCTGTTCTTGCTGCGGTTTCTGCTGCACCTACTACAAAGCAGATTCACTGGGATGGAAAAAATGCCCAGGCACATGCATTGAGAGCTTTGTCTGTCAAACGTGCCATTATTCCTCACATTGGCTCTTGCAGAACAGCTAAGGATGCTTGGGATACACTTACCACATTGTACCAAGCTAGGAATGAGGCTCGTGTTGCTTACCTCCGAAAACAGTTGGAGAGTGAGCACATGAATGAAGGTGATTCTATGGACAGTTTCCTAACGAAGATCAAAGACTTGAAGGAACAGTTGATTTGTACTGATGAGGTTATACCAAATAGCTCACTTGTGCAAACCGTTCTGAATGGTCTTCCTGATTTATATCAGAGTTTTGCTTCTACTCTTCGGTTGATGATGAAAGGCAATCCAAATGCCTTATCATTTGAGGAGTTAGTCTCTATTCTGTTGCAGGAAGATTAGTCTAGGCAGAACAGGTCCATTATGCAAGTTGCAGATCAAGCTTTCTTGGCTAGTCAGAAGGGCAAAGGAAAATGGAGCTCTTCAACTAGTAAGCATAAATCTGCTAATTCTGCATATTCGAAGAAGGAAGATAAAGATGAGAAGGAATCAAAAAAGCAGAAATTGTTTTGTAAGTACTGTAAAGGGAATGATCATATCATAAAGAACTGTCCAAAACTGGCTGCTAAAGAGGCAAAGAAGAAAGAGGCTGGAATGGTTGTTGCAGAGGCCTCTACACCAAAAAAAGAGTCTGCTAATCTTGTGCAAGAAGAAGAATGGGTGTTTACTACTATCTGTAGTTTTGACCCATCTTCTCATGAGCAGTGCATGTCTGCAGTAGACTCAGATGTTTGGTATTTTGACAGTGGGGCAACCAAACATATTACCTCGCAGCATAGATTCTTCTCTTCACTCGAGCGTGCCCCTACAGGGAATACTATTACATGCGCCAACAACTCCTCTTATCCTTAAGGTAGTTGGTAAGATCATTTTGACTACTGCTGCTGGTAGTTCTTTCACTTTGTCAGATGCTTTATTTGTGCCAAGGATCAAGAAGAACTTGTTATCAGTTTTTGCATTGGCCAAGCTTGGCTTGGTTGTGAAATTTGTTGATGACAGGTGTATAGTTCATGACCTGTCAAATGGCGATGTGATTATTGCTTCTTGCATTTTATGTCATGGGTTGTATAAGCTCATAGACTATGAAAGATCTGTAAATGATTTGGCATGTGCAGTAAATGATTCTCAGGCTATGTCAGATGCAAAGGTTTGGCATGCATGCTTTGGTCATCTGAATTTTGCTAGTTTGCTACGCCTGCAGAAATCTGAAATGGTGTCCTCTTTGCCCAAACTTGAGGCACCTGGAAAACATGTTTGTGAAGGTTGTATTTTGGGCAAAATGCAGCATTCGTCCTTTCCAAAAGATGGTTCAGTTTGGGCTACTCAGAAATTGCAGCTTGTACATAGTGATGTTTGTGGTCCTATGCAGACATGCAGTCTCTGTGATGAGAATGAGCGTGTTTCGTTTGATGAAGCACAAAATTCAGAAAATTCGATGGCTTCTATGCAATATGAATATGATGCAATAATGAAGAATGGTACTTGGTCTTTATGTGACTTGCCACCTCGCAAGAAGGCCATTGGCACTAAGTGGGTATACAAGCTGAAGCGTAAACTTGGTGGTACAGTTGACAGGTATAAGGCTAGGCTTGTTGCAAAGGGTTATGTGCAGGAAAGAGGCATTGATTTTGATGAGACCTTTGCACTTACATGCCGTATGACTACTGTTCGGAGCATTTGTGCACTTGCAGCCCCTCATGGTTGGAATGTACATCAGTTGGACATTAAAATTGCATTTCTGAATGGTGAATTGCATGAAGAAGTGTATGTTTTTTAGCCCTGTGGCTTGTGTAGGTTAAAGAAGGCATTATATGGTTTAAAGCAAGCACCATGTGCTTGGTATGAGAAGATACATGCCTATCTGATTGCACATGGTTTTGAGAACAGTCCAACTGAAAGCACCTTATATGTTAAGCGTGCTAATGATGTGCTTCTGATCATTGTTGTCTATGTTGATGACATGCTGCTCATTGGTCCTATTGAGAAGCATATTGCTGATTTTAAGGCTGATTTGCATGCCTCATTTGAGATGTCTGATTTGGGGCATTTGCATCCCTATTTGGGCATTCAGTTTATGCAAGTTGATGGTGGAATGGCTTTGTGTCAAATGAAATATATTGACACATTATTGCAACATTTTGGCCTTGAAGACTGTAAGCCTATTGCCACTCCTATGGAGACAGGTTTACGATTAAGTCTTCATGATGCTAGAGATGCATTTGATGTTGTCCTCTATCAGCAGGCTGTTGGATGCCTGATTTACTTATGCATTACTCGGCCAGATATTCAGTTTGCTCTCTCATAGATGAGCAGATTTATGCATTGCCCAGGTGACTAGTGGCTTTTGCTTCATGCTTGGTAGCTCATGTATCTCTTGGTTGAGCAAGAAGCAGCCTACTGTGGCCTTCCAGTTGTGAGGCTGAGTATAGGGCAGCTTTCATAGCTACTATTGAGTGTGTGTGGCTGAGACACCTTATGGCTGATTTGGGTGTTGGTCAGTCTTCTGCCACCACCATCTTCACTGACAGTCAGAGCGCATTAGCAGTTGCGAGGAACCCTGTGTTCCATGCTCACACTAAGCACATTGAGGTGCATTATCATTATGTCAAGGAGAGGTTCTCTGTTGGGGAAATCAGCTTGGCATATGTGCCCATGCAGGAGAACATTGCCTTTTCACGAAGGCTCTGCCCAGGGAGAAGTTTTGAAGGTTTCCACAAAGCTTTGGTCTTACTTCCTTTTGTGGACTGATTTCCACATAGCTTGGCACTTCCTTATACATGAGTGCCAGCTACTTGTTCACCGCATCACTACCGGGGGGATTTGTTGATATACTTAGGTAGTGATGTGTGTGAACACTCTAGGACCGTTGGGGCACTTTTTTCCCTCTTTAGGAGGTTTTTTTCCCCCGGCTTGTATATATGCCTATTGCCCTAATGGGCTACTTATCTTTGTACATTCTCTAGTAATACATTTAGTATTGTGTGTTGTGCTCCAAGCTTCTTCTTCTTCCTTGTGTTATTCACGTGCTTCCGTAGATGTCTAACTCCAACATGAAGCTTGTATTAAAATGTTTTGATACAAAAGTTTTGGCTAAATGCAAGAAGAGAGTAGTCCTAGTACCTCTCTTATAACAAGAGCTTCCACTTCCCAAGATTAGTACCATGATCATTGTGACACAATTAGCATGTACCTTCATACACTAGATTGCTTCCTTGAGAGCACCAAAGAGGATCCTTTTTATAGCCCTATTTCACTAGATATTATTGGGGATATTTTGGAGAGAATCTTCTAAATTTAGCACTTATCTGGTAAGAAGTTCAAATTCTACAACATTATAGCATATTTTTTATCTTCCAACTTGTCATCTTATCAAATGTGCTTATATCTTCGATATTATCATAAGAAATCATATGAATGTGATACATATCACATCCACTTCATTTCAATGGCCTTTACATATAAAATTTTATGTTCATAATATATTCTTTGATTTAGGCCCAAAATACAACTGAAAATAGTATCTAACTGCATGCATGAAATAAGAGGTGTATTAGGTACATCTCTTTCACCTTGAATACAAAAAGGACTTCCATCTTTAACAAATTTAGTAGTATTGTTCTAATAACTGTGTTTAAGTGTATCGCCTAATGCACAAATCCATTCCTTAATACTATGTCTCCTCTTTCCATATCCATGATTTAGAAATCTAAGTGATCAGTAAATCCATGTACCTTGATTTCCAAATTGGATACCATAGTATCCCATATTCTATTATCTTACCCTTGCATCATAGATACTATGAATTTATGTGCACTAGGTTGTTGGGGAATTTTAAGATTTTTAACCACATCATAATTAATAAAGTTATGAGTTGCCAAATCATGAATCATGATTTGTAGTGTAGTCCCGTATACATGACCATGAATTTTAACTAAATCATGTGGCCCAAACTGTTGCCACCACAATGACTTAGTTAAACAACAAGTATGTTCCATACCCTCATGCATAACTTCCACTTTCTTGCAACTAGAGCTACCATATATACAACCTCACAACACTTTATAACCTTCCTCTCTCTCCATGCAATCATTGCATGTAAGCCATGTCTCCACATGCCCTCAACAACCACAAGAGGTGATTCACGCCTAATTGGGTCATAACAAGAAGCTTATATGAATTCTAGGTCTACAAGGGGAAGGGTTATAAATGTTTAAGTGGTGAGAACACATGAAATTCTTTTCTTCTTCCCCACTTCTATACTTATGCTAGTCATATTCAAGTCTTTACAGTCATTCAAAATCATGTGAATATGATCGTGTCACAATACTCTTTTGAGCAAATAAATTTAACGACGACTTGCATTTTCCTTGAAGCTAAAATACTCAATTCTAGAGCATTCATTCCTCATAGATGCATAAATTGAAGTTTACATCTTGGATGTTCTTCTTTTGGTTTTCTAGATGACAAAGAGACGTTCAATGCTTCTTGTTCAATTGGTTGAGGATTAGGCATACATATTTTTTCTAGGCATGCAAGAGAGAAACAAATAGGAATGCAAGACAGTTAAATCATCACATATTCCATGAAAAATGGGGTCTCCAACAAAGTGACATCAATTAAGTTACGACAAGGGGAGAGAGAGAGAGAGAGAGAGAGAGAGAGAGAGAATAGATCACTAAATTCTAATCACTTCAAAATTATGTGTATTGCAATTGAGGGCTTAACATTAGTTTGGTACCACAACAGAACACTTAAGTGCCTTTTTTTTTGGACAAATTTTCAGAAAACACACCTTCTTGAAAGAGAATTTGAGAAAATCCTTTAACATATTCGTTAAATGTAACTTATAGTTAATGAAAATTTAAAGCATATATTAAATCATATTATATGTTCATGTTAATAACCTCTTAAGATAGCATGGTAGTGAATAAGTTGAAAAAAAGTACATGCTACCAACGAAACAAGGTATGAAGGAATGAAGGAATGAACCAAGTTTACATATACAAGCCTAACTAGTTTATGAAAAATTACCAAACTTGAATCACCTTTGAACAACACGGAAGTTCTTCACTTGTGTGTGCATCAACCAAGCTACACATACATCACTAGTTTATAGAAAAAAACCAAGGAATATACATTTATATATAGGAGACAATTCTTCACACCAACCAATATCATGTACATACAGACATCCCTATCAAAACAAAATAAATACTAGTTATAATTTTTTTTCTTGGCGTCCAATAGAACAAACAAGTTCCAATCAAGAAAAATAACTCACTTGTAGATAAATCGAAAGAAAATATAGTTTTTGTGATATAGTTCTCAATAACATTTTTTTTATCTTTGTTATATACATAAACACACATATCCTCATTCACACATCCACGCATACTCAAAATCATACTCGAAAGTCTTAATAGACTCTTCCAAATCACAAAAATGACAAGGATCCCTAGGAAATGTTTCTTTATCTCCATCATGGATAATATCTTCTTTCTTCAAATGCATTTGAAATATATTTATGCCAATCTTTTTAGTCACCTCATGAACAACATTTCCAACCAAACGGTTTGTTACAAGGTTAGGACTGACCACATAACATGAAAGTGTGTTTGAAATTTTCCTAATTAGAAGAACTTTTTTTTTTTTGCATTACTTTTTGTACTCTACCTTTAAAAAGTATGTTCTTTTCTTGAGCATGAAAAAAATACGCTTTGCCAATTAAGCATGAAAGTCAACATCAAACTTATTGGCTACTACTTAAAATTGGGAGGCCTTATGTGGTTGAATAAAAATATGCATTCGATTAGGTATGAAATTTTTCCATCAACATCTTGCCACTTCTCTTGAATCTCACTTACACACAAACGAGCACAGAAACCAGAGTCATCCATTTTTCAAAAGTTGAAATAAACAACAAAGAGCTAGAAAAAATAACTTTCGAGTCCATGTTTCTAAGTGTTCCACCCTCTAAAGAACAACCCGAAGACTTTCATTACACTCCCCGAATCCATCAACAACTGTCAATTTGCTAAAATGTAGCTAGTTTTAATAAACATTTGAATTGAGGTATTATATTCACTTACGGTAAAAGTTGTGTTTAAAAGAAATCTCTTTTCCTTCTTCATTTGATAACCAATATGAAGTTTCAAAATTATACATCTTATATTTCTCCCAAAAGGTACATGGTGTGAGCTCCAAAGCAAGTGAGAATGCCATCAAAGGTTAAAAAATGAGATAAAGAAAAGTCAAATAGGTTGGTGTAAATGCAAGACACTTAAATGTTCCAAGACACATAAATGTCCTATTACAAAACTAGTGTTAACCTTGTGGAGAGTAGGAGCACATTGTGTGTGAACTACTAATAAATATACCATGAGAGAGAGAGAAAAAGAGTCTACTCAAAAAACAAGGGTTGAGGAAAATGTAATCATGCACCTATGCATAGACCTTTCCATCTCTATTCCTTCAAATCGCAGGGCATGTCCACGACTTCTATGCATAGACCTTTCCATCTCTATTCCTTCAAATCGAAGGGCATGTCCCGTTTAAATCTGATATTGGTAAGGTGGCTATAGGATGCTCACATGGTTGGATTTCATTCATTAGCCTATTTTCAAATGTGAAGCGAGGGTAGATAGCTACTCTTTCTTAGATGTGACTTGCCTTGGGATGATAATTTACGGTTTCCGTTCTTTTAAGTGTGAATTTTTGTTCTTAATGTTTATGATAATGTATGTGCCAACAACTAGATGAAGAACTACAGGTGTATCTTCGATTTCAAGGACCAATCAGAATATTAATAATCCGTTTTGTGAGAGCTTACACACTAATTTGCTTCAGCACAAGGTTCCGGAAGATTGCAGGCTGAGAAGGATACATGTAGATAAAAATTGGACGAATTTGTTCGAGCCCGCATAACCTAGTGGTTTGATGCATTGAGTCTTGAGAGGAAGTCCTGAGTTCAACTCTAGGCTGGACATAAGATGTCTAGGCTGGACATAAGATGGGTGCCTCTACCTTAAGAGATTGTGTGTGTTAGTGTGTTCATTGTACTCTCAAAAAAAAAAGGGGGACGAATTCATCACCTCTGAAGATTGATCAGAAGATATAAAACAGCATAGAAAGATGAAACGAACCTTCGATTATCCCTACAAAGGAAATGGAAGAATGTAGCGTATGATAACTATCAGCCAGCATTGCACAAAATATAATCTGCACAAGCTTTGCCTAAGCCACATTTCAAATTAAGATTGTTAGAAGGAAGCAGATATGGCTATGGAATGAATCACACAGAACCCTAATTATTTCCTCATCTTGATCTTTCATGTACACACAATTATGAACATCGTCTAATCGATTAGCTTATTGCATACCGTCTCACAGCAATATATGGAATCCTGCATATGTACAGACGAAGATGAACATTGTCTAATCGCTTAGCATACACAGTAATACATACCTCGCATACTGTACAGACGAAGGTGAACATTGTGTAATCGCTTAGCATACACAGGAATCCATCAACCGGGGTGCTTTCGCTAAACACACTGACAGGGATTCGTAGCGCCTGTGGACATGCTGTGCGAGACGACCAGGGATTGAATGAGAGATTGAATTTCCAGACGACCATTCCCACCTTCAAGACAACTCAGCCGGCATGCTTCCTTCAATGTCTTGGCCCTCTGGTGCAACACTTCCCCTATCTCGCCTTCCATTAGAGCTCGGATGACTTTTTCCACTTCATTCCTTTTGACAAGGAGCTTGCAATGCTGCTTCTGAGCGTCATTCCCGTTATAGTCATCATTTTCCGCAATGCAAGCCTGAAAGCGGAGCGCGACCTCCAGTACGTCAATTACGTGCTTGGCATCCAGAAATTGGTCAGCGAAATAAGGCCAACACAGCATAGGCACGCCGTGAGTAAGTGCCTCGAGTGTGGAGTTCCAGCCACAGTGTGTAAGGAAGCCTCCTATGGAAGGATGAGCCAAGACGCGCACCTGCGGCGCCCATCTGACAGCGATACCTCTTCCTTCTGCCTGGGAGAGCAGCTCCGTGGGGAAGGTGGAGAAAGGACAGCCTTCAATCAGATCGGGGCGGAACACCCAGAGAAACCGCTGGCGCGATGCGAGAAGGCCGGCTGCGAATTCATCGAACTGCACGCGCGGTAGGAGGACGTAGCTTCCGAAAGAGATGTACAGGACCGACCGGGGGGGCTGCTGCTCCAACCAATCCATGCATGCGCTGTCTTCCTTCCACAGCTGAGTGCCGCTGTCGTCAGGGATCTCGTCGACCAGAGGGCCTACGCCGTAAACTTTGACGCTGCATAAGTCCGACAGGGCGTTCAGTGCAGCCCCTTCGATATCGATGACGCTGTTCACAGCAATCGCATGGGAAGCCTTCAATGTTTCTTCCAGCACATCTACAGTGTACTTCTTCCACACGAATTCGTTCTCGTCTACCATGTGCTTGAAGTGGAACAAATCTGTATTATGCAGAACGCGGGGCAAGCCAGTTAGACCCTCGCAGAAGACCTCGACTTGTCCTCGTTCACGTTGCTTCAACGCTTCCAGAACTTCATGTCGCATAAACAGAGATAGTCTTTCAGCAATGCAGAGCTTGCATGTGAGTATGAAAAGAGAGAGATAGTGCGTGCGGGAGGGAGGTCTTACCTTGTGGCAGTGACACGCTGCTCCCTTGCAATACATGTAGGGTAAGCAATAGTGACGTCGCGCTAGCAGGATAGAACGAGATATAGGGCAGGTTGAATCGCTTTGAGAGTCGCTGCGCTGAACGCACCATGGTTATGTCGGAGATGATGCAGGTAGGACGCGGACGTCCGTCGTCACAGCGCATCAGATCCGTCAGTAGTTGCTCGAGGGGCAACGGCATCTCGCGATCCAGCGCTGTAAACATTTCCTCCAACGTGAATCTGAAGTCGTTGTCGAGGTCCAGCCCAGCCACGGGGATGTGCACGACGCGTACCTCTCCCTGTGTCTTCTGTTTGCAACCATCTCGGCATCCATCTTCGTTCTGTTTGCGTGTGTCACCGTCAGCGAGATCCGTCGTCGTTGAAGCAGGTACTCCATTCAGTTGCTTCTCAGATGGAGCATCCGTTTCATTTATCTGCTTTGAACAGGCATTATTAACAGGAGCAATGGTTTCATTGTGGGAAACACCTTCCGCTTCTTCCTCGGTAGACTTTTCACCCTCCGCTGAAGCAGGCACTCCAACTATTTGCTCCGCAGATGTAACATCATTTTCATTCATAAGCTTTGAACAGGAAGTATCAGCAGGAGCAATGGCTTCGTTATGGGAAACATCTTCTGCCCCTTCTTTATTAGACTTCTGACACTTCATATCCTGCTCTGAACAGCCAGTATTAGTAGTGGCTTCGTTATAGGAAACATCTTCCGTTTGCTGCTTGGTACATTTCTCATCCTCCTTAACATACAACAAGTCACTCGCAGCCTTGCTTTCATTCTCGACTCGTTTCTGTACGAAATCCGTGTTGACGAAGGTTATGGTGAAGCCCTCGTCTGCTAAAGCTCTGCAGAAGCGCATAAGCGTGTTGAGATGCCCTTGCGTGGTCAAGGGAATAGCTACCGCATGATGGCGCTGCTTCACCTGTGTGTCTAGTGGAACGATTACGCGATCGGCAGTCATCCCGCAGTCCATAGCTCTTGCTCCCTCCGCTGCCTTCTTGGCTGCTCTACTATGGACTCTTGCTCCCTCCGCTGCCTTCTTGGCTGCTCTACTATTGCTCAGAGTAGATAAGGTCTCTCACATAAGTAGATAAGGTCTCTCACATAAGGCGCAAACCTCAAATGCTTCCCTTCAATGGCGTTTTGACATGTCTACAGTCTTCGCATAGCGCAGATCCATCCACCTTAAGAGTCTCTTCGGGCACTGGAATTGCCCTCGTTCAGAAATTTCACCTTTCACGTGGCATAAAGTGGCATAAAGTGTAATATTATTTCAAGAAAACATACTGGTTGCATAAAAACTAATTTAAAAAAATAATTTTTTCAACAAAATATACTCTGCTCTGACATGCATCCCTGCGGAATATTTACACGAGGCATACATATTTACACGATGGTCGCACGAGAACTGAAAATGGACCTAGAACTATGCGTCCAGCTGGCATGGAATGCTTCTGCCTTTTGACTTCAAATCGTGTGCACTGTGCACTGGCCCAAATTCTTTAAGAGCCAATGGAGGTCGATGCCATGTGGATTGCCAAATCGGTATGCCAGCTCAGCCCGAACTTCCGACCTCTTCCTCATGTCGAGCGTACACGTGATACATGTGTGCAGCTTACGACTAATATTTTGATGTCGAGCATCCCTAGTTCAATTGGATGAATAATTTCTCTCTTTTGAAAGGGGAAAGGGGGGGGAGGGGGGTGTGGAATGAGGGTGGGTTCACGCTTGTACTTTTTTGATGTCGCTAGTCAGCTGTTTACATAGAGCAGCGGATGGTTTGAAAAAATAGATTGTTAAAATTGTTCTATTGGCTAAACGAGCAATTTGACCAATGATCATGGATTGTCAATGCGGCCCACTCTTTTTCTAAGGGGGTGAGACCGTCCTAAACTTTGTGGACGTGGAACAAGAAGAAGTTTTTCTTTTCCAATAATATTTATACGAGTGGACAAGAGAAATGTGTTGCCACTCTGTGTGAACCCACTGTGAGTTGTTAAACCACTTCCTTTTGGGGACATGACAATGGCGAAGATCTTGTTAACTCTGCGTTAGGGCCGACCTCAAATGTTGACAATGGCAAATGTCATGCTAACATTGTGTTAGGGTTGACCTCAAATTAAGCGTATCTCTTCATCTAACTTTAGGATAATCTTTATCCAATTCCTACCCTTAACGGGCCGTTGAGCTCTATTCATTTCGAGTAGGTGCTAGGCATTCTATCTACAATCTCTTCATCAAGGTTTAGAGACATCCTACCCAATTGCTACCTTCAGCGCCCTCCAAATTTATTCATTTACTTTTAGTGCCTTCCAACCTTATTCATTTCTAGTAAGTGTTAAGCATTTTACCTGTCCTTCTATGAGATTAGAAGAGTGCCATGATATCAATGTACTAATATATTTTCCATCAAATTCAAACTATCACAAACTATCACGAAAGTTACAACTGAATCGGACTAGTGCCCATGGGACCCCAAAGCTCGCTAGATCATCTTGATTTATTTTAAACAAAGGCCTCCCGGACTTCGATGTACGTTTTTCAAGGTTGAAGTTGATAAACAATCAATAGACAATGGACGCTATATTGACACTCACTTAGAGAAGGCATTGATTCAAGAATCAATTACTATAGGAGGCACAACTCATAAACAATGATACAACACATAAACAAAATAGACGATGCAATCAGTAAGCTATATTGACAGTGACTTAGACAAGGCATTCATTCAAGTATCAATAACTATAGGGGACAACGTTAGCCAAAAGACATAAATCTAGAAAGCAAAAGAGCTAACAAAACAAAAATTAAAAGAAAAAAAATTAATGATTCTCTACAAAGGGGACAATACGTTTATTTTTTTTCAAAAAAAAGTTTGGTGGAAGCAACTCTCCTATACTTGAATTAATAAAAAGAACAATTATGGAGTGAATGGATTTAGTGCCGTTGGGATCCCCTTTATCACATAAAACAAGGGTGATAGCTATGACTATCCAAGACCATTAGGATATCTAAGATACAATGGGTGAAAAACGCTTGAGGAGAGTTACTAAGAAGTTTTATAATTTTTTCATCGCTCCCACTTACTTTTGATCTTGTTGTTTTCCAAGACAAACATCTTATGGTGTCAAAAAGGTGGAGATTTTTTACAATTACAAATTCTTCAACCTAACATGTAGAGGGATTTTTCAATTGACCACTCTTTTGGATGGGCATCAAAGTTGATTACACATCTTTCTTTCCATATCTTGAGCACTTCCCCTTTCCACAAACAAGAAGAGCGGCCGATTGTTTCTCCAAGTAACACTTGTTTCCAATTGATTTGCCTTGGTAATCTTATAATCATGGTGAGAGACTACCAGATCCGGTAGCTTCTAGGACAACAGAAGAAGAGATGGCCAAGGTCCTCTCTACCTTGAATGCAACACTTGCACCAGTGAAGGATCCCATAGATTTTATTATCTTTGGCATTGGTCTAGATTCGATGATGGAGGATTTGCCACTAGTAAGAACATACTTTTGTTCTCAATGAGAGGATGCCGCAAGTCCCCACTCACAAGTTGCCATCTAATGCTAGACCAATTCTGACACCATCCCCTATTAAGGGAGATATGCAAGTCAGATTGCTTATGGATTCTCATAATTTTATCTAATTTGTTACTGTTGATCCATCTTAATCCTTCAATCTGGGACGGGTCATTCTCGAGAAGCAGAAAAAACTTTGAGTTGACTTGCTTATTGACTTGCTTTGCATCTCTATTTAAGTCTCGTGTGTATGGTCTTTATTTAGGGATTTGTATCCTTCTTTCTAGATTAATGATGTTTTTGCAATCTCAAAGGGAAAGGCCCCTGCAATAGGGATAAGAAACTCCTAAGCATGTTGTGTAATCCTTTATATCTTTTTTTTAATGAATTTTCTCTTTTTATACAACCCCAACATGTTATGTTGAAAAGAAAAAATATTTTTCTTATTCAAGCCTCTCTATAAGGACAATTAATTTCCATTCTTCAAGCCATTTCTTTGTAAGGCTTCGGGTCATCAATCAAGCTAATCAAGTTAACATTTTTGCAAGGAAAATGCACTGAAAAGTCATAGGGCCAAAGCTCCAAATTAATCTATTGGATGACTAAAGAGGATAATCCAAACAGTATTTTATTCATTAATTTGATTGTGAGGTCGGGGACATTTGTGTACCGAGATAACCAAAATTTGATGGTTCTCACCATGTACTCTTCTGTGGGCAGATAGTTATGTGGTGGGCTAAATAGTAAGGGAAAATTGAGCCATTCTTTATTTATTTTGCCTTGACTTTAAGTCCCAAAACTCTGGCCAATATCGTCAATGTGGCACAGGAGAAAAAAATGGGTTGACTTGAAGTAAATATGGTACCTCTTGCCAGTGCACCCGCAAGGTTGGATTTTTCTCCAAAACTTTTCTCCTCGAATTGGGATCGACAGCTTCGAAATCGTGTTGAGTATAATTAAAAGTATTTGCTTTGAAGTTGAGGTGCACATCCGGATCCTTTCCTGTGGTCTTCTTGATGTATCTTCGGTTCTGCTCTTTCATGATTCCATAAGGGAGGTTGAAGGGCTTCATTATCTCATCTAGATCTTTGCTTTTGATTTGAGCCTCTTTCGTGACTTTCACTACCTCATTCTCAAAATTTTTTGTGAGTCGAGACACTAGTAGTGCCCGCTCTTTCTCACTAAGTTCTGTAGTATATTGCATTGGATGGTCATCATATTTGTCTATAGCTGGCTCCCTTATTGGCGAATGAATGATTGGGGGAGAAAGAGGGCGTACATCATTCTTGTCAGTAGCCATCTGAGATGGTTGCACTCCTTGTGTTCCCAAGTTCTTTGCTTGTTCTAACTGTGCTCTAAGCTTTGCTATGATTTTATCTTTCTCATCATGTTGTACTTTACTAGCCTTGAGCTCTTCTTCAATTATTGCCTTAGCTTCACAAATGATCCTCCTTTAATTAGCATCTTCACTGCATTGCTCTATGTATTTTTGCACTGCTTCTTTCCACTTAAGTTCCAATGCTTTGGTGTCCACTTTATATTTGGCTTCTAACTCAGCCTATTTCCTTTGCTCTTGCTTTAGATGATCTTCCATCTACTTCTTCTTTGATAGTGCCTTCGAAGGTTTGATTTAACATAATAGAGTTCATTAACTCTTTGTTCCTTGTACGTATATTGTCAGCTTCCTCCATATACACTTTAATCTGATTTTCCAATAGTTTGCTTCAGCTTGTCATTCGTATTTTTTTTGCTTCATACATTTCCTATTGCTTTTTCAATATTTTTACTTTAGCTTGAAGTTCTAAAACAGATGTAGTTACCTCTTGTAATTTTTCTTTGACCAATGAGCTTTCTTCTTGGATACAATTGCATTCTTTAGCCTTCTTTGCCAATTCTTCTGTTTTTTGAGTGAGTCCCTGCTGAGTGCAAATATTCTTTGTCGAGAGCTCTTCACTCATAGTCTAGAATCGACTTTTTGCTTCAAATAGTTCTACCTTTTCTTTCTCTTTGTCCATCAATAGAGTTTGGGCAGTCATGGTTGTGTCAATCATATTTCTTACTATTGGTTTAGCTGGTTGACATCTACATTCATCCATGTTTGTGATATGAGTGGTTCTTCACCCATTTGTATGTCTTTACCTTGTGCAACATGGATTGCATCTTGATGTGGCTACCTAATATGTAGTTGTACTCTTGGCTCAGCCTTCTGGATTGTGTTTGTTGTATCTTGTCCTTTCAATTCCTCAGAGTGCACTTTTCGAGAATCAACTACCAAATCCATGGGCGTCGGTTCAACAACCACGCGGATTGGTAAGGTAGGTTCTTGTTCTTCTTGTACCTCGTCTATGTCTTTGTGCTTGCTTTTGATGTACAACTATTATGGACTTGGGAGGTGACATCTCCTTGAGAGATATCCTTGTTTGCTCATTCAATTGGATGGTGTGTCGTCTTTCCTGTGGTTCTTCAGTCATAGACTTGGCTTGTTCCCTCTTCTCACTTTCTTTTTCCACTTGATGCTCTACTTGATAAAATTCATCCCATTCCTCTCCCACATGCTCATCCATGTGGATATCAGTATTGAGCATATCATGGTCTTGGGATGATTCATCTTCTGAACTTGAATCATTTAACCCTAGTTTTGTACCTATCTTGTTGTGATACATTCTTCGATGCTTGTGATGGTATTTGTTGCTTACTTGACTGGTGGTAATGATTGCCTTGTATCGTAAGGTTGACTTGACCTCTCATATAAACATGTGTGGCTTCTAATGTTGTGGAGAGATCCCTTCTTGTAATGGTTGGAGCTACTGTTAAAGGTACCTTAAGGAGTTCATGCATTCTCTTGGAGCGGGGTTTCAAATGTCTCTACTACTCGAGCTCGTTTTGCACCTCTCATTGTGGTTCTTGAGCTAGTGCCAACTTCCTCCACTATGGCAACACCTTTCCTCTTCTTTGGGACAATGGTGGCCTTTACATATTTTGACATTTCGGCCATCGATATCATAGGTTGCAAAAATTCTCTCATGTCTAATGCCTGATAGATAAGTAAAGTTAATGTAGAGCTGCCATTTAAGAACTTCTTATGCCCCCACTGCTTCTTGGCTTTGAATATCCGCTCTTGTACATACGGGGTCAAACTGATTTGGTTACCAACTTGCCTGATTGCATGGGATAATAATTGTACTACCACTTTTTATGGGGCTATGTAGCGATGCATATTTGGAACATAGAAATGTTGATGCACAAGTTATACTTCCTCTTCAATGTCCACTCGATTAATTTCCAAGAAGGTTCTTTTCTTAGCCTCATGGCATTCGTCCTTGAGATTAGTGAGACCATCCTTGGTCCAGTCAAACGCTATCTTAATCAGCTCATGAGTGAATCGAATAGTCTGGAATTCTCCATTTCTATTTAATAACATAGCTTCTAGGACGGATGGCTTGTCTAGTGTTGGATGCAAAGTATTCATGACTTGTGTACACCTTTGAAAGTCTGGTTTATATATAGGAAGCACCAAATAGGCCTCAATTTTAGGTTGTGCCCACACATCCACTATCCTTGGCATTTCATGCACAATTCTAAAATCTTGAGTCATCATTGGGAATTGATGCTCTCTATCCATGATCTTAATGGTGATAAGGAATGAGTGCTTGCTTGGAGGATTACCGTCTCGAAACTAGTGCCCTCAAGCCTTGGTGGCCAATTCTAGAAGAAACTCCAATATTTCAGCCTCATGAGTGGCTTCAGAATCCAAAAATGCCTCCTATGTAGCTTCCGAGTTAGAGGAAGCCATCTGATCTTTTTATGACCAATATATTTTTTCAAGTTGAAATGATAACAGAAAACATTAGTGACATAGCCGAGGCAATTTTATTTTTGTTATTATTAATTTTTAGTAAATGGTGTTTCCTATTCTCACTGAGGGAAATGTGCGTACTTAGTAGTACAAAGACGTTGTTGTGTCAAATGCATGGCCTTGTAATGTAGCCCTATTATGCTTACTCAAGGTGCATAGGACTCATCATGGGTGCAAGAAGAATTTTCAACTCTAATCAACAGTAGTGCCCTTCTTGAATTCGGAATCCACATTCTCAGCTTTGGTGCTTTGAATGTCCTTCCAGAATCTCCTTATGTTTACTAGAAGTATTTGGTTTTGCTGTAGTTTCACTCTCCACTCGTATCGTTGCTTGGTAGGAACTCCTGCTTGTTCTATTAGTGGCATCTGCTTCATGTGGGTTCTTTGTCTCCTAGAATGTTGGTTGTATTGCCTTCAATCTCTAAGTCCTAAGTGATCTTGATTGCTATTTTGGGTATCCATATTTGATTCCTTGAAGTTTGAGCTGCCCTTAATTTCTTTGGTATCCACATTTGCACCATATGTGTGGACCCATCTTTGATCAGTTGATCAAATCATTGTCATCCTTGATTGAATTCCAATTGGTTCTATTTTGCCTAGTTTTTGTAGTTGACTAATTGATCCTTGCGTATCCACATTTGCCGCATCCTTTTTCGCACCGATAAATGAATTGGTGGCAATTCTATTTTTGGTTTTGGGACTTCCAGCCGCTTGTCCATAATAAGATCCTCACTTGTTCCCGCAGGTTGGCTAAATGGAGATGAAGGGCTTATTTGAGTATCATGTGTAAGGAGAGTAGGGGTTTCTGGGCTTGGGTCCGAAGCAAAAGATAGTTGATTAGGGTTTAGCAATGGTATAGATTCACATGCAAGCATACATTCGCTATTGTTACACATCTGGTAGACTGTCTTTAGAGGGTTCTCATCTAGTAGGCTAAAGACTTCTCTGTGTCCAATCTTAGCAGATATGTAGCCTAAGGCTAACTATATTTTCACCTCAAATTCATATATCCAGTATTGACCTAGTACTTATTTCTCCAACAAGTCATCATCTTTGCAGACAAGAAGCTTTTGATGCATTGAATTGTTACCCAAATGTAAAGATAGGGTGACTTCTTCTAAGCATTCAACGATGTTTCCTCCTATGCCCATCATGTATGCCTTAGTTGGGTTGAGTGATGCATTTAATTTCCAAGGTAATGAAAAGTGTATGCAACTTAATGTTGCCCCGGTATCAATCAATGCATCCACTAAGTGGTATTCCTCAGTTCCTACTCCTAGATTTAGGTAGGGTTGTCTGACTTGTCATCCTACAGTCGTAGTTTTCGCTGCCCTATAGTTGGCCATAGGTATTGGATCCTCTCCTTGTCGATATCTTTCATCTCTTTCTCTTATCCATTCTTTTTGCTCCCGTATGCATTTTAATGCTTCAATTCTCGCTTCTTCTCTAATTCTCTCATCCTCTTCCCTTCGGTTTTTTTCCTTTAGAAGTATATTCATTATCTCATCTATTAAGGGTTCCAAATATTTCTTCACAAGATAGCCACTGGTATAATTTGGTAGAATTTCTCCATCTAGGGTGGCTAGGTCTACTGCTCCACTGGTAGAAATATGCTTGATTACCAACGGGCCATGTCCTCGCTTTTGCAATTTTTTCATGTGTTGCGTCAAATTGTATACTAGGACTAAATCACCTTCTTTGAGTCCTGTATCTTTACTATGGGCATCATAGTAGCCTTTTCGTCACCTCTTGGCTACATAAATACCTGCTACTACCTGTGTTCATGCAATCTTTCAATTTGATCCAATTGTTGGGATAATTTGTGTCTAGTCCATTCATATTTCTCAGCTACTCGAAGAGTAGGAATGAAGAAATCAATTGGTAAGATTGCATTCTGACCATACACTAGATTGAAAGGTGTTGTGCCTATAGCAGTCTTGTAAGCAACTCAAAAAGCTCAAATGGCATGATGTAATTGTTTATCCCATTCTGATCATCTATTATTCACAATCTTAGTTAAAATGGTACATAGCACCTTATTGGAACTTTCTGCCTATCTATTGGCTTGTGGGTGATATGGGGCTGATTTCTTATGAATTACTAGGAATTCATTCATCAAAGTCTCTATCACCTCGTTAATGAAGTGTGTGCCTCGATCACTCACAATCTCAATGGGTAAGACGAACCTTGTAAATATGTTTTCGAAGAGAAATTTGGCAATATTTCTTGCATCATTCTTCTTTGTGGCCTTTGCTTCCACCCATTTGGTCAAATAGTCCATAGCAACTATGATATACTGAGTGTGGGAACCTTTAGCAAGTGGGCTAATTGGACCAACAAAATCTATATCCCACTTAATGAATGCTAGCACTAATCATAGGTCACAGTGGCATTTTGTCTCTTCGGATGGAGTACTTTGTTCTTTGACACACACCACACCTCTAAACACACGTTGTTGCATCCTGATACAAAGTTGGCCACCATAATCCGACAAAAAGAATCATTTTTGTGGTGTTATGAGCTGAAAAATGACCTCCTTTTGCTTCGATATGGGACATCTCCAAAACATGGATATACTCATCTTCACGTATGCATAATCGTAGTTGATTGTCATGTCCACGTTTAAATAGTTGTCTTCCTATAAGGGTATAATCTTTACTTTGTTCCTCTAAAGCCCATTTTCTTGCTAAGTTTGCCCCTTCTGGGTATTCATGTGCCTTTAAAAAGTTTACTAAAGGTAAACTTCATCTAGGTGCTATTGTGGAATAGCATAGCATAGAGTTCTCCTCTAGTTTATCTTCTTGACAAGTGGGACAATTTGTTATGTGAAAATGAACATCTTTGTGCATCTTTGGCACTCCTAACCTTTTTAGTTCTTGTACTATACCACTGATACTTCTATGTTTCTTCCATGGATTCACGTGGCCATGTCTTAACCAAGTCTCTTGTTCATCCTCCTCGACACATCTCAATAGAAGTCCACTAGAATCTTGATTATATAGGCTTCCTGCTAAAATGTGAAGATTCCTAGTCTTCCATAATTGTTGGGTTTTATCTGAATTAATCCTATGGTCAGGTCCATGTGTGAGTATAGGTATCAATTTTTCAGCCCGTTGTGGGCAAGCTTCCAAGTTAAAAAGATAGGTGTCGGGTAGATCATCCGCGACTCTAGTTGGGGGTTCTCCATGGGTCATTCGAGATAGATGATCAGCTCTTACATGCATGTTTCTTTTCTTAACCACTATTTCAAAATCAAATTCCATTAAGACCAAAAACCATCTCACTAGTGTTCTAGTGTTGCAGGGTTTATTGACTAGGTATAATAGAGCACGCTAATAGAATTTGAATTTGTTTGCCAGTAAGTAGTGTCTGAATTTCTTTACCGCATACACCATTCCTAATCCCTCGCATTCAGTGGTGGTGTAATTACCTTTGGCCTAGTTGAACATGGATATGAAATGGCTTATTCCAATTTAGTACTTTTAGAATAGGCGTTGAACTTAGTTTGCTTTTCAACTCATTGAATGCTTTCTCACATTGTTCAGTCCAATTGAACTGAGTCAGTAAGCCATATAGAGGTCGGGCAATTATGGCGTATATGTGGATAAATCTATGATAGTATCAACAATGTCCCATAAATGCTTGTACTTCTTTATCATTTTTAGGTCGGGGTAGTTCTAGAATAACTTTGATCTTATCTTCATCTGTGGATATTCCATTCTTAGATACTATATGTCCCAAGGTTTTTCCTTGCTACACCATGAAGACACATTTTTTTGAGTTTAGACAAACTCTATATTGTCAGCATTTTTCAAAAATTCTCCTCAACTCGGGTATGTGATCCACTCTTTGTGAGGAATAAGTGCACAAATCATCCACATATACTTCCATGCTTTTCCTAAGGAATTCCTTAAAGACATGACACATTAATCTCTGAAAGGTGGCTTCCGCATTGGTCAGGACAAATGGCATAAGTCTAAAAGCATATACTCCCCATTCTGTGGCAAATGCAGTTTTGTGTTGATCCTCTGGAGCAATTGCAACCTAGTTGTAACCAGAGAATCCATCAAGGAAGCTATAAACTTCTTTGCTTGCCACTCTCTCCAAGAGGTGATCCATAATAGGTAAGGGGTAACTATCTCGAATAGTGGCTGCATTAACTTTCTTGAGGTTAATGCACACCCTTACCTTACCATTTTTCTTGGGTACTACTACCAAGGGCGACACCCATTCTCTATGTTCGATTTCATAAATGAATCCTCCTGCCAATAATTTTTCTATTTCTTCCTTGATTTTGGTAGAGTATACGTCATTGTATGTGTATGGTTATTGCTTGGATGGTTTAGCGTCGAGGGTCATGGGAATACAATGTGAACAAATAGAGGGATCTACTCCTTTTAATTCCTTGTATGTCTAAGCAAATACATCCCTGTAATTCTCAATCAACTCTACGAGTTCTTGTTCTTTGCTTTTTGACACATCCTTCCCTATGTAGGCGATCTCTCCTCTTCTCCTATGGTCACAATGAATTTATTGGTTTGTTCCTTATTATCATATGCTATTCCTTCTTGTGCTTGTCATTTAGGCATTTGGATGGCAATTTTTCTTTCCTCCACTTCATATTTTTTTTAAATGTTCAAGAACTTTGAACTGTTCTTGTGGTGTATTCTCTTCCATACTAGTTTCTTTTGGATTGATATTTTCTTGGCTTCCTTTTTCCTTGAGGGTGGAAGGGCTTCCCATATCAGCTTTTTCATGTTCTCCCTCTAGGTGATGTCCTTCATGCTAAGTCTCAAGTTCCATTTCTATACTTTCATAATCTTTTGTCCATTCTTTCTCTATCCATTCTCCTTCCTCTATCTCTTGTAGTACAACCATGTATAGACTTACATCGTATCCATCCTTTTCTATGCACCCGTTTAGGGTTAAGACTTCCTCATTGACACACACATCTAATGTGGCCAATATCTCCATCCATCCATGGGGCTCGAACTCTTCATCTGGGAACACTTGTGGCATATAAGCGAGATCATCTACTGGTCTAGAGATTCCACAACCTAGTTGCCATGTTTGTCTTCTTTCTTCTTCTCTTGTGGCTGCCTTACACATCCATAGTTGGGTGTCCTCATGTGTCCATGATTGGTCTTCGGATCCCACACTATGGATTGACAAATCATCCTCTTCTTTGTGAATTGAGTTCCATTGTAGAGGTGGGACATCTTGATAAGTGCATGTATGGAGATTTATGTTCATGGTTGTGCCCCTATGTTGCAGATATACTGCATCTCTGCCCCAGTCCTCTACTACCCTTAGTTGTCTAATAAAAGGACTTCCCAAGATCATTTCATAGTTACTCGCTCTCCCAAATTGACAAATGGCTAATGTGTGCTCATTGAATCACTAGAGGTGTCCGAATAATGGGATTTTGTACTAGGTAGATTTACACTTCTTGCTGATGATATGACACTATGTTGACTTCCTAGGACACGTCCTGAGTGCAGGTTCATTCATTGAACACCTGAATCAGTTCATGGGTCTCCCAGATTTGTGTTTATTCTAGGAGTTTACTTGGCCCAAATTAAACTTTCTTTTCCTAAAATGTCAAATCGTTCACTGTTTTCCATGATACACGATACTTGGCATTCTACGATACACAATACTCCACTGACATGATACACGATACAAGAGTCTCTAGCGATAGATGATATTTGAACAGGGCCATGATACACGATACACGAGGGATTCATGATACATGATACCTGACCTAGAAACGATACACAATACACGATACACGAGGGATTCACGTTGCACGATACCTAAAGCATTAACGATACACGATACTTAATCTTCGTGATACATGATACTTGGAACTTGGACGATACATGATACACAAGGTCCAATGATACACGATACACAAACTATGGCAATACACAATACACGATGGTTTCACGATACATGATACTGGAGTATTGTGATACATGATACTGGAGTATTGTGATACATGATACTAGAGTATTGTGATACATGATACTGGAGTATTACGATACACGATACCCAATGATCGTGACGATACACGATACATGGAGTATTGTGATACACGATACTCACATATTATGATACTCAACTCAATGATACACAATACTGGAATATCACAACACACAGGGAGTGCAAGTATCGGCGATAGATGATACCTGCGAGGTATCGTGACACACGGGAATTCAAGTATTCTGATACTTGAACTCAACCGGTCACTATACTTGGGCTTATCTCACTGAAATGACATAATTTTTTTTGAAACTTTTGCATTAATGTGATCCTTGTGCACTCCTCTCGACCCCTATGTGCCTGTGGAAAGCAAACTCTCACTCTATCCCATAATACCTCTATAATGCTATCAATTGTAGCCCCAGTTATGTTTTAAGAGGATTTAATTTGATTTTAAGTGGAGACTTCACTTGATCTCACCTCAATGATGCTCTCTCTTGGCTTCTCCACTGATTAGTTGCTATATAGGGCTACAAGCATGCATGATACCACACCCCCGATATCGAGGTCATGAGAGCTCCACGATACTTGCACAAACAAGTGATTTTGGGGGATCTACCTACCTACTCTACTCCTACTCCTTCCTTTCTACTATCTACTCCTACTCACTCACTCTCACTTCCCTAGATCTAACAACTTAGTACGCACACTTTCCAAGTGTGAAGTAATAAGTGCAAATAGAAATGCCTTACCAAAGCAGAGTACTCACCTCTTCGCAACTCATACCTTCTCCTAAGAGCTCTTACCATCATGCAAGTACCTTGGTTGGACTCCTACTTCCATGGCAATGACACCAAAAAATGTGTGTACCTAAGTGACAGCTTAGGGACTTGTGATGAAAGAGACTATTCCTCTATCATGAGCAAGTACATATAGTGGGGATCACACATTTAAATTATCAATCCGAGAAGTATCTTGAACCTAACCAAGTGTATGATGACTTGCACTTACACAATGGTCAATGAAGTGAAATAGCTTCCATTCTATGCAGATGAGTATTATCTCTCATATTCATTACTCACACAAGTGGAAATGGTGTTGCGATACATGTAACAACAATAAGCACAAAAACAGATTTTTCTTTTAGCTCCGAACTCGAAATATGGTAAATAGGGCTTGCTTTCGAAGCTCTCAATGATACACATCCAATGGTTGCATTTTTGTCCGATTCTAACAAACCTGCTTCAAGTTATGGACAAAAACTAAAGATACACAACTCACCTAGTTTCACCACACACCTCCTCACGCTTCAGACACATTACACACTTTAGAAAAGAAACAAATTGGATAGAAAACACTTGCGTGCACTCATTCAAAGCTACACTCACACACGCAAGCTCACAAGCAAGGAGATACAAGAAGAAGAAGAGGCAATTTCAAAAATCTGAGTTCTCCCCAACTCACAATGGCAAAAAGTCTTTACAAAGTGTCATCAAATGATGTATATACATGTGCCCTAAAAATGGTCCTTTCACACAAAAGACCAGCACTTTATTAAAGAAAGCCTAAATTCCTACTATTTTACAAAGATTATGATACAATGTTTGGGGTTATGCATCTAGAGGACTCCTCTAGTGCATTTACATGGCTTCATGAGATTTTCATAGACATTAGAAGAAGAAATTTGATGCCCATAATTTGAAAATTTTTTGGGCTCCCTTTTCTATGCTTCTTTACTCTACAATAGATCCCCTAGCCTCACCCAAAGGCTAAAAACAAAATTTTGCTACACTGTTAGTCACTTGTTTTGTAGCAAGTATCATGGAGATCTGAGGACGATCAATATCGAGTGTTGTATCGTTGAGAACATGGGGTTTAGTGAGCATCTGACTCCAAAAACGTGAAGAGGTTATCTTTAAGGTGAGCATGACACTATGGAAAAATCAAAATTTTTTTTAATCACTCACATGGGGTGACATGACACTCACTGAGTATCGTGAGGTGCAAATAGGGAGAAATTGAAAGATTTGTTTAGCTAGCGGCATGTAAGACTGACAAGGGGAGTGCAAGGAGCACACACATGTAAAAAGTTTTAAATCTGGACTTCAAAAAGTCCAAGTATGATTATCGGCCAAATTTGGTATTGCGATATCAAATTCTCGTGTGTTGCGATACTTGGCAAGTATCTTGCATTGTCGATACCTTACTCCCAATGTATCCCGACACCTAGGTATTGTGTATCATCTAGTAGCATATCATGATCGCTTAGTATCTTGTATCATTGATAATTTTGAAGTATCATGTATCACGATGTGGGGTGTATCATGTATCATCTTGTTGTGTATCGTGTATCACTGATACTTTTTAAGCATCGTGTATCATGATAAATGTGTATTGTGTATCGTGAAGTGTGGTTTCATGTGTCATGGACTGAGTTGAGTATCATCTGGGTGTGAAGTATCATGTATCATAGGAAATACAAATGACTTAGAAAAGACTCTAAAGTGACAATTTAAAGATTTTTACATTCCAAACTTGAACCAAGTCATTTCCAAGGCTTGACAGTTGACACTAAGGAAGTAGTAAGACCTTAGACTGTGAATGAACCTAAGGTCAAGATGTGTTCTAGGGAGTCAAAGAAGTGTGGTATCTTCAGTCGAAAGTGTAACCCAATAAAGCATTCACTCTGTTTACTGAGACACTTCTAGTGACTTAGAGGAAGAAACTATAATGGCCTTTGAAGGTATGCATAGCTCCATCCATTCAATGGAGATCATGTCAACAATAGAAGGAGAATATAGGACTTACATATAGTATACCTCCACAAATTTTCAAGGAGTTCCTATATATTTGGATGAACTCAATAGCTCACTAACAAGATTTAGAAATTCTATGGAATCAAAAGTTTGACATAGGCCAACTGTGAAATTTGAGGGATGATTTTACACGGATAAGCAAGGACAACTATGTTTAGTCACTGAACATCCTGAGAGAATCAATGAAAGGGGAGAAATTGGGAACCTAGTAACTCTATCGGGATAGACAATAGAGAAGCAGTATCTACTCCAAGAGGAAGATCAGTAGTAGTAAACATTTGCAGACAATGATAAAATCCCTCAAGATGATTCTTTGATGAACTTCTACTTAGTGGCTGGAACTAAAAATAGTTGCAATTAGGGTTATAGCATATATACAAACTGGGGAAAAAACATCCTAAAGAGGAAAAAAAGTGCCCCGAAGGTCCTAGTGTGTTCACACATCACTACCTAAATATATCAACAAATCCCCTCTAGGAGTGATGTGATGAACAAGGAGCTAGCACTCATGTATAAGGAAGTGCCAAGCTAAGTGGAATCAACACACAAAAGGAAGTAACCCCAAAGCTTTGCGGAAAGCTTCAAAATTCTCCCTAGGCAGAGCTTTTGTGAAAACGTCTGGAATATTCTCCTATGTAGGAACATGCCAAACTAATCTCTCCATTATAAAACTTCTCCCTCACATAATGATAGTGCACCTCAATGTGCTTAGTGCAAGCATGGAACACAGGGTTCCTCACTGTTGGAGATAGACGTCTGCGGAAGCACGCGAACAGCACAAGGAAGAAGAAGAAGCTTGGAGCACAAACACACAATACTGAATGCATTACTAGAGAATGTACAAAGATAAGTAGCCCATTAGGGCAATAGGCGTATATACAAGCCGGGGGAAAAAAACCTCCTAAAGAGGGAAAAAAGTGCCCCGGCGGTCCTAGAGTGTTCACACACATCACTACCTAAATATATCAACAAATCCCCCCTGGGAGTGATGCGGTGAACAAGGAGCTGGCACTCATGTATAAGGAAGTGCCAAGCTATGTGGAAATCACTCCACAAAAGGAAGTAAGCCCAAAGCTTTGCGGAAAGCTTCAAACTTCTCCCTAGGCAGAGCCTTCGTGAAAAGGTCTGCAATGTTCTCCTGCGTGGGCACATATGCCAAGCTGATCTCCCCATCAGAGAACCTCTCCCTGACATAGTGATAATGCACCTCAATGTGCTTAGTGCGAGCATGGAACACAGGGTTCCTCGCAACTGCCAATGCGCTCTGACTGTCAGTGAAGATGGTGGTGGCAGAAGACTGGCCAACACCCAAATCAGCCATAAGGCGTCTGAGCCACACAAACTCAACAGTCGCTGTAAAAGCTGCCCTATACTCAGCCTCACAACTGGAAGTGGCCACAGTAGGCTGCTTCTTGCTCAACCAAGATATACATGAGCTACCAAGCATGAAGCAAAAACCACTGGTGGACACACGAGTGTCATAGCAACCAGCCCAATCTGAGTTAGAAAAAGCATGCAAATCTGGCGGTAGTGATCCCCCCTTGGGATAAAACAACCCAAGTAGCCGAGTACCACTCAAGTAGTGAAAGATGCGCTTAACCGCTTTCCAATGCGTGACTCCTGGGCAATGCATAAACCTGCTCATCTGTGAGACAGCAAACTGAATATCTGGCCGAGTAATGCATAAGTAAATCAAGCATCCAATAGTCTGCTGATAGAGAACAACATCAAATGCAGCTCCAGCATCATGAAGACTCAATCGTAAACCTGTCTCCATATGAGTGGCAATAGGCTTACAGTCTTCAAGGCCAAAACGCTGCAATAATGTGTCAATATATTTCGTTTGACACAAAGCCATTCCACCATCAACGTGCATAAACTGAATGCCCAAATAGTGATGCAAATGCCCCAAATCAGACATCTCAAATGAGGCATGCAAATCAGCCTTAAAATCAGCAATATGTGTCTCAATAGGACCAGTGAGCAGCATGTCATCAACATAGAGAACAATGATCAGAAGCACATCATTAGCACATTTAACATATAAGGTGCTTTCAGTTGGACTGTTCTCAAAACCATGTGCAATCAGATAGGCATGTATCTTCTCATATCAAGCACGTGGTGCTTGTTTTAAACCATATAATGCCTTCTTTAACCTGCAAACCTGGTTTTCATGCCCTTTCTGCACAAAGCCACGGGGCTAAAAAACATACACTTCTTCATGCAAGTCACCATTCAGAAATGTTGTTGTAATGTCCAACTGATGTACATTCCAACCATGATGGGCTGCAAGTGCACAAATGCTCCGAACAATAGTCATACAGCATGTAGGTGCAAAGGTCTCATCAAAATCAATGGCTCTTTCCTGTGCATAACCCTTTGCAACAAGCCTAGCCTTATACCTGTCAACTGTACCATCAGGTTTACGCTTCAGCTTGTATACCCACTTAGTGCCAATGGCCTTCTTGCCAGGAGGCAAGTCACATAAAGACCATGTACCATTCTTCATTTTAGCATCATATTCAGATTGCATAGCAGCCATCCAATTTTCTGAATTTTGTGCTTCATCAAAAGAAACAGGCTCATTCTCATCACAGAGACTAGATGCAGCCATAGCATAGCAATCTGATGCAAAGGAGGCACTATGAGAGCCTGAACGAGTACGATATGACAAAGGTGCATCTAATTTGCTGTCATGCAAAGTCTGCACCAGCCATTTTGGCATAGTTTTTGCCTGCTCAATATCAGCTCTCTCATCAACAAGTGCATCATGTAAATCTGCATCAGAAATGAAATGATCTGCATCATCATATGAAACCTGCAAAGGTTGAGAAGTTGCCTCATTAGGACCAGCACTAGCCTGTCCACCTGTAAAAAGAGGCATCAAAGTATCATACATGTCTTTGGAGCTAACATATGTCTCCTTAGTACATGAAAGCAATGGCTGAATAGCATCTTCCACAAAGACAACATCACGGCTAATCAGAATGCATTTAGTTTGTGGATGATACAGATGATAGCCTTTACTTTCAGAACTGTACCCAACAAAAATACATTTTACTGCCTTATCATCCAATTTTCTGCGATGTTGTTCAGGCACTAATGCATATGCCAAACAACCAAAAACACGCAGATGAGCAACAGATGGCTTGCGGTCATGCCAAGCCTCATATGGAGTGATAGACTGCAATGCTTTAGTGGGACACATGTTCAGTACATATGCTGCACACATGACAGCCTCAAGCCAGAAACTATGTGGTAAAGCCTGACTTTTGACCATGCATCTCGCCATCTCCATGAGTGACCTGTTCTTTCGTTCAGCAACTCCATTCTATTGAGGTGTATACGGCACTGTACACTGGTGTTTTATCCCACGTTCAACCAGAAATGCATTAAAATCTGAAGACATATATTCCCCCCCTCGATCAGAACGGAGGGTGGACTCTGTTTTTGGTGTAGAGGCCTCTGCAACAACCATTCCAACCTCTTTCTTCTTTACCTCTTTAGCAGCCAGTTTTGGACAGTTCTTTATAATATGATCATTTCCTTTACAGTACTTGCATAACAATTTCTGCTTTCTGATTTCTTCTCATCTTTATCCTGGTTCTTCGATTGTGCAGCATTTGCAGATTTCTGCTTACTAGTAGAAGAGCTCCATTTTCCTTTGCCCTTCTGACTAGCCAGGAAAGCTTGAGCTGCAACACGCATAATGGACCTGTTCTGCCTGGACTGATCTTCCTGCAACAGAACAGAGACTAATTCCTCAAATGACAAGGCATTCGGATTGCCTTTCATCATCAACCGAAGAGTAGAGGCAAAACTCTGATATGAATCAGGAAGACCATTCAGAATGGTCTGCACAAGTGAGCTATCTGGTATAACCTCATCAGCAGAAATCAATTGTTCCTTTAGGTCTTTGATCTTTGTAAGAAAACTGTCCATAGAATCACCTTCATTCATGTGCTCACTCTCCAACTGTTTTCGAAGGTAAGCAACACGAGCCTCATTCCTAGCCTGGTACAAAGTGGTAAGTGTATCCCAAGCATCCTTTGCTATTCTGCAAGAGCGAATGTGAGGAATAATGGCACGTTTGACAGACAAAGCTATCAATGCATGTGTCTGGGCATCTCTGCCATCCCAACGAATCTGCTCTGCAGTAGGTGCAACAGAAACAGCAGCACGAACAGGAATCTGCGGAATATCATCTTTGACACCATCTTCATCAGCTCCAACACCTGTATTTGCAGTACCTGTCGTTACAGGTGTAACAGGACGTCTTTCAACACCTTGCACAATATTTCACAATCCTTTTGCAACCAGTACATGTCGCATCATATAAGCCCATAATGGGTAGTTGGTACCATCCAACTTATCCTCAACAGCCAACATACGGAATACATCACTGATTTCAGCCATGGCCGGTGACTAAAATACCTTGATGCAGAAAATTGACTGTATCTCAAAAAGTTGAACAGAACTGCCCAGACGAGTTCTGCTAGACCTGTAGCAGACTTTGAGACGCTTAAACTGGCGAACAGAAACTAGTATATACCTTTGGCACAAAAGGACGAAATAGCCTGCACAAGCGATGGGATAGTGCATTCGGAGGCCGAAACGAGCTCAGAGTATGCTCACCAAATTTCGTGCGAATCTAAGACTGCAAACGGAGGAGTGTCGACGGCGCCCTAGAAGAAGCGACGACCTGCTCTGATACCGATTGTTGGAGATAGACGTCTGCGGAAGCACGCGAACAGCACAAGGAAGAAGAAGAAGCTTGGAGCACAAACACACAATACTGAATGTATTACTAGAGAATGTACAAAGATAAGTAGCCCATTAGGGCAATAGGCATATATACAAGCCGGGGGAAAAAAACCTCCTAAAGAGGGAAAAAAGTGCCTCGGCGGTTCTAGAGTGTTCACACACATCACTACCTAAATATATCAACACTCACAACTATCAATGCACTCTAATTTTCAATGAAGATGGTGGTGGTAGAAGACTAACCAACACCCAAATCAACCATAAGGCGTTTGAGCCACACACACACTCAACACTCACTATGGAAGCTGCCCTATACTTAGCCTCACAACTAGAAGTGGCCACAATAGGATGCTTCTTGCTCAACCTAGATATGCACGAGCTACCGAGCATGAAGCAAAAACCACGAGTGGACACACAAGTGTCATGGCAACCAGCCCAATCAGAGTCAGAAAAAGCATGTAGATCTAGCAGTAGTGATCCCCCCTTGGGATAAAACAATCCAAGTAGTTAGGTACCTTTCAAGTAGCAAAAGATGTGCTTAACCACCTACTAATGCTGGACACCTAGGCAATGCATAAACCTGCTCATCTATGAGACATCAAACTCAATATCTGGTCAAGTAATGCATAAATCAAACATCCAACAGCTTGCTAATAGAGAACAATATCTAATGCATCTCCAACATCTTGAAAACTCAATTGTACACTTGTTTCCATAGGAGTGGCAATAGGTTTGTGGTCTTCAAGGGCAAAATGTTGGAATAATGTGTCAATATATTTTGTTCGACACAAAGCTATTCCACCATCAACTTGCATAAATCAACTGCCCAAATAATGATGCAAAATATGCATTCGTTGAGACATTCATTTAGCATCTGTAATCATTTCACATACACTAAGGTTCTCAAATGCCCATTGACTAGACCATCCAAAAACAATGATATCATTTTTTACTATGTAGGTCTCTCTGCCAAAGGACATTAGTCAACATATTGATTGAACCTTCTAGCTACTAACCTCATAGATTCATTAGGAGCCTTTCTGAAACTATGGACCAGGGAAGAGGAGTTATATCTGTTACCCTTTTTGGTGAATTCACCAATGAATTCTTCAAAGAATTGTTCTATATTCACAAAGTGGTTGGGGTCCAATGGTTGGAACCAATTCAATGCAATTCTAGTGAGTGTAAGTCCAAGATATTCAAATTGGACAAAACATTCTTCAACTTTCTCAGCACGTAGCACTTGTTTAAATTCAGCCATGTGATCATATGGGTCTCTGAAACTATCATAATGATTTCTTATGCACCTGGCTACTTGAATAGGTCTTGGCCTTCTTCCTACACCAGGAGTTCTAGGCACAAGTGGAATTCAGGCCGCATACATTGTCCTATGCCTTGTTGGGGTCATACAAGAAAGGGTGTTATATTCATAGTTTCACTCCCCAAATGGGTATTTGGTATGGATAAGTGGACATGTGGTCAGATTGGAACACCTTGCTAGCTTGATTAACCTACAAAGGGGAACTTCTAACTTTGTTGCTACCCTTGAGGGTTCCAAGAAGTGGTTGCTTGATCTGTGGGTGGGAACACTGGCGAACCCAAGTACTGTAGTCTCGATCTCTCTAGGTCACTGACTTCCCAATACCTTCTCTTGTTTTGATCTAGATAGGTGACTCTAGAAGGGTCTTCAGTGTTGACATATTTAGGTAGTGAGGTTTGTGAACACACTAGGACTGTCAGGGCACTTTTTTCCCTCTTTAGGAGGTTTTTTCCCTCGGCTTGTATATATGGCTATAACCCTTATCTTTGTACATTCTCTTGGTAATACATTCAGTATTGTGTGTTGTGCTCTAAGCTTCTTCTTCTTCTTCCTTGTGTTGTCTGCATGCTCTTGTGGACCCCAAACTCCAACAATTGGTATCAGGGCAAGTCGCCACTTCATCTAGGGTGTCATCGACACCCCTCTCACCGTAGTCTTAGAATCGTATGAAATTTGGTGAGCATACTCTCAATGCACTATCATAGCACCTGTATAGGCAATTTTGGTTTTTTATGCCAAAGATATGTATAGGTTTTGGTTTAGCAATATAAGCAACTCGAAGTCCACTATAGGTTTAGCAGAACCTGATTGGGTAGTTCTGTTCAGCTTTTTGTGATAGAGACATTTTCCTGCATCGGTGTATTTTAGTTAGTGGCCATGGCTAAAAGCAGTGATGTATTTCATAAATCCTATAAAGGAAATGATCATGTTATAAAGGTATGTCCAAAACTGGTTGCAAAGGAGGCAAAGAAGAAAGAGGCTTGAATGGTTGTTAAAGGATATACATGCATCAATATTGCATGCTATACATTCTTAGTACGAGGAAAAATAATGCATCAAGTTCATGCATGATTGTTGCATGCAAAGAACATTCATGCATACGCATGTGAGCATATGGATTTGCATGTAGGCACATGCATTTGCATGATAGAACGGGATGTTGTTTGCAAGTAGATATGAAAATGTACTCTCTTAGTATTTATCTTACTTTATAAAGCTCACGGCTTGACATTAGGGAAGATAGAGGACTATTTAGTTGCAAAGACATGTCAATTCTAGTTTGTAGCTCAAGTAATTAGTCGATTTCTTCCCAAGTTGATACTATGCTATCAAAAATAAATACTTAATGACAATTAAGTATGTTTGATGTCTTACTAGGTATAAGTAGGCACTAGGAGAAAGTTAAGTATTAAATTTTCTTGATGACCAAGAAAATTTAATTACTTGCAAACTTTTTGTGATGTATGATGACTCTAAGTCCCGGATGTACTTAGGGAGTCATGAAGATAAGCTTATAATGATTACTCTAAGTATAAGTGATATTTAGAAAGTCATGCAGATAAGCTTTAGTTGATTAGTTACGTAATTTATGTAACTTCTCAAGCATCCCAAGATTGGATGATAACTTCAGCTATATTTCCAAGTTCCATGAGCACTCTTCGATTCCATGGAACTCAACAACCAAATTGATGAACTTAAATACAAATTGAACTTTGAAGTTCAATAGCTTTGTGTTTCGTTCATGTTTTGCATCTCTGGTAATGATGCATAGGGCCGTGAAAACATGGAAACTTTGGGAGCATTCTTCTATTTAGAAGATTTTGAAATTTCTAAGAAGTTTCTTTGTGGTTTCAAGATTCGTATCTCACAATGAAACCTCGGTAAGTGACTTTTAGGAATTGAGATATTTCCTAAAAGAGAAACACTAAAATGAAACAGTCAAGCCTTCTATTCCACTCGTGAGATCATTCTCCTACCATGTTCGAGATGAATTTATTTTTGGGAAGGCAGATGTTCCAAGTAGAGAATCTTAGTTGATTCATGAACTCTTCCCAAAATACACATAAATTCATAATATATGATAGGACCAAGGAATGATGATCTTCTAATAAAAGGTGTATAAAGAGATAAGACATTGGAAAAATGATAGCTTAGACCTCTTGTTAAGCACATCTTTCCAAAAACGGACATACCCATCAATCGGGATAGAAATTGATGGATTGGATAGATAAGAGCAAAACATCTACTAGTTATGGATGTTTTGCCGAAAGATGAAGAAGGCAAAACCTCTTTAGGATATAGATGTTTTGCCAAGATATAAAGTATGCTTGGTTTTGTTTAAGATGATTCGAGCTCAAAGAAGAAGCCCAAGTCAAATTAATCTTTGGGAATCAATATATTTTCCTAAAAGATACGTCAAAGTAATCTTTGGGAATTAAGCTATTTCCTAAAGATAAACCAATAAAATGAAATAGTCTAGTTAACTATTCCATTGGTTAAAAAAGAATTATCTTTTGGACAAGCAAAAAAGCTTTAAGTCTTGGTCTTGTCCAAAAAGTCAAGAATTTCTTTCCAAGATCATTTTAGTAAAGAAAATGATTCCTAGATGAATCATTGTCGTAGTATGACTTGATTCCTTGGCAGGAATCTAAAGTTCTTGAAAGAAAAATCTCCCTAGATGTGAGACTGAAATCTTTCAAGTAAGTTGATAGTAAGTAGTTCATAGTAATTCCCAAACCTTTGGTATGGGTACTTAAGTCCAAATAGTTATATAACCTAAAGGTATATCAAAGATTCTTAGCTTTGGAATCTAAGAGGCATCAGTGTATGCTTTGACTCAAGTTCAAGAAAAGATCTCTAAAATCCCATGGGTAAGCAAAGATGCTTTTGTTTGTTCAAGAGATCTTAAAGATAAAAACTAAGTCTTTATTCTAGTCGCAAGGTCAACCAGACTTGATCAAGCTTGGCCATGATTGTCCAAGAGCTTGCTATTGGAACTACTCTATAGATTGCCCAAGTATTGGCAATAAAATTCCTTTTGGGAATTATTAACTCAGGTTCCATTTATTCAATGGAAAAGTGTGAAAAAGTAAACTGTTCCAAGTCTGAACAAAGTGAAGGAATTCCAAGAATGTAGTTTGCAACCATGAAGATGGTACTTAAGTCTGTGGAAGGTAAAATATAATGTTTGCCTATCCTTAAAGGGATTTTGGTACAAATCTAGAAAGCATGAGCGGATGCTTAGACTTATGCAATAGAGAGATTCCTGTAAAGTCCTGGCCAGGATAGGTACCTAAAGCATCAGTTAAGAAAGGAATCTAAAGACAAGAAGTTAAAAGTTTTTGTCACTACAATTTGGTCAAGGATAAACCAATTGAACTTGAATTTGTGAAAATTCAAGTACTTGGAATTTTGATTGGTTTTCATTTGAAAACATTAGCCAAGAAGGATGGATGTTCCATCAAAAGGTTTTCAAGTTCTTAAAGGATAGCACAAGATCGTGAAACGATCATGTGAAGGGATCAAAACCTAGAATACCAAGTTAGAGGTAATGCCTAAAACTTCAACTGAAGAGATAAGGTACTCTATCAAGATATGTTTAGACTTTAAGATAAGAATCATCCACACATTAATGTGAATATAAAATAGGGTGGTATGGGATGCCAGATTTTATACTCAGATTGATGTAGGAAAGATGGTATGGGACATCGGACCATGGGATGATAATTATCTTTTAGTCTTAAAAAGGATTTTGAAGTTCGATCTCATCTTCAAGAAAATTAAAACTTCCAAGGATAAGTTTTGATTCAAGAAGGATAAAAGTATGATCTCAAGATACTTCAAGATCAAGTTTGTTGGAAGATACGAAATCAGTAACTTCCAAGGTCTTCTTGAAACACTTCAAGTTAAAGTGTTGATGATTTGGAAGTATTTGATAAATTTATGAAAGAGTAAGACTTTGACTTTGAACTAAACCTTTCAAGTAAGGATAGGCTGACTAAGTCAAGCTACTAGTTCCTAGTGTAACCTTGTAAATTCAAATTCTTTGACTCAAAGCAATGCACAAGAATTGCATTCCCAGTAAGGAGTCATAAAGAATGAATTAAGGTGTGAACTTAGTCTCAAGTGAAGCATCGTTTGGGTAAAAACTCATCAATAGAACCTCAGTTGGTTGACACACTGATGTTGGATACCACACTAATATCTTGTGGTTGGATGAGGTTTTCGATTTGCTTGGAATCTTTTTGAGAATCAAGTTTATTTCTCCTAAAAATAGGAAAAATGCTTCATTATCTTGTTGAAAAGATCGTTAAAAAGTTAGATTCTTGAATTAAAGTCTTGGGTCATCAAGTATTTGACTCATAGCAAGTTTATATCTTAGAAGTTTGAACTAGTTATACAGAGTTTTTGTTATTTCCTTCCACTTTCTAAAATCTTTTGGAATTGTCTGAGATATGATATCTAATTCATTTGTCAAAGTCTAGGGTTAGCCGAGTGGAACTAAATAACTAAATTAAACATCTTAGATAGATATTCTGTATGATAACTTATTCAATCTTCAAAAGATGATAAGTCCAAGATTGACTTATTCATTTAGGTTTGCTTCCAGATCCTAGCATAACTCATGACTTTCGAGAGTTCATTACACTCTAGAATAGAGAAGTTAGGAATTACGCATCAGATTGACAATTCCCAAGAACTTTTAGCACAAGTCTTTGAGAAAAGTGTCCTAAGTTGGACAATTTTTAGAATTTGACTTAGTCAAGTTATAGTGTGGTTGACTCAACAGAAATGGTAAACTTTCTGCTATAGTTTACATAGGATTTTTAAACCCATTAGGACAAAGTAGACCTATAGTCAAGTGAAATCAAGTATTTGTTGGATCAAAGCAAACCATTGTACAAACATCTAAGCTAGATATTTGGGACAACCAAACTTCAAGTTCTCCGAAACAAATTCAAGTGAATCAAGAGTTCTCAAAGTCTTGCAAGGGATAAGAATCCCACCTTCGTTACTAAGTCCATGCATCAGTCATGCCTAGAAATAGACTAGGAATTTGAATCCACCTAGTTCACATGTTTGTGCCTAGATCGCACATCAAGAAACTGTGAATTGGCCAGGGATGATTTTAGATCCACCCTTATAATTCATTCACTACTTTGTACTTTGGCTAGTTTATCAAAGTGCAAAGCCGTATGTTGTTTATTTGGACAAGGATGCCACCACAGAGATGAGACATGTTCATCTAGATCTAGAACATGACCATGTTGTTCCAGTCTTAGAACATGAGGCTCAGGGGTTGCCTATGGTAGATATATAGCTCTATTTTCGAGGATGAAAATATTTTTCCAAGGGGGGAACAATGTAATAAAGTAAGTCTATGATCCAAGGATCAGGCCGGTTCAGACAAATCTAAAATCGGACATCGTTTGGTTACTTGTGTGTATGACCAAAGATCTTGAGTTTAGACTTACTAGGAGGTCTTGTGCTCTTGTGAACAAGTGGTCCACTTAGCTTAGTGGTTAAGTCTCAAGGATGTGAAGGAGGAGGTCTTGGGTTCAACCCCCATGGGGAGCATGGGGAGAGTGTTTTGCCCAAAGAGCTCTAGAGCCTTCTAGAAGCATCCACTTGAGTTAACTCAAGTTAACTGGGACACTTGGCGCACATGCAGTTACATGGCCGACACATGGCTGGCTAGTATCCACCTGCCCAAGAAGGCAGTCCCTTGGAGAGAGCTATATATAGAGGCATTTGGTTGGGAGGAGGGTCATCTCTCTAGCACGTGGTGGTCGTAATCCTTAGGCTATTGCAGAGTACAAGGATAAAAGAATTATAAAAAACCACCCATGAGGATGCCCATGCTAAGGAGGTGTGTACACTATGGAGGTGACCATCCATCTCATGCTTGTGAAAGAGGAGGACCTATTACCCCACATCTATATCAATCTAATAGGCAACAAGCACAAGGACCTAGTCCACATTGTCATATTGAACAAAGATACATGAATCATACCAAAAAATTGCCCATATAATTGACAATCTAGGCTAGTTCTACCACCGCAATACAGGCCATATGGATACCCACCAAAAGAACAAGGCAAGGAGGCTCCATGATATTCTCCATATCAAGAACCACCCATGATTCTAAGACCATATGAGTATCAAGCATACAACCAATCTCAACCCATGCTGGGGCAACAACCCCCGCATCTACAAAATGTAGTACCTACCAAATATACCAAATAGTACATGTGCCACCATTGACGAGTACAGAGAATTTAAATCAAGGCTATGAATAGGGCTATAGAGATTAATATTCTTACAAAAAAAATCTCCTACAATATGAATGTTCATATGAACAACAACACTATGAGCATGACAGTTATGGGAATGCATATGGAACTGAATACATCAACATCATGTATATAGCTCCTAAAGCTCAAGCTCTCGAAAGAACTTCAACAAGAACAACTACCCCTAGAGGACCTTGTTATTGATGTGGAGGAGACCATTTCATTAGGGAATGTATGATGGCTTACCACCCACCACCCCCGAGAGTCTAGGATGGGTATTGCAGTAACTGTGGGAAACAACACTTGTTTAGATATTACCCCAAGAACCTATCCAAAACATCACCCATATCTCAGATCAATGTAATTGAGGTAATAAACTCCTGAAGAAGTGACGAATAATACATTGTGCCATTGAAATCCATTACTAGAGCTAAGGCAAAAGAGATCAGGGAGAATTAAAGACTTGATAATCCAGAAACGAGGAAAACAAGATAGAATCTTCACCTTTATTAGTAGAAGATTTAGAAAAATCTTCTAATACCTCAAAAAGTGAAAAAACTCAAACATGGAAAACAAGAAGAGAAAAGATTAAAAACAAGTGGCTAAAAAAATTAGCTGAAGAGAAGGACAAAATAGTAAAAGACCCTGAGCCTAAAATAAATCATCTAGCCAATCAAAACAAAAATGTGGTGAAGGAAAACCAAACGAATTAGGCAGGATCAATTCTAGCTGATCCTATGCCTGAAGACTTAAAAATGTGGTTAAAAGCTTATCAATCCAACATTAGGAGAGGACATAGTCCAAAGCAATATGATAAAAATTACCCAAGAGGAGACCTTGAGAAGGAAAGATTGGAAATATGTAAGAAATTAATTGAAATTCGCTCAGAACACACTGGAACAAACAATATCAAGCATCCCTAAAATGAGAATCCCAAAAGAAACGTTCCAGGGATGTTTAGAAAACCATAATTCACAACAAGAGAAATTGAAACAAACTAAGGAGATTGAAGGAGAATTAGGTTTTGAGACCATAGAAAGAGACTCAATGATTTTGGAAGTGGAAGCACACTAAGCACATGATTTGTGGGCCAAGGTGCAAGAAGAGAGATGGAAGAAAATGGAGGAGGAGGTCCCTCCCTTTGAAGAACTAGACACTTGTAGGAACGTGCATAGGATAGACAGGAAGAAGGCTATGAAGAATTATCCAATCTGGATGAGGATAGGGAGGAAGCAATTAGTCTAACTACGCTTCCTAATTATATGGGTGAATATGAACAAAGATCGGAATTTTTTCTTGTCCCAACAATAAGAGGCAAGGAAGGAAATTCTCAGAGGAAACATCAACCATACTACAGAAGTTGAAAAGAACTAAAGTTCAATACTCAATAGCCCTAGAAGAATGTTTGCAAATCAAGCTGCATCTAGGGAAGAGACTAGCGAACCAACTAGATTTGAATGAACCAAACATATCTCTCAAGGGAGAAAACCTGGAGAAAGAAGCAACAATTAAGATACCAATCAATAAAATTGTATCTTTTAGTGAGGTAGATGAAGGAAATATAGGCCTTCCAATCACATTTAGAGAATATATGACCAAAGTCATTCTAGATACAAAAGTTTGAATAGGAATAGCAACCAAGGAAATTTGGGAGAAATGGGGAAAACTAGCTCTACGACCGACTAGAATGAAGCTACAACTAGCAGATGGTCATGTAGAACGACCATTGGGACTGCTTGAAAATGTAATTTTGACAACTTGTGGAGTGGAATTTAAACACACTTTAGCTATATGCCGATTAGGCAAGGTGAGCAACTATGAGATGATCCTAGGTAGACCATTCATGCGACAACTAAAAGTAGTCCAAGATTGGGGATGAGATGCTTTATATCTCCAACACCAGGGCATAGCTACTAAGATAAATCTACAAAAATTTGCATATAGAGACACACCACCTCTTCAATGGGATCTTGTACATACGGAGGGGGATGATGTGTCAATCCTATTGGAATCAATATCCTATTGGCTCATTCATAGTCAGATGATACACAATATATAGCTCTGTTTATTAATCTTTGTAGACGCAAGCAGACGAGTGGCATAAGAATTTCTAGGACTCTTTTCTAATGTCCGCATAGAAAACGCGTGGAGCGCTCTGGCTATTCTATGATTCTCTCATCTTGTCCGCCTGGGTTCAAATCCCGTCGGCAGCGCTTCTGTGAAGTAAATCACATTCATGCTTTTTGCTTTATTAAAAGTTTGATGGTAACACACGATTAAAACAACGACGGAGTTTTATTCCAAGTCGAGAGCGATCGTAGTCTTTTGCTTTTGGGAGTGCTTTTTTGCAAGGAAGATCTATTATAAAAGAGAGTCTTTGGGAGTACTTGGAGTATCCTTCACCTAACTTTCAACACAAGCCTTGAGCTTGGACCTCAATAGAAGTGGTGTTTCGTCTAGCACATGGGGCAGCCATGGTGCTAACTTGAAGCATGTTGAGGAGCAGCTATGGAGTTCTTCTTAATGATTCTTCTTGGAGAAGATGAAGGGTGTACTCACACTCTAGCTCATGGAGAGGAGGCTATCTCTTGTTCATGGCAAGAAGACTTGGTCATTAGCAGCTTGACGATGAGGATCGGCCATCTACATGTTGTAGTTGAAGATTGTCTTCTACATGAAGATTTCGGGCTACGTCAAAGACATTGGATGGTGTTTAACATAATATTTACATCTTATGTTAAGTATTCAGGTACATATTCTCTTTATGCACACAAGTACTACTTGAAGTTTATGGATGCCATGGCATTCATATCAGAAGGAGTCTTATTCGGCATAGGTACAAGAGAATCAGTACGTATATGCTTTATGCATATTTGGATGAGGTGTTTGAGAAGGTGTGTTCACATGAGTTTGAGGATTTCTGGCAGCAAACTTGTTAGCATCTTTTGCTATTTCTTAAGTATGTGATCTTTTCACACACGTATCTCACTTAGGGTCTTCCATCGCCTAAGGTTAGATGAGGGTTTGTTGATTATTAGTTTCACATTGATCTTTCCTCTTTCGGTCACTCATATTCACTCTTCTATAACCTATAAGGTCACACATCTCATGTATATTCAGATTTCTGCCCATACATCTGAATATGTTTGTTACATTTGTACATTCACTCTTCCATCTATTTCTCATCACATAGAGTGGTTGAGAGTTTTGCTCTCCCACATTGTACATTGAACATTGGTATATATGATACTATGAGTAAGTGGTGGCTTACGTAACACCTTACACATGTCGTCTATTCTTTCTCTATCTTTATCTCATCATCTGTATGATTAAGTTGTGGTATGTTCATGTGTTGTCAATATTGAAGATTGCTAGATTCTGTGTTGTATATGTTGGACCTATGGAACCATGGACCTGTGACATGAGCCAAGGGCCTACCTCATTTCCAACATTTGGTATCAGAGCACTAAGGTTTTGGTTTCAGAACTTTAGGTCTTTGGCATCAATGCATTAAGGCTCACTCAGGTTTTCCAGAATTCCAGATTTACAACATATGATTTAAGAGCATCTTCTAACATTTGACATTTGACATACACACTTAATCAAGATGAGTAGAGATTTGAGAATTAGACAATTCCGTTACATGTGTATTCATCAGTGTGGAGTATGAAGTTGATGATCTGTTAGCAATCGAATATTTTTGGAAGAGTATGCAAATACTTTACAAAAGTATTGTTTGAAGATCCAGAATTGATCAAGCAGGTATGATCACATTTCACCCGGGTAGAATATGAAAGATATGAAGTATCAACTTGCAGCTTTTGGAGTTCTCAAGGAGAGAAGTTTGTCCACTTATGTTTCAAGTAGGAATTGCAAATTCTTGGAAGGATTTGTTTGAAGAAAAGTTTTACAACTTTTTGTAAGAAGCATGGACACTTGGAGACATTCAGGTAGCAATCAAACATTCAGTCATGAAGGTTTGATGAGAGTAGATTCTACACAGGAAAGATCATAAGATCTTGTATGATCTTGAGTATTTATGAGGCAATTGTCTGTCCTTTTGTTTATAAGATTCTTAACATTGGAAGAAGTAAGTCAAAGATTCAGATTCTATCATATTTGTGTTGGAGAGAGATAGAAGAAGATACTTGTTATGTTGCAGAAGTTTATGAATCCTAAAAATGTTTTCAACAAGGTTTTGTTATGATAGATCAGCTAACCTTATTCTAGATTTTGGAAAGCTGAGGAATGACATGGAAAGCTATTGGCATGTGTACAGTGCTAATAAAAAGGGTTCAGAGATTTTGTTTCAGATACAGGTATTGATCACTGAAGATCAGATTTATGAAGGAAGACCTTCAAGATTTCATAAAGTCTAATATACTTTGAAGAATTATGGGTACTAGTGTTAAATCATCCAGGGGGTGATGAAACATGAAGACTTATTTTCAAGCCATATGTGCAAGAATACAAAGTCATACCTACAGGTATTCCTATTTTAGGTATTCCTATATTTCCTTTGTCAGGTTCTCTTTATGTTCCAGCTTTGAAAGAAGAAGGAAGAAGGAGAATGTCTGGAGAAAGTTCCTGTTAGGATGTTCCTGTTCAGGAGAAGGTTCCAGCGTTCTATTGAAGAGAAACTTGATATTTCAGAAAGGTATATTTCAGAAGTGCACACATATATGTTTATACCAAGTTCTGAAGGAAAGAGGTATGAAGGTTTATAGATAAACAAGGATGATGACATGAGGACATCATAGATATGATTTTTTGATGAGACTCATATTTCAGTTGATTTCAATTGATTTCAATTGAGTTGAGTTGATTTGACTTGAGTACAGTCAGAGATGAACCAACAGTGTTCATAATACACTAAGTTGTGAGTTTTCAGTTACAGGTTCCAGGATTCAGTTCTTGATTAGTGTATTTACATGACACAGCAGAAGTACGTTGAGAAAGCTTTTTGGAAGGTAAATGCAAATATGTAGATCCAGTGTATGTTTTCGGGTTTTTGAAGATAGGAGATAGCAGGATCAGATTCAGTTCTTGCCATATTTGTTGTCAAGCAGTGATTAAAATCCCTTAATTCAATGTTCAACTACTAATAACATGGAGACACTACACATGTGTCTCTTTGTATCTATAGGTAGGGTCTTTTCAAGATAGTCCATCTTGGATTCTTGGAATCATTGTTACTTAGTGTGAGAGTACATAATAGCAATACAATGACTTGGATTCCTTTGATTAAAAATCTAGCTTGAGTGATTTGATTTTCATGAAAGCTGTTTTGAACATATTTGAGAGACTCAAGTTTTTAGAGTTACAACAAAAGTAATTTGCAAGGGAATCACAAGCTTTAAGAGATTTATACCTCTTTGATCAATGGTATCAAAAGAATCACTAGCCTCATGTATCTTCTATTTAGGATGTAATGGAAAATACCCATAAATACACATACTTTGATAGACTCATCCATTCATAGTATGTGGGGGGATATTGTACCCAATCTTGTCTTCAGTCTCTTGTCTCTCTTTATTTTGTGTATGGTTTTGTGAGATTTCGTTTCTATACTATCTATGCATACGTGCATCCGCAAGATCTTGTCAACAAGAGCCCAAGAAACAGGAGTGTACATGAGGGGAAGAGCCTAAAAGACAATTGTAGACAATTTTATAAGGAGGACCATAAAGAGCTAATTCTATTACAAAAAACTATCACGAGCACTTCGAGGATAAAGTTAAGAAGGTTCTAGGAAAGATAAAAAAGGAAGATGGAAAAATTTAGTACTCATGTTAAAAAGAATGACAAGACCAATTCCTAGCAACAATGATTTAGGGTATCTAATTATCTAATAGGTAAATTTTTATATGGAATGATTAATGGAGATGCACTTAAGCCCTACCTTGGAGAAGGAAACAAAAAACATCATCTCGAGGCCTTTAAATTAATTTTATTAGAGGGACAAAAAGGCAATTTCCATCTTTCCACAATAGATATGAAATCATATGATTGGACATATCTAGGATCTAGACAGAACTAGGAAGGTTTGATAGATCTAGGGAAGGTTATATCCTATTTCAATCAAATTAAGGCAAATTTCGTTAAAAAATGAGCTTCAAAAATTAGAAAGGACCTTGGTTATCTCCATGAATGATTAGATTTAGAAGATCAAAGAATTGGTGGATGATGATAATGAACTTTTGGCACCCTCATGGCGTTATGGATAATGAGAAAATAATTGGACCCATGGCAAGTGATGAAAATGAATATTGATCGGAAAATCACATATGTAAATCAAGCTTGGGTATTTAATGCAGAAATTCAAAGGGAGGAACGTAGAAGAGGAGGATCAAGCAAGGACAGAGGAAGGTTTGGTCAAAACCAAACACAAAAAGACTGTCATGAGAAAGGAGACATACTCTGATATAATATCTGTTAGGACATTTGAAAAGGAGACATAATCTGATATAATAAAGCCACAATTGGGGTTTTCATGCAAAATGGGGGTTTTCATGCAAAATGGGTGCTGTCATTTCGTACTTGAAACGCCATTTTTTTAACAATGAGATTCACATGGTTTTTTTTGTAAATAAAGGAAGTTCGGCCTTAGCCTACTCTCCTCGACTTGAATTAATTAAAAGAAAAGTACAAAAGAAGGGGACTCACAGTTTTTTTTTTTTTTTAAATGTATTCCAAAATCAATGATTATCATTCTCTTTACACTAACAGGTTTTCATAAGGTTGGTTCATCTAAGAACAACGGAAATGTGGATTTCCGTAGGTGGTTTGACAAGAAGTGTGTTTAAAATGGTCATGGATCTGTTGAGAGTGAAAATTGTGAATCTATGGCATGTTCATAGTGAGAACAAAAAAGTTGCTTTGATGTGGCAAGTTGTACCTAGACGTTCTTGGACTCATATCAAAGCCAAGAGGATTTGTGATGCTTCCCCTTCGTGTAACAAATGCATTAGTAGAAGAGAAGACAAGAGCCATCTTTTCTTTTCCTACCTCACCTCAAGAGTCATTAGACATGGGAATGCCCTTTTTTGATTTTCAAGTTGGTTCTTGACATAAACTAAAAGCAAGCATTCCTCAGTGAGGCGATTGATTGTTCATCAACTCTACGGAGTGTTGTTAGAAGAGAAGATCTATAGAAGATTGGAAAGAAAGATGTGCAATCAACTTTGATAAACCTCACAAAGAGTGGTCTATTGAGAAATCTTTTGTATGTCTTGGTCAAAGTATTTGTGATTATAAGAAGTCCCACCCCTGTTTAGACACCAGGGAGTTTATCTTAGAAAACAAAAAGATGAATACAAAGTGGATCCCACATGAAGGGGACAAAAAGTTCATTGAACTTTGTAGCTCAGGCATAAACACCACCTCCTTTACTTGTCAATCTACAGAGACCCGAGGATTGGTATGAAGACCATGAGCGAGTCAAGGCACAAGTGTGTGAGTGAAAACACACAAGCATGGACACACACACACACACACACACGGTAAGAGCAAAGAGAGGAACAATGGAAAGCTTCTATTACAAAGAACTCTTTTAAAAAGCTTCAATCTCTAACAAGCCAACCTCAAAGATGCTAACCCAAAAATGAGCTCTCTAGCTATTTTTATATTTTTTGTACTAGTTTTGGCCCTGTCCAGACCTAGTGTCCGGCCTAGTTAAAACTTAGGTTCCAAGGCTTATTTGAGGACCCAAATGGAGTCTAAAAATTATGAAAATTGGTAGGATGATACTTCTAATACTCCTCAAGCTCAAGAACTCCTTGGCTTGAACAAAATGGAGTTACAAAAATATGAAATGGTATTTACAATTGCTTTTAGTGATGAAAATCACTATTTTTATAGGGATTCCTTCTGAAAATTTGACATGTACTTCTTGGAGCTCCCTACTTGCTCCTTCTTCTTATGTGTCCACTTCTTAGATGCACTCCCTTGCCTTGTGCTTGACCTTGAGTGTCAAAACTCCCCCCCCCCTCTCGAGTCTATCGTCCTTGATAGACCCTTGTTGTAAGGGTTGTTCCATGTGGTGCTTTGAGAGCTAGTGTCCATCCTTTGTATGTGTTTCTTCCTTGGATTCCAATGAGAATGTGCTGTTGTGAGCTTCCAAAAATTGCTAATTGCTCAAAAGAGTTGTCAAGGTTGAGTTGGGACAACTGCGGGCTTCGAATTGCTTCCTAGGCATTGATGTTGTCCCCACGAAGTCCTCTAGATATTCCAAAGATGATGTTCATCATAGTCATGCCCAGTACTCATAACCCATAGTGAATGATGGGTAAGTGTGTTAGTGCATGGGTTGAAGAAAGTATGTGCCTTGTTCACAACCTTGTAATGTGGCCCTATGCATGCTTACCTGGAAAATGCATTGGAAGAAGTGTGATGCAAAAAGTGGAGGTCTTGAGCTAAGTGCTCAAGGTGCACTGAAGAAGAGGTTTCCTAATCTATCATGTTTATGGTTTGCCAAACTAAGGATTCTTACCATGGTCAATGGTCGATTGATGTTTATCTCTTCCTGTTGTACACCCCTAATTGTAATGGACCATCGGCTAGTCTTTCGTTGTCGATGAATGTCCTTCTTGATAGTCGACTAATGAAATTCTTTGAGTGCATGGTCCTATCCCCTCTCTCTTGCAGATGTCTCCTTGGAGGCTCTCGTACATACTGTAGTTAAGCATCTCTCAAGTTACGGACCTTCAAGCTCTTCCCTCATACTATGGTAAGGGGGAACAAAAGTTGTGGATGCCATGTTCATGCCAAGTTCTAGACATCTACCAGATAAGTTAGCGATAATATCATCTACTAGCCGAGATGCACTTCTATCCAAACTGAATGCCCAATCATCAATGGTTCCACCTTCAACTAAGCATGACTCATTCATGTTCCATGAGCCAAACCTAGTAACAAGCTCCCTCTCTTTTTTTTTTTCTATTTTTTTCTATTTTTTTCTTTTTTTTTTGAAACAATGTCACCAAACAAGAAGAAAGATGTTAGTATCAAAAAAATAATTTACATACATCAAATGTGTCTCATGTGTCTGGGATTCTCAAAGGTGTCTATGCACGGCCGTGTAATGTTGCCCTATATTAATGCATACTTTGGAAATGGATGACTTGAATGGTGCAAAAAACAGGGTTGTGACAAAGGCACATGGTTTCCGCACGTCGAGGCTTCTGATGTGACTTGGAGACGTTGATGCAAGCTGTACCTAGAGGTATCCATTGTATCTCGAGATGAAAACTGATCATTCCTCCTTATAGGGATCCATTTGAGAACCATGTTCAGCTATGTAGAGATCACCTTGGGCTTCTTCATCTTTAGATGGTTTCTTAAATTCTATATCCCATGTGCTTATGGGGGCTACTAGTGCTTTTGGCTTCCATACCCATACCATTGTTGTTGGTCTTCTGACTCTTGTTGAAGAGATGAGTTGGTCTGCTTTTGATCTTGGTGTTTGTTTTTGACCCTTGCCTCACCTTGGCTTCTTTGTTAAGATTTTTCGCATGTGGGAGAGCATAGGTTGTTTTGTATGTAAGAGCTTCTTGGGTACCCATATTTGTAATTGTCCTTGTTGAACTGTTGCTAATTTCTTAGGCACCCAAACTTGTCGGATACCTTGTGGTTGATCTTGTCCCAGTTTCTTCATTCGTCTTTTGGCCTAGTTGGCTTGCCTAGATGGGAATTGTGGGAGCAAGGCTTGTGGTTGTCCTCCTTTTTGTACCCAGATATGCTTCATGCCCGGAATTGCTTTCTACTTGATATAGAAGTTGTCCTGAACTGTCGTGCTTGCCTTTGTGGTGGAACTACTGTGGCTGCATTAGTCTTTGAGAAGAAGAGAGATCCACTCGCCTTCAAGCCTATTCTTCAAGACACCACTTGAATGGTGTCTTTCTATTTGATATAGCAGTTGTCTTGAACTGTCGTGCTTGCCTTTGTGGTGGAACTACTGTGGCTGCATTAGTCTTTGAGGAAGAAGAGAGATCCACTCGCCTTCAAGCCTGTTCTTCCATGATTGACTCCTTCTGCATCATAAAGCTTTTGACACATACAACATCTTCTTCTATAAGATTAGTCTTAGAAGAATTGAGAGAATGTGTAACACCTCGATTTGTGAGCATGCAGTTCTCTAATTCTAATGTAATGCACTGTTCATGTACCCAAATTTGAAGAAGTTGACTTCTTAGGTTCAAGTTGACTACATGGTCATAGATCCAATCTTGACACAAGCCAAGTGGTTCCGTAAGATCCTCATCTTGACAAACTAGCATTTTGACTCTCATTGGAACATCTTGAAGATAGAAGGGAAGCTCTACGTTGCCCAAACAAGGGGTTTCCACACCTCCCGATCCTATGAGATAGGCTTCTATGGGATTGATGTTCAACTACAAGTCTTGGCTGTATGAAAGTCTAACTGCACTAGTTGCTGCACCTGAGTCAATCAATGCTCTCACAGTCCTTACATTCTCTCCGTGTCCTACCTCTAAGGTCACAAAGGGACGTTGATCAATTATTCGAGAAGCAATTGCACTTGATGTTTGGCACATTGCCATGTGATATCATGGGGCTTTAGGATTGACATCTAGGCCTAGTTGCCTTAACTTATTTTTCCTAATGCGCTCTCTAGCCTATGCCTGTTATTCTTCTCTAACCCTTATCTCTCGTTCTTTTCGCTTCTTAGCAGTGTTGAGTCTCCTTAGCATACCCTCTATAAGAGGTTCTTGATATAGATTTACTCAACAACCACTAATATATTTTGGCAAGATGACACCCTCTAGAGTGGCCAATTGAACTCCACCACTAGTCGTATGGAAACAAATGTTTGTACATGTCCATGCCTCACATAGAGGATATGGAAGTCCATACGAGTTTTCCTTTGGTGATTTATCCAAGGTTTCATACCTTTCAATCTATAGTTTTTTCTGTCGTAGCTAATTACTTGAGAGTTCATCTATGTCATTACCTTGTTTCTTCACACACACACACACACACACCCCCCCCCCCCCCCCCCCCCCAAAAAAAAAAAAAAGAAAAAAAAAAAGAAAAAAAAAAAGGGAAGTTCGTTTTGTTTCTTCATCTTTTTGTTTTTTGTTTTTTAATTTCTCAAAGAGGAAAATCGTCTCGATTCTTCATTTTCTTCTGGGTCTCAAAGATCGAATTAGACACAAGCTAGCATCGCAGCAGATTTAGTTTGTACTTACGAGATAAGCTGCATGGATTTTGCTTTGTGCCAAGTTGTTCCGATGTTTCGAAAATGCTTTCTTCTTGTTATTTAGTAGCACATAATGACAAACGCAGCTTTATCAACTGAGTGTGACAAAACGTAGCGATGATGACACAGAAAGTTGAAGTCCAAAATGCCTTTGTGCAAGGTTGCAGATGATTCAGATGTCAAGCCTGAAGGGCGATGCCCCTCTTCCCAATAAGGAAGGAAGAGAAGGCTTGAATGTCCCTGCTCTCCAATCTCTCAAGGAGTACCTCATATACAAAGGAAAGGATACCTCAAAACAAATGTTTGGAAAGCCACAAGTTAGCTGCCCTAATAGAGGAACATCTTAGTCGCAGGGAATTTCGAAATGCTCTAGAATTATTTCGAAAGCTTTCGCAGGATATCACAGATTTTCATCTCCCAGGATCTACATATGTAGCCTTGACCAAAGCTTGCATAAAGCTGAAAGATGTGGAGCAAGGCCATCTCCTACATGGATATATTCTGGATGCAGGAATTCTCCACAAGGATGCTTTTGTGGGATGCTCATTGGTTGACATGTATGCAAAATGTGGTGATCCTATCCGTGCGCAGAAAGTGTTTGACATTCTTCCCATGCGAAGTGTTGTCTCATGGACTGCGCTTATCACTGCATACGTTACAAATGGGCATGGAGATAAGGCACTGCAATGCTTTGAGCAGATGCAACAGGAGGGTTTACCCTCTGATGCTGTTACATATACATGCGGCTTGAAAGCTTGCAGTATCATTAAGTCAATTGAAAAAGGCAGACAAATGTATGCAGATTTAACAAGAAAGGGGTTCGAAAAAGATTCTGCCATAGGGAGCACTTTGGTGGACATGTATTCAAAGTGTTCATCAGTTTCAGAGGCCCAGAAGGTTTTTAGCATGCTTACTGCTCGAAATGTGGTGACATGGACTGCTCTTATTGCTGCGTATACTGATCATGGGTATGGCAAGGAAGCACTTGATTGTTTCAAGCGAATGCGCCAAGAGGGTGTCTATCCTGATGCTGTTACTTATATCTGTAGCTTAAGAGCATGTGGCCTTGTAAAAGCATCACTGACTGGACAAGCCTTACATGCAGAAATCTCAAGAAAAGGACTTGAAGACAACCTTATTGTAGGAAGCACCTTAGTTGACATGTATGCGAAGTGTGGTCTTCTTTCAAAAGCAAGGGCTGTCTTTGACAAGCTTCCAGTTCGTGATGTGGTACTGTGGACTGCTCTCTTAGATGGATATGCTGAACATGGAGATGGAGAGGAGGCACTAAGTTTTTTTGAGGAAATGCATCGACAACAAATTGCCCCTTCCATGGGTACTTTTGTATGTGGCTTGAAAGCCTGTAGTAATATAGGATCTTCAATTAGAGGACAGGAACTCCATTCTGAAATTACTAGGAAGGGATTTGAGAGAGAACTGCTTGTTGGTAACAGCTTGGTGGATGTATATGCAAAGACAGGACGTCTTCCTGATGCAAGGGATGTGCTTGAGAAGCTGCCAGCACGAGATGTGATCACTTGGACTGCATTGATAACTGGATATGCTCAGCGAGGAAAGACCAATGATATGTTTCTCATGTTTGATAGAATGGTGGAGGATGGCACAAAGCCTAACCAGGCTACATTTGTGAATATTTTGAATGCATGCAATCATGCAGGGCTCCCAGAGAAAGCCATATACTATTACGAGACCATGTATGATGACTATGGTTTGATCCCTTCTCTAGATCATTATACATGTATGATTGACCTCCTTTGTCGGGCTGGCCACACAAGAAAGGTTTTAGAGATTATAAGTAAAATGCCCTTCCAACCTGGCATTATAGTGTGGCACGTTGTGCTGGGAGCATGTAAGAAGTGGGGTAATGTGGAGCTTGCATGGCATGCATTTGAGAATGCAATTCGCCTGGATGAAAAGGATCCATCAACTTATGTCACAATGCACAATATTCTAGTCAGTGCCTCCATGCAAGATGAAGCAGATAGAGTTGAGGTAATGAGAGTACAGAAAACAAGCATGGATTAAGCCAGGGCTTGGCATGAGTACAGTAAAGAACTGTGCATATCTCTGCACTATGTATTTCTCACTGCTAGTGATCTAGCCTACATTGGATAGGTTTACCAGAAAGCTACTCAAGGTATGACAACTTCACACATGCTCTCTTCCTACACTGAAATTGGGGAGTAAGAGTTGCCCAAAATGTCTCTCCTAATTATGTGCCCCCACACCCGTTTCTCACCCTGCATAAACCACCTTATTCACCCCATCTAGGAACACAATAACTCTTGAAGAAAAAGGAAACTAGACTAACCCATGAAAGGATGCTCCTCGCTAAACAAAGAAGAGGTCCTTGGGCCTTACACCATGTTTCCATGTATGCATACACAATTTTACACTTATGTAGGTACTGAAATGTGTATACTAGAAATACAAACAGAACAGTGGTGAAGGATGTCAAATAAGAAGCATCTTTCTTGAAGGAGTTCAGGAAATAAAGGTAATCAGTCACTGTCCTCTCTTCTGCCATGTATTATCCATACCATTATTTCTTGCTCAACTGTGTCATGTTGCATAGATATTTTTTCAATCCTTTTTCTTCTTCTCTCTCTTTTTTATTTCCAATGGTGTTTGAACTGAAATCTGAAGGATGTCCATTTTGGAACTTCAACTCTGTCAGGGAGCCTTGTAGCCAACACCTTACCTAGTTATCCATTCTCATAATGGGATCAGTCTTACTTTTGTTTTCATGTTTAGGACATGAGCTAATTGTTTAGCTGTTACCTAATAAATAATAAATTTAAAAGTGTCCACAACAGACACACAATTTTTCTTGGAAAAATTGGGTCTTGACGCCCTTGAGAGCCTGCTGAATTACAGCTAGACAGATAAAGTCAAGGAGAAGATCAATAACATGATGTGCCTGCTGGGGTGGAAAACTGTGGATGCACATCTTTTTAGATAACCGCTCACTATGTGACCAACTGAAACACACATGGTCTGAGGCAGAAGATCTTCAGGATATTGGATAGCTATAATTATACCAGGCCCACTCATCTGTTTGACTTACCTGTGTTTCTATTACGTACCCGAATCCCCCTCGCCCCCCTACAGGTATGCAGCAGATTGGAGCTTATCTGTTTGAAGGAGATCACCTTCAGCTATCCCTGCCCCCTGATCGACTGATAGCAAGGACCAAACAGCTCAATTGGAGTGCCAGCAAGCCATAGCACTTGGCACTGGAAACCACAAAGCAGCAAACACTACCATAACAATACTACTAGATGGTATGGTTTTAATATTTTTTATAGCACTATGTATAATCTCTATGGAGGATGAATCCTGAAATGGAACAGCCCAGTCAATATAACAGATAGTGGGCGCTATTTGATGCAAACTTTTCATAATGCTATGGGCATATCTCATATAGGCGATGGTATTTTAGAGAATTTAGTCCACCCTTCCTTATTCTTGATGCCTGTGGACCCCAGAACTTATTAAGGGTAAATGGATGCTCAACCGAAGGGTTACTCTGGATATCTATGGCTCTGAAGAAAATTTGGAAACTTGAAAGTGGAGACTGCCCAGATTGTTAGGGTTGGAACTTACCTGATAAGACATTGTGGATGACATTCATATATCGTATCAAGCATGGGTTGAATTCTTTATATTGTTTCATTGCATAGCATAACTAATTGCATGTGTTTTCAATCGCTAAATTCATCTTTTAAACTTATCATTTATTTAGCAGCTGAAACCATTCTGAAAGCATACATTTTTTATTTTTTCAAAAGAGTTCGATCGTTGACCTACTCTCTTTATAGACTCCAAAATTTCTCCCTGTAGGCTTGAAATTTTGAAGTCATATGTCGATGACATGTACTGTGCATAATGGATTGCAGTTAAGGGCTTGAGAAGTGTTGTATTTCATCTTGTCAGCTGAAGTTTTGTTCCATTGGAAACAAAATACAGGCCTGCACATGTTTGGGACTTTTGGCCTCATACAGGCAGCTTATAGGGTGCCTTGCTTGTGTTGTGTCCATGGGAATCTCATTTGGAGCTCTTGGATTGTTCTCTGGTGATCTTTATGCTTAGTAGCATCCTCCATATTTCCACCTTGCATTGTTGTTCTTTTCAAGGATCCAGACAAAGTTGGACAATTGGGAGTTTTATTTTTCCACTTACAGAGCGAGAGTTTGATGATTGGCTCAATTATATTGGACCCTTTGACTAAAACAATGAAAGATACAGGGAGTAAAGTAAAAGGAAACAAAATACCAACACTCCCCCATTTGTGAAGGTCTGCCTTTTTCAATTGACTTAATGCTACTGCAAGCTTTCAAGCCGCATGTGTATGTAACAGCATCAGAGGGTAAACCCTCCTGTTGCATCTGCTCAAAGCATTCCAGTGCCTTATCTCCATGCCCATTTGTAACGTATGCAGTGATAAGCGCAGTCTATGAGACAACACTTCGCATGGGAAGAATGTCAAACACTTTCTGCGCACGGATAGGATCACCACATTTTGCATACATGTCAACCAATGAGCATCCCACAAAAGCATCCTTGTGGAGAATTCCTGCATCCAGAATATATCCATGTAGGAGATGGCCTTGCTCGACATCTTTCAGCTTTATGCAAGCTTTGGTCAAGGCTACATACGTAGATCCTGGGAGATAAAGATCTGTGACATCCTGCGAAAGCTTTCGAAATAATTCTAGAGCATTTCGAAATTCCCTGCGACTAAGATGTCCCTCCTTTAGGGCAGCCAACTTGTGGCTTTCCAAACATTTGTTTTGAGGTATCCTTTCCTTTGTATATGAGGTACTCCTTGAGAGATTGGAGAGCAGGGACATTCAAGCCTTCTCTTCCTTCCTTATTGGGTAGAGGGGCATGGCCCTTCATCCTTGACATCTGAATCGTCTGCAACCTTGCACAAAGGCATTTTGGACTTCAACTTTCTGTGTCATCATCGCTACGTTTTGTCACACTCAGTTGATAAAGCTGCTTTTGTCATTATGTGCTAGTAAATAACAACAAGAAAGCATTTTCGAAATATCGGAACAACTTGGCGCAAAGCAAAATCCATGCACAGCTTATCTCGTAAGTACAAACTAAATCTGCTGTGATGCTAGCTTGTGTCTAATTCGATCTTTGAGACCCAGAAGAAAATGAAGAATCGAGACGAGCTTCCTCTTTGAGAAATAATAAAAAAAACAAAACAAAAAGATGAAACAACAAAACGAACTTCCCTTTTTTTTTTGGGGGGGGGGTGTGTGTGTGTGTGTGTGTGTGTGTGAAGAAACAAGGTAATGACATAGATGAACTCTCAAGTAATTAGCTACGACAGAAAAAACTATAGATTGAAAGGTATGAAACCTTGGATAAATCACCAAAGGAAAACGCATATGGACTTCCATATCCTCTATGTGAGGCATGGACATGTACAAACATTTGTTTCCATATAGATTTGTGCTCTCGGCTTGTCCGTTAGCTTATGGATGATAGGGGGCAGACTTCTTATGTATCACGAAGGATTCTTGGAGAAGGTTTTCAATGACTTCATTCAAGAAGTGCATACCTCTATCACTCACTAACTCTATTGGTAGTCCATATCTTGTGAACACATTCTCAAATAAGAACTTAGCCATCGTTTGAGCACAATTCTTTGTCGTGGCTTTTACTTCTACCCACTTTGTAAGTTAATCTGTGGCTACAATAATGTACTCTGCATGTGAGTTTCTAGCTAGGGGGTTAATGGGACCTACAGAGTCTATACCCCGCTTTGAGAATGCTCGTCCTCCCATCATTGGCCTCAAGGGCATCTCATCTCTCCTGATCGGATATTGGGCACGTTGGCATGTGTCACATTTCTTCACATAGGTATGTGTATCCATATGAAGAGTGGGCCACCAAATTCTTGAGAAGAGAACGGTCTTAATTACTCGGTCAGGCCCAAAGTGTCCATCTGCAACGCCACTGTGCAGTCTCTAATACTTTCAAATAATCTGATTCATGAATGCATAATCTTAAGTAGCAATCTTTGCGTCTTTGATATAGGTTGTCACCTACTAAAACGTAATCCTAAGCCTCTTGCTCCATGCTCCGTTTTTCTTGCTAGATTAACCTCATTGGGTAATGTTCCTGACCTCATAAATTCTACCAATGGAGTGCTCCAATCTGGAATTAATGACACGTGATAAAGAGTGGCATGTTCCATGGGGTGTCTCTCTTGACATATTGGACAATTCTTAATCCATTCATGTATTTCTTTGTCCATTCTAGGCCAATACACTCCTAAACGTTTTAAAATTTTGGAATGTTCGTTGTTTAGAATAGTGATTTCCTAGCAATCCTTCATGCGCTTCTTGCAACCAACTACTATGTTCATCATCCTCAACACGAAAAGCTAATACGTCCTCTCTATCTTGTTTGTACATGCTTCCTGCCAATATTGGGTATTTTTGTGATTTTACAATTTCATCTTTGCTTGTTTTCATGTTCTTATTTGCAGGTCCAAAGGTTAGGACAAGTACCAACTTATTTTCCCATTTAGGAACAAATTCTAAATTGAACAGATAAGCATCGGGCAACTCATCAGACACTCCTTGCAATGACTCTCCTAAAGTGATGTGAGAAAGATGATCCACCTTGAGGTGGGTCCTACCTTTCCTAACAACCACTTTAAAGTCATATTCCATTAGTAAGAGAAACCATCTTACTAAGCGTCTTGTATTGCAAGGCTTATTGAACAAGTATAATAAAGCTTGATGATTAGTGAAAAACTTGAACTTATTGGCCAATTGATAGTGTCTAAACTTCTTCATATCTGTTGATATTCCATTCTTAGAAACTATATGACCTAAGATCTTACCTTGACATACCATAAACACACTTTTCTGGGTTCTGGTAAACAAGCCACATGTTCCTTTACCTCCACATGCTCAACCAGTTGTTGAAAGAGAAAGCTCACCACCAACAAAAGCTTATGTTCCAAATTCCATGGATGATGGGATACCTCTTCCAATTCAAGATTACTCTCGAGAGTTCTTGTGGGAAATACAAGAAGAGAAATGGGCCAAGGAGAAGGGTAACCCCCCTCCTATTCCTGAGATTGATGATCTTCATGACCAATTTCCCCAAGACATTCCATCTATTTACGGAGACCAAGTAGAGCAACAAGAAGACGAAAGATTAGATTTTGAATCTAATTCTTTACAAGAGTTTCCACAATAAGCAGGCCCATGGGAATTAGAATCTCTTCATATCAGAGCTCCCACAATATTGGTAAGACATGAAGACTCAGTGGTTCCAAGAAACACGGAGTCGTGAAGAACACTAAGGCTCAATGTCATCTCACCGTAGAAGAGCTGCTCAAAGTAAAACTAGAGCTATGGAAGCATGTGGGAAATCATGTTCCTGAACTTGACTCCAGTGTGTCAAAAGCACGCTCGAAGAAAAAAGTACCAGAGATACCTCTAGACAAAATCGGAGACATGAGTGAAGGTGAAGAAGGTAATACTTATCTTCCAATCACCTAATAAGGTTACACAACCAAAGCTATCTTAAATTCAAGTGCTGGTGTTGCAATTGCGATCACATCCTTGTGGAAGCAATGGGGCAAACCCGCATTAAGACCAACTAGAATGAAGCTTCAAATGGATGACAACCATATTGAAAGACCTCTAGGATTGCTAGAAGGGATAACTCTAACCACTTGTGGTGTAGAGTTTGAGCACACCTTTGCTATATGTGAATTTGGCAAAAATAATGTCTATGAGATGAGCTAGGGAGACCCTTCCTACAACAACTGCAAATAGTACAAGATTGGGGAACCAACTCCTTGTACTTACAACACTTAGGGGTTACAACCAAAGTCAATATGAAGGATTATAGGTTTAGAGATGTACCACCCCTACAATGGAATCCTCTCCACAAGGCACCAAAAGATTCAATCTCTGTGCATTCTGGAAGTTCTCTTGATCCATCTTGGATGCACGAAGACACTCATCTGTGGATGTGCAAGGTTGCAGAGGAAGAGGAAAAATGCCTAAAAGCGAGAGAAGAAGGGTCTGTATTAGAGACCTATCCTACACATCGATGATCTTTCTAGATGAGGAATTTGAGCCTCATGGTTGGGCAGAGATCTTAGCCACCATGGACATTGCTGTCAATGAAGAACAGTGGACACCTCATAGTGATGAGGAGGGTTATGATATTTCTGTGTTCATGTGTGAGCTCGTGCTAGAAGAGTGTGACCCTAGTGATGTCATAGAAGAAGAAGAGAACGACGATCATCTAGGGTCCATTATGATGGATACTTACTTTGACTCAGAGGAGCTCCATCTTGAAGATGCAGGAGTATTTACTCAAAAAGAAGAAGAACCTCTCACAAGCATTAAAACTATAAATTTAAAGGATGGAAGTGAAGCTGGTCAAAAGAAAAAGAAAAGAAAAGCAATGAAACAAGAAGATGAGGAATCATTGTTCAAAGTACCAGAGAATTTCAAGAAATATGAAGTTGAAGATCGAAAAATTTTGGTACGAATGCCTAAGAGAGAGGCCATCATAGGAGAAGCATACGATAATAAAGAAAAGACCAAAAAAATAGTTGTAACCATTGAAGATAATGAAGAGTGATGTACATATATAGGAGAAGACCTACATGCAAAAGAAGAAGCAATGTTGGTAGCTTTATTAAGGGAATATAGCGACATGTTTGCATGGAACTATAGAGACTTGAAGGGGGTAGATCCAAAAATATGCTCTCATAAGATCCCCATGACCACCAATGTCAAACCCACCAAACAAAAGCCCTACACATATAATGAAACTTATGCAGCTAAAATAAAAGAAGAAATTGATAGGTTGATTGAAGCTGGATTTATCTATGAGATTGAGCATACTGAATGGGTGTCCCCCATTGTAGTGGTGCCCAAGAAGAACATAAAGTTGCATGTGTGTATTAACCTTAAAAAAGTTAATGCCAATACAATTAGAGATAGCTATCCGCTTAACATTTATTGGAGCATGTTGCAGGCAAGGAAGTCTATAGCTTTTGCCAAGCATGAAGAATGGAACACTTTGCAAAGCAGATGTCTCGCCTGGGACCGACACAAAGTTCGCCTTCTCATGGGACACGACATGTCGAGCTCGCTTGGTCTCAAATGGCACAATGGGAATAGCCTATCAAAAATCTCGAACATCAAAGAAACGATCGACTATCAGGTTAACCTCAACAAAAAGTGGTGCCTGTCATGGACGTGGCTTCGGTGGGACATGAAGTTCATGGCTATCTGGCACCCCCTCATAGAAATCAAAAAGTCTGTCCTCTTATGGCAAATTCTTCATCATGGAATTTGTACCAACCTTAAGGCTAGCAAAATTTGTGGGATCCCTCCCTGGTGCAAACGCTGCTACCGGTCTATTGAAGATGTTTCACACATCTTCTTTACCTGCCCCAACTCCAACAGACTTTGGCAGGTGGTTGGAAAGAGAATTAGACTTCAAAAACGTCTCAGTTGGCAGCAAGCCCTGCTGGGAGAAGCGATCGGCTGCTCCGCGACTCTCTGGAACGCCATCAGAGGGGAAATCCTATGGAAAATCTGGCGGGAAAGATGTGCTTTCAACTTCGGTGACTCCCCCAAGGAGTGGTCAATTGAGAAATCGCTGTTCCTCCTTGGCAAAAGGATTGTTAACTGTAAAAAATCCCCCCCCTTTAGGCATCATCAAGTACTCCTCTTGATCGATAACAAGCTTAAACCCAAGTGGGCCCCACATGAGGGTGATGAGAGGGTAATTAACCTTCTTTGTAATGTCATCTAAGCTTTGTAAAAGCTTCCCCTGCTTTGTGGGATTTGGGGGGTCCCGTGGGCATTAGTCCCCTTCTCTTGTACTTTTCTTTATTTAATTCAAGTCCGGGAGAGTAGGCTTATGCCGAACTTCCTTTATATTAAAAAAAAAGTCTATAGCTTTTTGGATGGCTAAGTAGCCATTGCCCTAGAAGATCAATAGAAAATAGCTTTTGCCACATAGTGGGGAATTTTTGCATTTTGTGTGATGCCATTCGGTCTCACACATGCCCCTGCAATGTTCCAAAGGCTCATGTGTCATGTCTTCAAAAAGTTCTTGTGAAAGAGCTTAGAAGTGTATGTGGACGATTTATGTGCTCATTCCCAAGAAAGAAGATACCACATCCCTGAGGTCAGACAGATCTTCAACAAGTGTAGAGAATATCAATCTTTCTAGTAAGCCCTGGAAATGCAAATGCAGTTTGATAGAGTTTGTCTGATTGAACATTTGACTGGTGTCAAGCATAGACTGAGCTAGTTCTACCATTTTCATGCACATTTTTGTTCGTTCAATCTCTAAATCTACTCTAGGGTAACTCTTGTCTAGGTTTGCAACTGTTGGCCCTTCTTGAAGACGAGTCTGGTAGGCCTTGAACATCATGTCCAAGCCTTCTGGGGTTGGATCTGCAAGAACACACCCTAGTTGTGGTCTATTTACAATGGGTGGTGGGGTGGGATGAGGTGGTGTGAATGGAGTTTTGGCATGCAAGGGACTTTGACATGCAATGTCTTCTATTTTTGTTTTCGCTTCTTTTAGGCTTTCTTCTAGTTTCGATAACTTTTTATTCCACTTGTGATTTGCCTTCTCCCTGGTATCCTTCCATGTTCTTGTTTTCCTTTCACTAGGCTCTTCGGATTCACTTGACTTTGATTGTTCAGTTGGTTTTGCTTATTGTAAGGCTTATGCCCTAGTAACTGCCTATATAGGAGCCATGTTAACACTACTTGAACATGAATCCACCACTAAGCCTACCACATTAATGGGTGTAACCTTGGTTGCACTAGAGGGGTTCCTGGGACAATCTCTCCCAAGATGCTCTTTGTCGTAGTCATGACAAAAGCCTTGTATTGTGATGCTCTATCCTCATCCCAAAGCTGATGGGTGGGGACATTCACGAATGAAATGGTTGCCCTAACTTCTAAAACATGGTCCTCTAGGGGCTTGTGGTCTTACTTGTCTCGCTTGGTGCCTGGGATTAGGATTCATGTACATGACATAGGAGTATTCTAGCTCCCAATTTGGTTCCATAGGTGGTGCCTTGTATTGATATGGATAAGTCTCACTATGCTTATGTGACTCTGTGTAATAAGCTTGTGGACTATCTTCATAGGAGTAGTCAAAACTCTAGGCATGAGGGGCATGTTCTGAGACCAAAGGTGTCTGGGATTAGGATTCGTGTACATGACATTGGAGTATTCTGGCTCCCAATTTGGTTCCATAGGTGGTGCTTTGTATTGATATGGATAAGCCTCACTATGCTCAGGTGACTCTATAATAAGCTTGTGGACTATCTTCATAGGAGTAGTCAAAACTCTAGGCACTAATGCTCTATTAGGGTTTTCCTTTGCCATTGTATACTTAACAAGAATCACATTGGCAAGAGCTGGTGGTTGGTTTCCTAGGAGTGGTTGTGGCCTATATGGTGCTTGATGTTCCTGTTGCGGCCTATAAGATGGTTGTTGGTATTGATTCTGATACCTACCCTATTGGTAAGGTTGCTGATAATTTTGCCTGACAGCCTGCCTATTGTATGGGCAATCTTGAGTCGTGTGGTTTGTGTATTTTCTCTCAATTGTGCAGTATGGAGCATTCAAAGTTTCCTTGAGGTTGAGCCATCATCAAACAAACATTAGCCATGTGGTCTCCTCCACAGTTGTAACATCACTTCAATGAGGTGACCCTTGGTGGTTGACTATTTTGAACCCCTAGCTTCTTGGCAACTTGCTCAACTATCTCATCTATCTCAGTGGAGGTTCTTGAGGTATGACTAGTAGAATTGTCAGAACCCTTATAGAGCTTGGACAGTCCTAACTCCTCACCCAAATTGTCTTCTATGTCAATACACATTCGCACACACTCTTCTATGGATCTAGGCTCTTTCAAGTACACATATGATCTTAACTTGGTTCTTAGTAAGCCATCTAAAAACAAGGCCACTTGTTTGGTTGGTGTGGGTAACTCTGGAAAAGGGCACCTTTCGAAGTACTGTCTGAATCATCTTCCTGCAAGTCGCACTGTTTCTTGGGGTGTCTGTTTGAAGCTGTGGATCAAGGATGATGTATTATGCCTGATGCCACTCTTGGAGAACTCCACAATGAATTCTTCTACTAGTTGACCTATGTTTTGGTAATTGTGGTTGTTCGAAGGTTGAAGCCAAGCTAAGGCAGTACCCTTGAGACTTAAACCAAATGCCTCAAACTGGGTGAAGAAATCCTTAACCTGCTCAGCTCTTAACACTTGTTTGAACTCGACCACATGATCATAATGATCTCCTGACCCGTCAAAGTAGTTCTTCATTGCCTTAACCACTTGAGAGGGTCTAAGGGTTCTTGGGTACTCTCGTGATCTAGGTAATGGAAAGTCATGTTCATTTCTCTGATGCCTATGTGCGTGATGTCTCTCTCTTTCAGGTCTTTCACCCTCATGTCTTGATTTGTCTCTGCCCATAGTGTTTGCAAAACTTATTTCAGGTTTCTCTCTGGTTCGTTCTCGTTGGGTTGCATAAGCCTAAGACGACCCTGCTCCTTGGAGGCCATGGGAAACATTAGACCTTGCTGCAGGGAAAATCAATTCACTCTTCCAATTGTATGCATGCATGTCATGCTCTATTACCAAGAACATTCTCTCCGATGTGTCATCTAGATATACAACCTTGCCTGGTGTCTAAGGGTCTTTGAATTCCTAGATGGTGATTATTGGATTAGGTTGATCTGGCTTGAATCTCCAAAAGGCTTCCTCCGTTTCTCTATTCAGGAATAGTTCTATACTTTTGTTGTCCTGAGGGATCCAATATGGAGTGATCACTCTGGTCAAGGTTGACTTACCTCTAGGAGTTTTGGGTTCTCGTCCTACATCTCCTTGCTCTATGTCTCTTATTTCATTCTCAAGAATGATATTTCCAAACTCGAGTTGGACCACTGATCGCTTCAGGCCATCCTCATAGATGGGAGCACCTAATCGGTTGGTTCAAATATCCTCCAATTGAGTTTTATAAGGACCTTTTGGTGTTTGTAAATAGGTAGTGCCTGAGCCACTTGCAGGTCTCCCCATTCTAAAAGACATTTTTGAATCACTTGTGTCCAAGATTTAGTTGTATGGTTGACACTTGCCTTAGAAGATCTAGTGCTTTGTCTATCCTTGCCTAGATATCTTCGAGATATGAGGTTCATATGCCTTGGTTATCAGTCCAAAATTTCCCCTTTATACTGCTCAAAATCCTTTGGAGTCCCCTTGGCTTTCCACTCCTACCTGAGGGTCCACTCCCACCTGAGGGTCCACTCCCACCTGAGAGCTCAAAAAACGGACTTTTGATGAAAAAGTTATGTCAAATCAGGCTCCTGGGGGTCAAAACAGGGAAATAGGATGTTATGAGAAAATCACGATTTTGACTGAAAATCACGATCCTAAGAGACATTGGAAATCACAATTTTCACTAAGAATCACGATCTTGACCAACCCAAAAAAATGCGATTTTGAGTGAGAATCATAAAAAATGCGAGTTTGAGTGAGAATCATGAAAAATGCAACTTTGAGTGAGAATCCTGAAAAATGCGATCCTGACAGAGAATGCGTTTTTTTGTGACAATCGCGATTTTGACAATGACCTGAAAATCCAGATTTTGACTGAAATTCTTGTTTTGTCAAAATCATGTTTTCGACCTAAAAATTGCAATTTTGATTGAAAATCATGTTTTATCAAAATCGTATCTTTGATATGAAAATTGTGATTTTGATTGAAAATCGTGTTTTATCAAAAGCATATATTTGACTTGAAAATCATGATTTTGACTAAAAATGATGTTTTATCAAAATCATATGTTTGACCTAAAAATCGTGATTTTGATTGAAAATCATGATTTTGATTGAAAATCATGATTTTGATTGAAAGTCCTATTTTGTCAGATTGTATCTTTGACCTAAAAATTACGATTTTGATTGAAAATCGCATTTTGTCAAAATCGTATCTTTGACTTGAAAATCGTGATTTTGACTAAAAATTACGATTTTGACTAAAAATCGTAATTTTGACTGAAAATCATGTTTTGTCAAAATTGTATCTTTGACCTAAAAATCACGATTTTGATTGAAAATCGTGTTTTTGATTTTGATTGAAAATCGTGTTTTCTGAGAATCACCAAATAAGCAATGATTCTAAGAATGACCAGAGAATCGTGTTTTTGAAAAAACTTAGAGAATCACAATTTTGGGCACAACTAGAGAATCGCGATTCTGAGAATGACCTCAGAATCATGTTCATTTTCAGAATGCCTTTAGGCAGGAAATTCCAAAAGTAAGAAAATCACGCTTTTCAAAAAATTTGAGTTTTTCACAAAATCGCGATTTTCACCATAGAATCGCGATTTTTTGATATTTTTGGCAAGAACTTCGAATTTCAGCACTGAGGCCTGCATGTCGAGGTTTTGGAAATCATAGAAACTTACACACACAAATATGTTACCTCTCTCTCTCTCTCTCTCTCTCCCCTTCTTGTATACCCACGAATGAAAAATGAGGTGAAAACGTGGTAAATCTAGTGAAAAACAAAAAATTTCTATGAGGATGAAGATGGAAGAAGATGGAGATGGTGATCATGATGAAGATGGAGAAGAAAAATCAGAAAAATAACAGAAAATGACTAGTTTTTACCTTCCAACGTTGCAAATCTACGATCTTACCATCACAACGCTCGTCCTCGAAGCTCTCTCCCTGACAATGGTGCGAAAATTTGGTGTAGCTCAAGCGTAAGCACCACCTCCTTTACTTTTCAATGCACAGAGATGTGAGGACTAGTATGAAGACCATGAGCGAGTGAAGGCACAAGTGCGTAAGTGAAAGCACTCAAGCATGCACACACATACACACACACGCACATGGTAAGAGCAAAGAGAGGAACAATGGAAAGCTTCTATTACAAAGAACTCTCTTACAAAGCTTCAATCTCTAACAAGCCAACCTCAAAGATGCTAACCCTAAAATGAGATCTCTAGCTCTTTTTATATTTTTTGGACTAGTTTTGGCACTCTCCAGACCTAGTGTTCGGCCTAGTTAAAACTTAGGTTCCAAGGCTTATTTGAGGGCTCAAACAGAGTCAAAAAATTATGAAAATTGGTAGGATGATGCTTCTAATACTCCTCAAGCTTGAGGACTCCTTGTCTTGAATAAAATGGAGTTACAAAAATATGAAATGGTATTTACAATGGCTTTCAGTGATGAAAATCACTATTTTATAATGATTCCTTCTAAAAATTTGACATGTAATTCTTAGAGCTCCCTACTTGCTCCTTCTTCTTATGTTTCCACTTCTTAGATGCGCTCCCTTGCCTTGTGCCTGACCTTGAGTGTCAAGAAACATTTTTGTAAGCCTCTCTGATGCTTGTAATCTTTCATTTTTTATAATTTAAAACACTTTTTTCTCTTGAAAAAATCAGAGACCTTAAGACTCGTTATAATTTATAAATTTTTTCTTAGAAAAAGGGAAGAGATGTTCAAATGGTAGCTTGATGTACCCGAAATTTATGTCGAGGATATGTTGATTGCGAAGAAGTCCTCATAATAATTTTCAAATCTCAACAAGTGTTTGAGTGATATAGTTGATATGAGGGATTTCCAAGATGATAAACATATTCTTTTTTTTCGAAGGAAGTTCTGCTACAAGCTACTCTCCTAAGATTTAATTAATAGAAAGAACAAATGTACAAGTGAATGGGCCTAGCATCCATGGGACCCCCCAAATCCCGCAAAGTAGGGGTTGCTTACAAATCTTGCTAGAACTAGAGCCCCATTTGAATTTAATATTTTTGCTCTCGAGGAAGCACACTCTACGATCTCTAAATGGTGGGGATCTCTTACAATTGGAAATTCGTTTGCCTAAAAGGAAAATATATTTTTTGATCAACCATTCTTTACGAGGGTTGTCAAATTTGGCAACACATCTTTCTTTAAAGATCTTCTAGAGGGCCTTGCCTCTTATAGCATTTCATAATATTGATGAAAATTTTATCACTTAACCTGATAACACTTGCTTCTGGTTGATTTGCCCCTACAATAGCAAGATTCTCCTAAGGCCCTTGAGATCCAGATTGACTTGGGACATGAAAAGAAGAGGTGTCCCAAGCCTTCATTTCGATGTAGGCAATGTTTACACCAAGGAGGAGCATCATAAGTTTTGTTAGCTTTTACATTGGTCCCAATTATGTTGAAACATCAAGCTTACACTATGGTTGAGGTGGATTTGATCTACAACAAAAAGCTATCATTTGGATTATGTCAAAATATCCATTGAAGAGTTCTTTTATTTATGCTTATTTATTGTATTTTTTAAAAAAGATTTTTCATGGATAATTTAACAATGTAAATGCCTAGAGTTTTACACATGTAAAAGGAGAAAATTAGAGCTTTAGCTCCACAAATTTGAGGTGGTTGAGCTTGACAATCAATGAATCAATCAATCACCTAAGAGTAGACCGAATTAGAGCTTCACTTTTTTCTAGATTGTAGGAAAGGGAATTGATTCTCTTCAACAACTAATCGTGCCTTCATTTGAATTCAAAACCCACTTTGTAGAAGTCATGGAACACTTCAATAGTCTATATAAAGACTTCAAATCACTTATACATTACATGGAAGTAATATACATATAATTTTGGCCATCATTGCCTTGCTTCTTCATTTCTCTGTATCATCTTCTTTCAACAACAATGAAATTGCAGAGGCTAGTGCTCTCTCTACAGAGGTACAGATTGGATGAATGCGCACTCATTAGAACTTTATTAGTATCTAGTTTTTTGTAAAAATTTGCAAAGCATTTGGTTCAATAGACTTGGAGAAATCATAGTTTTGTTGTCTCTTGGTCTATCTCTATGTAGCCCTAAAAATAAGGAGGTACCACTATTGAGTGTCAAGTGCATTCCAGAAGCATATTTTGCTTATTACTTGTACTCTTGTGCATTTTACACACTCAACCCTATGTATATGATTCATCCAAAAGGATTTTTTTCAATTGTAATCATGCTGGCTACTATGAGCATTTGAAGTTGATTGTTTCACCCAAAGATAGCAAGTTTTTTGAGCTAGTCAATGTGCAAACCTATCTATTTTGTATTGACTCTTTCTCCTTGATGCTCCAAAGTACATAGTGGATTTTATTGCACTTATCACATTCCAATAAGGTCTATTTGATTCTCCATAAGCTGAAGGGCCCGTTTTGTGCTCATTGGTTGGATCGAACTTGGTCACTTCATAACTCACTTTTCTACCTCCTACAAGCTTCTCCAAGTTCTTTCAGTGGTATCATAGCTAGATCAATACGGGTGATGGATTTCCCTGAATGATTGAGAAGCTTGATAGACGCAACTATGTGGCTTGGAAAATCAGAATGGAGGCCTATCTGCAAGGTAGAAATCTTTATGGAATTATAGCAGGTGATGAATCTATGCCTACTCCAAGATCCAAAGCAGGACCTGCACAAGAGGAGATAGATAAGCTCATAGTTTGGTGTGCAAGGGATGCTCAAGAAAGGTCATACATATTAAACTCTATCTCTAATTTTCTATTACCACATATTAGAAGATGGAACACATCTAAAGAGACTTGGGATGCCTTAGAGACTTTCTTTTCTACCAACACAAAGGCAAGGAAGAATCATATTTGGAATGAGTTGAACCAGATGAAGACGATACCTAAACAAACCATCAAAGATTTTGTTACAAGGTCAAGGAGATTGCTGATCAATTGACATCCGTTGGAGAGCTGATTGAAGAAGAGGCCATCATGAGACAAATTCTTAATGAGATTAGAGGTGATAAGTAATGGCAGTTTTTCACCATAACTTATGATCTCATCATGGATGTGCAAACTCCAGACTTCAACATCTTTCTTAGAAAACTCTTCAATCAAGAGGCGAACAATAGAATAAAGGAAGGTAAATCATATCATGGTAAATCAATTAGTGCTCTATATGCAGATAAGAAGGACAAGAAGCTGAAAGGCAAGAAGAAGAAAGAAAATGAAGAGGAGACTTTCCAAGCCAACTTTTCATGCAAGAGCAAGTTGAAAGGGATAAAGAAAGGAACAAATCATGAAAAAAACAAAGATGAGAATGTTCAATCTTGTGCCATCTATGATAAGAACAACCACACCACTCAGAATTTTTGGTTCAATAGGAAGACCCAGAAAGGAAGTGGAACAGGTGGATATGGAAGCAATAGAGGCAGATGTGGACATAACTTCAACAATAACAATAGAAGCCATAACAGAAAGGACTACAACAATTATTCACAAGATCAACAACATGAAAACTCATTGCTTTAGATGAATCTAAGCCATAAGGAAGGTAAAGAAGATGATCATTTGTTCTACATAGATTCAGGATGTTCAAATCATGTTGCAAGCAACATTGCTCTTCTATTTGACTTGGAAAGTTCAAAGCATAGACATGAAGTACAAATAAGGGATGATACAAAGCACAATGTGGAGAAGATTGGTAATATCAAAGCTTCTAATGGTAGGACAAACATTCTGATTAAGGTTCTCTATGTAACCACTATCACCAAAAGCCTAATAAGTGTAGGCCAAATAGTTGAAAAAGGCTTCCAAGTTAGGTTCACTCAACATGGAGCTTTTGTGGAAGATCCATGAGGCTTCAAGAAGATAGCCAGAGGTGAGAAGCATGGTAGGCTCTTTATTTTTGAAGTAGGAGAGACCAGGAACATAGCTCTATTCACTTTTGGGTCTCAAGCCCTAAGTGACCTAGAAGTGTGGCATAAGAGAATTGCTCATGTGAATGAAAGAATCTTGAAGGATATATGCAAGGATCAAAGTGTTCTAGAGGTGCCAAACATATCAAAGCAACACATGATCAAGATATGTGATGCATGTTAAATTGGGAAGGCAAAAAGACAACCATTCAAACACAAAGCTTACGTCCATAACCACTTTTGGACTTAGTACATACAAATGTCTGGGGGTCAAGTCAAGAACATTCATTCGTAGGATCAAGGTATTATGTGTCATTTATTGATGAACATAGTAGATGGACTATTTTGTACTTTATCAAAAGTAATAAAGAAGTGTTTGGTTGTGTCAAAAAGTATGTAGCACATGTGGAGAAACATACAAGTAGATCACCCAAGAAGCTCAGATCCGATGGAGGGGGATAATACTTCTCCAAAGAGTTTGATGAGCTCATGAGAAGATGGATCAAAACTGCAAACAGTAGTAAACGCCCATTCTTCTTCCTGCACAAGATTAGCACACTCTATTTTTGGTGTAGAGGCCTCTGCAACAACCATTCCAGCCTCTTTCTTCTTTTCCTCTTTAGCAACCAGTTTTGGACACTTCTTTATGATATGATCATTCCCTTTACAGTGCTTGCAAAACAATTTCTGCTTTTTTGATTTCTTCTCATTATTATCTTCCTTCTTTAAATGTGCAGCATTTGTAGATTTTTGCTTACTAGTTGAAGAGCTCCATTTTTCTTTGCCCTTTTGACTAGCCAAGAAAGCTTGATATGCAATATGCATAATGGACCTGTTCTATTTGGATTGATCCTCCTGCAACAAAACAGAGACTAACTCCTCAAAAGACAAGGCATTTGGATTGCCTTCATCATCAACCAAAGAGTAGAGGCAAGACTCTGATATGAATCAGGAAGACCATTCAGAATGGTCTGCACAAGTGAGCTATCTGGTATAACCTCATCAACAAAAATCAATTGTTCCTTCAAGTGTTTGATCTTTGTTAGAAAACTATCCATAGAATCACCTTCTTTCATGTGCTCACTCTCCAATTTTTTTCAAAGGTAAGCAACATGAGCCTCATTCCTAACTTGGTACAATGTGGTAAGTGTATCCCAAGCATCCTTAGCTGTTTTGCAAGAGCAAATGTGAGGAATAATGGCACATTTGACAGACAAAGCTATCAATGCATGTGTCTAGGAATAGCTGCCATCCCAACGAATCTTCTCTGCGGTAGGTGCAGTAGAAATCATAGCACGAACAGGAATATGCAGAATATCATCATCTTCGATACCTTTTGCATCAGCTTCAGTACCTACTATCGTAACAGTTGCAAGTGTGATAGGACGTTTCTCAACACCCTGCACAGTGTTCCACAATCCTTTTGCAACAAATACATATCGCATCATATAAGCCCACAACGGGTAGTTGGTACCATCCAACTTATCCTCAACAACCAGCATACGGAATACATCACTGCTTTTAGCCATGGCCAGTGACTAAAATACCTTGATGCAAAAAATTGACTGTATCTCAAAAAGTTGAACAGAACTGCCCAAATGAATTCTACTAGACCTCTAGCAGAGTTTGAGATGCTTATACTGGAGAACAGAAACTGGTATATACCTTTGGCACGAAAAGACAAAATAGCCTGCACAAGCACTGCGATAGTGCGTTCGGAGGCCGAAACGAGCTCAGCTCTCAAAAACATGTTGAGTATGCTAACAAAAATTCGTGCGATTCTGAGACTACAACTGAAGGAGTGTCGACGGTGCCCTAGATAAAGCGACGACCTGCTCTGATACCAATTGTTGGAGATAGACGTCTACGGAAGTACGCGAATAGCACAAGGAAGGAGAAGAAGCTTAGAGCACAACACACAATACTGAATGTATTACTAGAGAATGTACAAAGATAAGTAGCCCATTAGGGCAATAGGCGTATATATAAGCCGAGGGAAAAAACCTCCTAAAGAGGGAAAAGTGCCCCGGTAGTGTGTTCACACATCACTACCTAAATATATCAACAGGAGTCTATACCAATAAAGGCACCACCTTTACCATTTTTATGCTTAGTGAATAACCAACTATGTTTGGAGGAAGCAAATTGAAGATTCTATTGAAGTCTAAACCCACCAATTTTCAACCTCTCTAAACAGATAATGTTAAGAACATAGGAAATGTCTTTCATCCAACCATTGAAGACCTTTTCCCTCACAAGCTCAGCTAGACCTTTCACATTTAGAGAAATGAATTTGATGATAACCATAAGACAACCAAATCAATCACACTTTCAGTCCTATATAGCTGCCACCAATTTTTCCTAAAGGAAAACATAACAAAAAAGAAAATCATATTATAGTAGAAAATCATTTTCTATGATCCTTTTGGCCCCTTCATCTTATGCTGCACCTGCGAGTTGTTAGTTGGGTATTGTGTCATTGGCACGTCCTCGGAGCTAGTTTTAGTAGCATGAAGAACATCCATTCTCCTATTATCTTAATTATGTAGTTGTTCAGAGAATTTGTCCTCTTGAACTCTATTATTTTCATTTTCCTCCTCGTGAGAAGAAGAGGATACATAGCTATTGCAAGAGTTTCCATTCGAATTGGGACTTCTCTTGGACCTCACATAAGTCCATCCAGTTTTGTCTTAGTTAGATTGGGCTCCATCATTTATTTCCTTATATTGAGGTTCTTTAGCCTCAACTATAGGGGCAACTTTATTCTTTATTTCATCTACAGTAAGATCATCAGTCACATTATTTTCTTCAAGAAAAGCATTAAAAACAACACATCACACTTATTGTTCTAGCTTGAGTTCTTCTTTTTTTGCATTTTTGGGTCATGCCTTCTCGGGTTGTGGTCCTTGGTTGCTATTGTTTTCTTTGGGGTTATCTAGAGGATGAGGTTTGTCTACTGCTCCTTTAGAAACAAGGTGACCATTAGAGGCTATCAATTGAGGAAAATCTTTTATGATATGCACCTATTTGTAGTGATGAAAACAAGCACCATGAATATTTCTATAGAAAATCTTTTGTTCATGGAGTTTGAAACCATTGTAATCATTAATTATCAAAGAGGTCTTAATTTCCTTTGCTAAATCTGCTTCCACCATCATTTGGGGGTCCCATTGGGGATTGATCCCATGTCTAGGTCTTTGATCGAGCACTATACCAATCAATTTACTAAGATTTTAAACCCATGGGTAGTATTCAACTAGTAGGTCAGGGAACTCAATCCTTACAGGCACTTTTGTTGGCTTTGGTCCTCTTGGGTTGAATTGAGTGTGCCACTTAGACAAAGAGACATGGGTATTCTTGATCAACCACTATCCTTCCACTATCACTTGCATAACACTATTGGCATCATCAAAGAAAAACACGAAGAAACTATTTGGGAGATACTGCACATGTTTGACATAAAGTCCTTGACTTTCCCAGTTCATCCTAATCTAAGGCCTTAAGGACCTCTTGAGCATGCCTTGGCCCATGGCAGAGGCCAATCACAACTTTGTTGTTTAAGTGATTATACCTATTTTCAAGAGACAACTTGTCTATGACTAATGTTCTATCATCATCATCTACAAAACTAGGTTCTAGGTTAATCTTGTTGCTTTCAGACTCTTTCCCCTTTTTTGTAGAGGAAGTATTAGGAGCATCATCAAAAGATTTTTTTCTTACCTTTAACATCACCAGTACAAACAGAAGCATTAGGGTTACCTTAATAAGCTTTATTGTCGAACATAGAGAAAAAACTTTTTTGTTGCATCAAAGTAGCTTGCGCATAAGTTTTGGAGCCACTATCTGAGTTCAAGCCTCTAGCAACATACTCGTTCACCTCCATTGGTTGATATTGTTCATTTGGCACATGCTGTCTTCTCTCAACATTAGTCTCAGATCTCTGAGTGAAGCCATCTCCTGGGGCGTCCTGAAGTGACATGCTTCCCCCTTTGGGGAAGCTCCAAAAATGTGCAGCAAAAGAGTCCCCTAGAAGCTCTAAAGGGTAGATGTGCTAGAAGATTTAGCCTCGCTAGAGGAGATTCAAGGAGGGGCACGATACCATGCAAAAACCTCATCAGGGTAGCCCTACCCCAGCTGCACTCACAGACGAGAAAACCCTAGGTCGCTATCTCTTCACACAAAAGTTTCTTCAGTTCGGCAAAGAAATCATTGTTGAAAAAGGCATTGAAATTTTTTGAAACTTCCTATCCCTCTCACTTTCAACAATGTTGCAGCCTTGCAAGATGCAACTGTGTAAATGGTTTTAAGAAAAACTTAGAATGGCTCCTAAGAAGAACTGAGTTAGGGTTTGTGAAGGCCTCTATCAATTTGGGCTTCACCCCTGTAGCTTAACCCTCCCCCGGTGCTCCCTAGGGAGAGGGGCTTGGGCGCAGTGATCCTGTGCATTCTATCCATTTGGTGCTAGGTCCATGGCTCTCCAAGAAGCATTGGTGAATGGTTTTGCCCAAGCCAACCTTACACATGTCCCTGTCGATCGACCTCTTTAGCATTGCAATGTTTCTCCGACTCATATAGCTTCGGCCTCCCATTCAAGCTCTCAAATCCAAGCCGGTAAGTCATATTTGGAGGCATGAACTGCTCGAGGCTCTCATGTCGGGCCAGTCCCTCATAAGGTCCCTCTCAAGGTATTTCCTTTTCTAATGTCTCTGTTCATGGAGGTAAAGGCAAGGGTCTATTGTTCAAAAACCCACATAGGATAGAGATAGAAGACATGCAGGTAATTAGGGATGATAACGAGCTGATGATTGATAGTAATAAGTTCACTAGTTGGCAAAAACAACTCAATGAATGCATTGTGATTGGGCTTTGCCACGGTCCCACCCTCCCTAGGAGATATTAAAGAACTGGATGAAAAATAGTTGGAAAGCCCGTGGGCTTTTTGTCAAACAAATATAGTACCTGCCTAATAGATATTACCAGTTTTTCTTTGAGGATACGAATAGTGCTTTATATGTTATTTCAAAAGGGCAGTGGATTATAAATAGGGTTCCTGTTTCCTTTTTCAAATGGTTCCCAGGGTTTAACCCTAGGGGACCTAAGCCTACCAAAATCCTAATTTGGGTGGAGTTCCTTGAACTACCGGTAGATTTTTATGCCTGGGTTGAGAATCTAGGTAGTAAAATTGGCAAAGTTTTAGGGCAAAGGGTTAGAAACAATGTAATTAATCCCAAACCGGATCCTCAAGTGATGACTGAGGTGGCTATTACTAGAGAAATAAAAACCACATTATATATGAAGAATACCGGGGGTAAGCTCCTTCACTAACAAAAACTAATGTACAAAAATCTACCTAATGCGTGTTATAATTGTTATAAACAAGGACATATGATAAGGGATTGCCCTGTTATGAAGCATTCTGATGCAAATCATGATCGGAAAGATGATCTTGCAAGTCTTAATGAGATCGTAGAGAAAGATAAAGTGGCTCCCCAAGCTGCAGCTTCTTAGGTAATGCTTCTTGTGAACAAAAAATCAAGCAAAAAAAAATGATTTCCCTCCCTAACTCCAATCCCTTTGAGGTCCTCCTAGATGGAGTGTTCAATACTTTCCAAGATGAAGTGTTGGGGGGGGGGTGATTCCCAAAAAGAAAACACTGATCCTAACTAGGTGGTTAATTTTGATATACATGTCCAACCATGTAAAGACACGTCTATGCCTAGGGATGAAGAATGGATGATGGTGGGAAACAAGTGTTCTCGAGGTAATATTAAGACAAGCTATGTTTCAGATAATAATATGTTTGATGCTCAACTAAATGGATTAGACAAGCATCAACTAGATAATATGGATGTTGAGGATGGGGATCAGGAGGTGGTTCCTAACACTTAGTTTGGATATCTAGGTGTAAGAAATTTGGTTAATGCTCATCCTAAAAGAAAGGATATTGTCAGGTCTTTGTTATCTGTTAGGAAACCAAATAAGAACAGCACGAAGTAACTTTTTCTTTGTCTGGTTTGGTCATGAATAACATCAACTTCTTATTTGTTAGTGTTAGAGGTCTCTCTGACCCTGTTAGAGCTAAAATGTTGTCTAATTGGTTCAAGTCTATGGACATAGTTAATTTTATTTGTGTGCAAGAAGTAAACGCTCATAAAAAGAAACTAATGGTTAACCTAAAGATTGTTTCCAATGATTATGTCTGGAATAGCATTGACCATTGTGGTAAAGGTGGGTGGGTTATTGGTGTTTCCAACTCTATGTCCTACTATATTGAAAAAGTTTATTGTAGTGCTAGTTATCAGTGGATTGCTATAAAGCTTGGTTTTCCCTTTCTCTTCTCTCTAGTTTGTGTTTATGCTAGTAATCTTGCTTCTGACAGGAAGAAGTGTTGGGATGAGTTGGCTAGTATTGAAGGTCCCCTTATAATGTTGGGTGATTTTAACATGGTCACTATGCCTCATGATGGGCTTGATGGTAAGGGGGATGTTGTTTCTGGATTAGAAAAAGTGGCTTGGTATAATGTTGTGTTGAATCATGACATTATGGATGTGTCCTCTCACATCGGTTTTACTTGGTCTAACAATCAGTCAAGTAATGACTACTCTGCTGCTAGACTTGATCGACTTTACATAAATGCCTCTTTTCTACAGTACTGATTGAATGTTTGTAGTAGGATAGCTAGTGACCTTTTTTGCCTGATCATAAGGCCCTTGTTGTGTCGTTACAAAGGGGTAGTCCCCAATTTAGGGCCGGGTGGCCTCATCTAGATGCCAAGCTCTTAGATATTCCTTTCATTATTGACACAGTGAAAAGTATTGTCTCTTATAATTTTTCCACTAACTTACCTCCTACTAAGGCTTGGGAGGTGGCTATCAAGCTCATCTAGTCCCTTTTTACATACTAGAGTAGATGTGCTAAGGCCAGTAGAGCTTCTAGAAGAGAGACCTTGGTCAAAGATCTCAAATTGCTCTGGTCCTCCCCCAATTCAAATGCTTTCTTGGATCTTAAGAGTAGGCTTAAGAAGGAGTTGTATCTTGAAGCTTGACAGGATCTTGCTAAATCAAGAGAATTTTGGGCTAGGAAAATGGATAGGCCCAACAAAGAGATGTATGCTTTGATGAAAAAGAAGAAAAACAAGGATTTCATTCCCTTGCTCAAGAAGAAATATGGCGGGACTTCCATCAATATTGAGGAGTGTTTGCAAGAGGCCACTAACTTCTTTACTGATGTTTTCTCTAGTACTCTCAAGAGAGGGGAGGGGATCAGGAATGCTAGAGCCTCTATTGCTCTTAAAAGGAAAAAAACTATTCCTCTTGGCCTAATATCTCTTTTGGACCTATCCCTGTCTGCCGGTGAGATTAAAGAAACCATATGTAAATTGAAACCCTACAAATCTCCTGGTCTTGATGGTATTCTTAATGAGTTCTATATTGTTTTGAGGGATTTTCTCACGCCTTAGATTCTCTTGATTTGGAAAGAGTCTACTAGTAAAGGGTATCTTCCTTCTCACGTCAACAATGGAGTTATAAGAATCAATCTGCCTATGTTTTCCTTGAATGCTTGAATACTTTATGTCTTGCTAGTGGGTCTAAGGTAAACCACCTTAAAGTGGGCTTTAAGGCTTCTAATAATTGCATTCCTCAAGTGGTTTCTGTCATTGGTTGTAATATTATTAGGGTGGGGGGAAATTTTAGGCTCTTAGGGATTCCTATGGGGTTTAATGTCACCCTTGAACAGAGATGGCAATGGGTCCTTAATAAATTTAGGTCCAAGACCTTTAGTTGGTATAACAGTCAAAGCTCCCTCTCTCGTAGGTCTTTTGTGCTTAATAAATACATTCTGACTTCTTTGAATTATTTCCTTTCTTGTTGGCTTCCATCTCGTAAGCAACTTAATCAGGCTATTTGTTTAGCAAAAAGATTCCTTTGGGGAGGAGATAATCAAATTCAAAAGTGCACCAAGGTTTCCTAAGAGATTTGCTGTCTACCCAAAAAGGAAGGTGGTTTGGGTATTTGATATCCAATTAAAATGGCTGAGAATATTGTGGCCAAGTGGATCCACAGATGTGCTTCTTCTACAAATTTATGGTCTATTCTTATTAAAAGAAAAACTAAACAACTTTTTTACATGAAGGGATATAAGTCCTGGACTGGGTCCAACCTTTGGGACATAATGATTTCTCCTCAAAGTTACTATCTTGTTGGAAGCTCTCTCATCACTAGACTCTGGAAAATCTGGATGAGGGTGAAAAGTGAATTCACACCTGATTGGAGTATGTTGACTAACAAGAACTTTATTTTGCAGGAATCACCTTGGGTAGGATGGCTTGCTCACTGGACTAAAGTTCCTCTGGACATTAAAGAGCATAAATGCAGCAAGGCTGGTGTTTTGTCCTGGGAAAACTTCAGGGAACAAGATAACCCAGTGATTGATGATCTCATTAATAGTCTTACTAACATCTCCTCTACTTGTAAATAGGTGTCGAGGCAAAGGAGGAACATGCTTACTGCCAAGTTAAGGAACTATTGAGACAAGATCATCACAATGAAAGAAGTGATTGCTGCCATCTTGAAGAAGTTCAAAAATTCCAAAGGGTTTGTTGAGATTATAAAAGACAAGCTTAACAAAAGATGGAACCTGAGCTGGTCCTCCTCTCAGTGGAGATATAGATTCCAAAGCATCTGGGCCTTCCCTAAGAGTAATAAGCATTTAGTGTTGCAATGGCTAATAGTGCAAAATGGCCTTTGGATTGGAACAAGAATAAAAAAGTTTAAACCTAATGAAGGTCTTTGTATACATTGTGGCAGCATGGAGGATTTACCCCATCTATTTATGACACTACAACATATAGGGGGTATACCGAGGCTTCTACCGAGGAAAATGAACGGGCGCAATTTTGCCCCGACATCGGTGTAAGGGTCGGTGTAGGCGTTAGAACCAAAGCCTCGGTATAAGCGTCGGTATATGCCTCGGTATATGCATCGGTATATGTGTCGGTATATGCATCGGTATATGCGTTGATATAAGCATCGGTATAAGTGATGGTATGCCCCTGGGCAGAATAGTCGGTATAAGCATCGGTATCTGCCTGGGGATACCGACGCTTATACCGTCGCCTATACCGACGACCATATCTGCAAAATTTTTTTTGGCAGAGTATGTTGTCTCTTGCTACAACAACATTCCCATGCTGCTGTGTAGCAAAAGACAATACACTCTGCCCAAGAAAAACCGGAGAACATGTGACATGTATGACAAGCAACAGAAACATGATTTGTTAAAGCAAAACATACTGTCAAATACAAAAGACATGGGAGAAATCAATCATGAACCACGTACAAAGAAATGAGACACATTGACATGATATTTATAAACAACAACTAGAACACATGTATATGTGTGTATGCCTATTTATATACATGTGTATGTGTATATGTATTATGTGTGTATATTTGTATATGTGTAAATATTTGTATGAATTTTTAAAAACCCTAGAACCCTAATCCTAATTACCTAGACCTAAAACATGTGTATGTGTGTATTTTTGTGTATATATATGTGCATGTGAATATATATATATATATATATATATATATATATATATATATATATATATATATATATATATATATATATATATATATATATATATATATATATATATATATATATATATATATATATATATATATGTGTGTGTGTGTGTGTGTGTGTATGTGTGTGTATGCATCTGTGTATCTATGTAAAAACCCTAAAACCCTAATCCTGAAGACCTAGACCTAAAACATGTATATGTGTATGCATGTGTGTATATAAGTAAAAGCCAAAAACCCTAAAAATCACATCAAAACTCTTCATAAGTGTCTTTAGCCATATTACCTCCTTTGCAGCTTCCACCATACCTTTATATTCTGCTTCTGTAGATGACAAAGCAACTGTGTGTTGCTTCTTAGAACACCATGAAATCAATTTGTCTTCTACATAGCACAAATATCCATGTGTTGATCTTCTATCATCCACATTACCTGCCCAATCTGCATCACTATATATCTTCACTCTTGTATCAGAAGTAAATCGATAGTACAACCCTTCTCTGAGTGTACCCTTGATGTACCTAAGTACTCTTTGTCCTGCAATCCAATGTTCCTTTCTAGGACAATGCATGAATTGTGAAAGCACACCAACTGCATATGACAAATCAGGCCTTGTTAATGTAGCATAAATCAAGCTACCAACCAAACTTTGATAGAGCTTCATGTCTCTGAATTCTTCTCCTCCAAATCTAGACAATTTATGGTTCACTTCCAATGGTGTAGGTGCAACCCTGCAATCTTCCATTTTAAATTTGGTTAGCAAATTTTTAAGATACCTTTCTTGTGTCACATATACTCCATGTTGAGTATAAGAAATCTCCATTCCCAAAAAGAATGACAAGTTCCCCAAATCACTGATTTTGAACTCTTTCTCCATCTGCTTCTTGATCATTTGTATTCCTTTATCATCTGTCCTTGTAAGTATTATGTCATCAACATAAATACAAACATAAATGAATCCATCTTCACTTGCTTTGACTAGCAAGCTACTATCTGCCTTTGATGCTTGAAATCCAAGATCATTCAAGAACTTTACAAGCCTATAATTCCATGCCCTTGGGGCCTGCTTTAATCCATACAAAGCTCTCTTGAGCTTACACACATAATTTGGACTCACTTGATCTTTGAACCCATCTGGTTGCTCCATGTAAACTTCATCTGAAATGTAACCATTCAAAAAAGCATTTTTAACATCTAATTGAGATAGCTTCCAACCTTTGCAAGCAGCAATTGCTATGAGAGTTCTGATGGTTGTCATTTTTGCCACAGGACTATAGGTCTCATCATAGTCCACTCCATATGTCTGTGCATACCCTTTCACAACAAGTCTAGCTTTGTACCTAGACACACTTCCATCTGCAAATCTTTTTGTTTTGTAAACCCACTTACATCCAATAATTTTCTGGCTATTAGGTTTAGGAACCAGATCCCAAGTCTGATTCTCTATCAATGCATCATACTCCTCTTGCATGGCTTCTTCCCAATTTCTCTTGCCTTTGGCTTCATCATATGTAGATGGATCTTCATCTGCTTTTACCAAATAAGCATAATCTTTAGTAGTCAAGAATGAGGTGTCATAGCTATACCTAGGTTGCCATTTGTGCCTAGATGACCTTCTAACTTCTGCACTTTTTGAAGTCTCTGGTTCATCACATTCTGGATCAAACCTTGGCCTCTCTTCAATTTCAACCTGTACTTCATTATTCTCATTTTCATCAAGTAATTGAATCTTTGCTTTACCTTTCCTTTGATCCAATACTTCTTCAACATCTGCATGTACATTATATTTACCTGCATACCAAGTACCTTGCTCATCAAATGTAACATCCTTGGATACAAGGAATTGCTTTGTGGATGGACTCCACAACCTGTATCCCATTTGCTTATCATCATAACCAATGAATACATACTTTTCTGCCTTAGGCTCCAACTTATGCCTCAATTGAGATGGCACATATGCATATGCCAAACATCCAAATATTCTGCAATGATCCAAGGTAGGTCTCTTACCCCACCAAGCTTCATATGGTGTCATACCTTGCAAAGCTTTACAAGGCAATCTATTGACCAAATAAGTAGCTGTATTTACAGCCTCTGCCCACAAATAATTTGGGCAATTCTTCTCTTTCATCATGGACCTTGCAAACTCAACAAGAGTCCTATTTCTTCTTTCTGCTACCCCATTTTGTTGAGGAGAGTACCTGCAAGTAACTTCTCTCTTTATACCTGCATTCCACAAGTAATCATTGAATTCATTTGAAAAATACTCTCCCCCTCCATCTGACCTTAGTCTCTTCAATTTTTGACCTGTAATCCTTTCTGCATATGCATGATAGTGTTTAAATGTATTAAACACTTCTGACTTTTCTTTAATCACATAAATTGTTATCCATCTGGTAGCATCATCAACATATATGACATAATATCTTGAACCATTTATACTAAAGTCCTTTGAAGGACCCCACACATCTGTATGCACCAACTCAAGTCTTTCTGAATACATAAACCCATGCTTGGAATAGGATTGCTTATGAGCCTTACCTAATTGACATGCCTCACATCTGTATGTCATATGTTGACCTGCAATGTTAGGCAACCCAAGCACTGAATCATTATTAATCATGTCTTTGATACCTCTTTCATTGAAGTGTCCAAGTCTTTTGTGCCAAAGATCTAATTCTGACACCTTCTGCTCTCCATATGTGAACATAGCATGTCCAACATTTCCTTGTACCTTCAATGTGAAGAGCCTCCCTTCCTTCTTTCCTGTAACAACCTGTTTATATCCTTGACTAGGGTCTTCAACATAGACTCCATCATTGGTGAACCTTACCTCATATCCTTTTTCCACAATTTGACCTACACTGATCAAATTCTTTGGAATTGTGGGAACATAAAGAACCTTACTCAGAAGAGTGCTCCCATCTTTAGCCTTGACTGAACCAATTGACTTTACCTTATGCTTTGTATTATCACCTGTCTGAACTGTATGGTTAATTGCATTATGATCTAGATCAGTCATCAAAGCAATATTTCCACTTAAATGATTACTACATCCTGAATCAATATAGAACACTCTCATGTCCTCATGTGAGGTTTCATATGTTGCATTCATAATGAGAGTCGAATCCTCCTTCTGATCTGATGCATAGTTGTAGTAGGTGTTATTATAGGATTGATTTTGGAAGCTTCTTCCTCCACCTCTTCCAAAAGAATTCCTACCACCTCTACCTCTGAAATTTCCTCTCTGAAATCTACCACCTCTTGCTCTTTGATTAAAGTTCTGATAATTACCATTGTTCTGATTATTGTGCCAACAATCATGAGATAGATGATTGGTCTTACCACATATCCAACAAGCTCTTGCTTTATCTTTGTTGTTTCTGCCTCTTCCTCTATTTCTGCCATTTCCTTTTCCTCTTATGAAATTTGCTTGGTTTGAAGTACCTTCTTCTTCACCTGATTGTTGCTTTCCTTTGTTAGCTTTCTTCTTGTCTTTAGAGTACATTGCATGACCTGCACTCTTATCAACATCTCCTTTGACATCATTCTCAAAAGTTAGCATATGACCTAACAATTGATTCAAATCAGGAGTAAAGTGATCTAATGAAAGTTCTGTAGACAAAATAAAGGGCTTCCACTTCTCATCTCCTCTTAGCCCTGTGAGAATTTGTCTTACCAATTTATCTTCTTCAATATCTTCATCCACTGCACCTAAAGAATCTGCAATGTCCTTCATCTTTGTCACATAATCAAAGATTGATTGTGAGGCCTTCTTTTTGAAAGTAGTAAATTCTGCCCATAGTAAAGCCTTCCTTGATTTGGTTGTGTTTTGGAAATGCTCTTCCAAAGCATTCCAAATGTCACTTGCACTTTCAAGTCCTCTAATGTGAGGAAGCAAATAGTCATTGACTGCCATGTAGATTATGCTCCTTGCTTGAGCATCCTTCTTCATCCAATTCTTTAGATCTGACAGTTCTTCCCTAGTTGGAACACTAGGATCTCTGAACTGAGGCTTCTCTTCTTCACCTGTAATGTATGCTATCAAATCTTTGCTCATCAGATGAGCTTCCATTCTCATAGACCAAGCTGGATAGTTCTTTCTATCCAACTTTTCAATTTGGAGACTATCTCCCATCCTTGCTTCACCTGTAGTCTCAAAACTTTAGACTTTACAAGGAATAAATGTACCTTAACTTCGAGTGTTGCTTCTTCTGATCCTTTTGATAATCTTTGCTTGTCTCCCTTCAATCTTTCTTCAACACTTTATCCTTCTGAACCTTCAAGATGTAGAATTTGTATATCTACAACAATCGGAGTCTTCCTTTCCTTAATTTTGACACAACCTGCTCTGATACCACTGATGGAGAGTGTTAATCTCCAAAAGAACAAGCTATCCTTGGTATTAGATCACCTCTAGACCAAGAATAACTTTAGACTCCACATAATTTTGGAAATCCACTAACACATTACCAAGAAGTTGACTAACTGTGAAGAAATCACTTCTCTAAAAAGTCTGCTGCAGATTAATCACTCATTGACTAATCAATCCTGTAAAGTTTTTAATAAAACTTTGCACAATGCTTCGCCTTAAGGTTGCGCACCTTCTCTAACTTAAATCATTGCAAATGATTCAGTATACTCTGAGAAATCATACAAACAATTTACCTATGTGTAAAATACCTTCTCTGTAGTAGCGACTTTGACACCTGTAACTTCTTAGCTATAGTTCTCCCAATGTCGAACCCGTTTGATCAAGATCTTTTAGCCATAGATGGCTTACCTTTCAACTTAAATTTTGAGCCCTGAGTTGTGTAAAACTTTACACCATGCACTGAGCAATGTTCATTTCTCTGAACATGAAATCTGCGCCAGTTTTGTCGACTCTCAGAACATTATCACATATGAATGTTCCTATGCAAAATTCTCTTAACCTGATGACAATTAGAATCTCAAATTCTAGCCATAGATTGATTAACTATGGACTTAGATATGTTCAGAAGGATTCCTCAAAAGATTAACTATAGAAGTAGCAGACAGCAAAACATCGGGCGCAAGATTTTCTTGATTACTCAGAAAAGTTACAACTCCATTGAGAAAGTTACTCAACTAACTTTCTTGTGTCCAATGACACTCTCTACATCTGATTTCTCTCTTCCTATCTTCTATACTACATGCCCCGACTTTTTCCAAAACATATATAGGCAAATATATACAAAATTATGACTAATCAAAAGTGTAAGTCACCTATATCTGAACTAATGTACATATGTGTACATATCTTTGAATTTCTGAGTATGTCCTTCCTTCAACCTTCTGAATTTGTTCTCTTCTTAATCTCTTGACTTCATTTCTTCATAAACCTTCAATTGATGATTGGCATGCACCAACATATATATATGTGCATGTGTATGTAATATGCATGTGTGTATGTATGTATGTGTGTGTGTACATGCATATGTGTGTGTATGTATGTATGCGTATGTGTATGTATACATATGTGAGTATGTATTTATATGTGTGTGTGTATGTAGTATGCATGTGTGTATGTATGTATGTGTGTGTACAATCAAATATGTTTGTATGTATCTCTCTCTTTCTTTCATCTCTCTCTCTCTCTCACTCTATATCAAGTGAAAACAAAACAATCACTTACATCCATGTAATTGTTTGGAGCGTTGTCGTCAAAGTCCACTTAATGTTCTCCTTCGTTGAATTCCAAAGAATTGATGCCAAAAATCTCTTGCAAAACAAAAGAAAAGAGAAATTCATAAATCCTAATCCTAAAACCCTAACCCTAAAACATGTATATGTGTGTATGTATATGTGATGTGTGTGTATGTGTATGTGCATGTATTCATGTGTCTGTATACATATGTGAGTGTGTATACATATGTGAGTGTGTATATATATGTGTGTGTGCATGTAATATGCATGTGTGTATGTATGTATGTGTGTGTGTACATGCATATGTGTGTGTATGTATGTATGCATATGCATGTGTGTATGCACATATGTGTGTGTATACATATGTGAGTGTGTATGTAATATGCATGTGTTTATGTATGTATGTATGTGTGTGTACATGCAAATATGTGTGTATGTATGTATGTGTGTGTGTACATGCATATGTGTGTGTATGTATGTATGCATATGCATCTCTGTATGCACATATGTGCGTGTATACATATGTGAGCGTGTATTTATATGTGTGTGTGTATGTAGTATGCATGTGTGTATGTATGTATGTGTGTGTACAATCAAATATGTGTGTATGTATCTCTCTTTCTTTCATCTCTCTCTCTCTCTCACTCTATATCAATTGAAAACAAAACAATCACTTACATCCATGTAATTGTTTGGAGTGTTGTCTTCAAAGTCCACTTAATGTTCTCCTTCATTGAATTCCAAAGAATTGATGCCAAAAATCTCCTACAAAACAAAAGAAAAGAGAAATTCATAAACCCTAATCCTAAAACCCAACCCTAAAACATGTATATGTATGTATGTGTGTATGTGTGCATGTGTATGTGCATGTATTCATGTGTGTGTATACATATGTGAGTGTGTATACATATGTGAGTGTGTATATATATGTGTGTGTGCATGTAATATGCATGTGTGTATGTATGTGTGTGTGTACATGCATATGTGTGTGTATGTATGTATGCATATGCATGTGTGTATGCACATATGTGTGTGTATACATATGTGAGTGTGTATGTAATATGCATGTGTTTATGTATGTATGTGTGTGTACATGCAAATATGTGTGTATGTATGTATGCATATGCATGTGTGTATGTATGTATGCATATGCATGTGTGTATGTATACATGTGTGTGTGTAAATGTGTGTATGTATATGCATGTGTGTATCTAATATGCATGTGTGTATGTAATGTGCATGTTTGTATGTAATATGCATGTTTGTATGTATATGTGTGTATGCATGTGAGTATGTAATATGTATGTGTATGTGTATGCATGTGTGTATGTAATATGTATGTGAGTGTGTATGTAATATGCATGTGTGCATGTAATATGTATGTGAGTATGTGTATGCATATGTGTGTGTATGTATGTATGCATCTGTCTCTCTATCTCATTCTCTTTCTATTTCATCTCTCCCTCTTTCATCTCTCTCTCTTTGTATCTAATATGCATGTGTGTATGTAATGTGCATGTTTGTATGTAATATGCATGTATGTATGTATATGTGTGTATGCATGTGAGTATGTAATATGTATGTGTATGTGTATGCATGTGTGTATGTAATATGTATGTGAGTGTGTATGTAATATGCATGTGTGCATGTAATATGTATGTGAGTATGTGTATGCATATGTGTGTGTATGTATGTATGCATCTGTCTCTCTATCTCATTCTCTTTCTATTTCATCTCTCCCTCTTTCATCTCTCTCTCTTTCATCTCTCTTTCTCTTTCACTCTCTCTCTATCTTTCTCTTTCATCTCTCTCTCTTTCTTTCTCTCTCTCTCTTTATGTTTCTCTAGATCTCTATCTTTCTTTCATCTCTCTCTCTATCTCACTCTACATCAATCGAAAACAAAACAATCACTTACATCGATGTAATTGTTTGGAGGGTTGTCCTCAAGGTCCACTTAATGTTGCCCTTCATCGAATTCCAAAGATTTGATGCCAAAAAGCTCCTTCAAAACAAAAGAGAAGAGAAATCAGAAAAGGGAAAACACAAAGAAAGAGAAAGGGTGCTACAATATGTGCAATTCTTACAGAAATTTCAGATCTAGAGAAACAGAGATGTAGAGAGAGAGAGAGAGAGAGTGAGTGAGAAGCAATACGCCAACGCAAATAATGAAGAATTCTTAGATCAGTAGAGAGAGTTAATGATAGGTTGTGAATGAAAGCTACTTTTATTTTAATAATATTTTATTTTTTTCATATATGTATATTAGTTTCTATTTACTAATTTAATTTCTTTTGCAGGCTCGAATGTCACTAATATGTGGGCTTTTGGATAGCATATTAGAATCAAAGCCAGTGAATCTTTATGTAAAACAGAGGATTCTAGTATTGTTGCTTTATTCAAGCAACTATCACGTGCTAGCTCAAAAGACACGAACCTTATAGAAGGCGAACTTGGTTATGTAGGAACTATTGTTGGCATCTACCAAATTTCATTTCGTACATTCAAACATGTAGAAAAAAGTTTACATTTTTTATGATAGAGCTAGTTATTTTTTTAAGCACCTAATAATGGGTTTTTGTTTTTATATATTTTGATAGGTCATTTTGAATTGATTGGTTTCGAGCCGAGTATAAAGGTAGTAATTCCACATTAAGAAAGGAATTATCTTGGTTTTGGGCAATTGATTCTTCCAAGGTAATGTGATCTACTAAAGAACCATATATTCTTCCTAGGCATATTGAACAAGCATTTCTTTATAAAAACCCAGATGCTCACCCTTGGTGGCAAGTCATTCATATTCAACCTAGAGGTAGGTCATTGTTTGAACAGTTTATTGTTAGAGAGATCGAAGAAAGTCCTCTTGATGATTCAGCAGCAGATACTGATACATCAACATCTGAAAGAGAAATTAGAATCATTATACATGATAATGATACTAATCTTTTTGATGAAGAGGATAATACTCTACATGCTGATTCTACTACTGAGGAAGAGGAATTACCAAAAATCGATATTAATCCATCAATGGATGATATGACTCATGAGAACACAGATTTAACAATAGAAGAAATAAATGAAATCAATAAGGATAATGAAGATGAGATTATATTGATGTCTTACCAAAATGATGGCAATAATGAAAACATTTGAGCAGATTAGATAGTAAATTCTACTCTAGTTATCGATCAATAACTTGAAGCTTCGGAATGGATATCAGATAATAGACTCCTACTAAAAAGATGAAATCATGTTCTTTTAAGTTAGAACATGAAGCTCGGGGGTATGCCTAATTATTTTATATATAGCTTTATCATCGAGGAGCAAATTTTTATCATGTATGTATGCATATGTATGTGTATTATATGTATACATATGTTAATATGCATATATATGTATTTCATGTATATGTATGTGTGTGCATCTGTGTGATATATGTATACATGTGTTAGTATGCATATGTGTATATATGCATATGCATTTATGTAAAATATTCATGTATTCATGTAATATATGCAAGTGTTTATAATTTTGTATGCATGTATAAGTATACATTTGTGCACGTAGGCATGTATATGTGATGTTTACATGTATATATGTATATGTGTCTATGTGTAAATGTGTACATGTAAATATGTATGCATGTATATATATATTTATGTGTGCATTTAGGCATGTATGTGTGATGCATAATATATCTACTCCATTTTATATTTATGTATGTGTATCTACATGATGTGTATATATCTTTATATATATTATGATCCTCGTTGATTCGAGTGGCTATATATAGAGGCATAAGGTTGGGAGGAGAGACATCCCTCTAGTAGAACGTCGGAGGAATAGATGCAATGTGTACATATACTTCAATCATATGGCTAAAAGGTTGAATTAGAGTTTCTAAATTAGGGTTTTTAAAACCCTAATATCAAAATTAGTGTTTTCAAAATAGGATTTATTTATTTATTTATTAAATATCAATATATATATATATATATATATATATATATATATATATATATATATATATATATATATATATATATATATATATATATATATATATACATATATATATATATATATATATATATATATATATATATATATATATATATATATATATATATATATATACATATAGATATATCAGTGTGCATGCATGTGTGTATGTATGTGTTTCTATATGTGCGTATGCATGTGTATGTATGTGTATCTATATGTCTGTATGCATGTGTTGTGTGTGTGTGCGTATGCATGTTCATATGTATATATGCATGTAAATATGATTATATGAGTCTATGTGTGTGTACATATGATTATCCATGTGTATGTGTATGTGAGTATGTGTATGTGTATGTGTCTATGTGTATTCATTACATGTGTGTAACTGCATGCATGTGTATGTGTGTGTAAGAATGTGCATGTATGTGAGCATATGTATAAATGTGCATGTATGTGTATATGTGTGTAAATGTGCATGTATGATGTATATGTGTGTGTATGCGTGTATTTGTACCTCTATTCTCACTCTCTTCTCTCTCTCTCTCTCTCATATACATACATTCATACATAAACACACATACTCATATCCACGTATATATACATAAAAGCAATGCTTACCGTGCATTATCGCGACGATGAGCCATAAGTGTCCACATTTCTTTTAGACACCACTTATGCGACCATCCTGTCCCAAACTCTGTCTCAAGTGAACTAAGTATGTATTTTTTATCCCTCTCATCATGCTCACTACAAAAATAAAAGAAAATCATGTAAATAAAACATAAGATATTTATTTCAATTTATATGTAAAATTTATACTTAATTCCATGGTAAGTGGACAATGCCCAGGTAAGAGTCGCATAATGCCCGCATTCTTCTCTTGAACTCCAATCCATTCCCTATGTCCACAATGTTCCCCTTTGGCTCTATATCACACTCTAGCCCTAAGGTGCCTATGCATGTCCTCATAGGCAACTCTGCTCTGCTATCATGATCTGGAGGTGGTATAGGGTTCCTTAAAATAGATAGATAAAAATAAATAAAAATGTGTGTTATAATATCATTAAAAAAGTTTATGAAAAAAAAACATACCTATGAGCAGATAGTTGTCTTCCTGCATGTGATAGTTGTCTTCTCGCATGTGAAGCCGCAGAGGAGTCCTCCTCTGATCGTTGGGTAAGCATCTGGATCGTATAATCTATCTCATCATCAGGCATCTCTGAGTACTCATGCATGATGTACCCTAGAATATCAAACGGAACTCTTGCTCTCATAAGACTTTCTATGAGAGTGAGTTTCACATTTCTCTGTCTATTAGGATCCATAATACCTAACATATAAAACAAAATGGGTTAGAAATCAATATATATATATATATGTGTACATATGTATGTGTGTATATGTGTATTGTGTATATGTGAGTGTGTGTATGCATGTAAACATGTATGTATGCATATGCATGTGCATTATGTACGCAAATGTATGCATGTGTGTGTATGTGTGTGTATGCATGTAAGTATGTATGTATGCATATGCATATGCATATGCATTATGTATGCATATGCATTATGTATGCATATGCATTATGTATGCATATGCATTATGTATGCATATGCATTATGTATGCATATGCATTATGTATGCATATGCATTATGTATGCATATGCATGCATGCATATGTATGTGTGTGTATGTGTCTCTATGTGTGTGTATGCATATATATGTGTGTATGCCTCTATGTGTCTGTCTATGCATATATATGTGTGTATGTGTCCATGTGTGTGTGTATGTGTGTGTGTGTGTGTGTTTATGTGTGTCTCTATGTGTGTCTCTGTGTATATACATTGTATCTATATATATGTGTCTATGCATTTGGATGTATGTGTGTAAATGTGTATGGATGTGTGTATGGATGTGTGTATGTGTCTGTGTAAGTGTGTGTATATGTGTGTGTCTATGTGTGTATATATGTAAGTATCTATATATATGTCTATATGCATGTGTATGTGTGTGTGTAAATATGTGTGGATGTTTGTATGTGAGTGTGTAAGTCTTTATGTGTCTATGTGTTTATGTGTTTGTTTATATATGTGTGTGTGTATCTCTGTGTGTGTAAGTTTATATGTGTGTATGTGTGTGTGTCTATGTGTGTAAGTGTGTGTGTGTGTGTGTATGTCTATGTCTATATGTGTGTGTATGCATGTGTAAATGTGTCTATGTATGTGTGTGTGTCTATGTGTGTGTGTAAATCTGTGTGTATATATGTGTGTATGTGTCCATGTGTGTGTATGTGTCCATGTTTGTGCATGTGTATGTGTATGCATGTAAGCATATACCTATGCATATGCATGTGCATTATGTATGCATGTGTGTGTGTATGTGTGTGTATATGTTTGTATGTCTATGTATGAATGTAAATATGTATGTATGCATATGTGTGTGTATGTCTGTGTATGCATGTAAGTATGTATGTATGCATATGCATATGCATTATGTATGCATATGCATATGCATTATGTATGCATATGCATATGCATTATGTATGCATATGCATATGCATTATGTATGCATATGCATATGCATTATGTATGCATATGTATTCTGTATGCATATGCATTCTGTATGCATATGCATTCTGTATGCATATGCATTCTGTATGCATATGCATTCTGTATGCATATGCATTATGTATGCATGTATGTGTATGTGTGTATATGTCTCTTTACGTGTGTGTGTGTGTGTATGTGTGTGTGTCTCTCTCTACGTGTGTGTGTGTATGTGTGTCTATGTGTGTATATGTATCTGTGTGTATGTGTTTGTATGCATGTAAGCATGTATGTATGCATATGCATATGCATTATGTATGCATATGCATATGCATTATGTATGCATATGCATTATGTATGCATATGCATTATGTATGCATATGCATTGTGTATGCATATGCATTGTGTATGCATATGCATTATGTATGCATATGCATTATGTATGCATATGCATTATGTATGCATATGTATGCATGTGTGTCTATGTGTGTGTATGTCTCTCTACGTGTGCATGTGTGTATGCATATGTATGCATGTATGTGTATGTGTGTGTATGCATGTAATTATGTATGTATGCATATGCATATGCATTATGTGTGTATGTGTCTATGTGTCTATGTGTCTATGTGTCTATGTGTGTATGTGTCTATGTGTGTATGTGTGTGTGTGTGTCTATGTGTGTATGTGTGTGTATGCATGTGTATGTGTGTGTAAATATGTGTGTATATGTGTGTGTATGTGTCTATGTGTATGTATGTGTCTATGTGTGTGTACGTGTATGCATGTGCATTATGTATGCATATGTGTGTGTATGTGTGTGTATGTGTCTATGTCTGTATATGTGTATGCATGTATCTATGGATATGCATGTGCATTATGTATGCATATGTATGCATATGTATGCATATGTGTGTGTGTATGCATGTAAGTATGTATGTATGCATATGTATATCCATTATGTATGCATATGTATATGCATTATGTACGCATATGTATATGCATTATGTATGCATATGTATGCATGTATATGTATGTGTGTGTATGTCGCTCTATGTGTGTGTGTACACATATATGTGTGTGTATGTGTTTATGTGTGTATGTGTGTATGTGTGTATATGTGTGTGTGTGTGTGTGTCTATGTGTGTACGCATGTGTATGTGTGTGTATGCATGTAAGCATGTATGTATGCATATGAATGTGCATTATGTATGCATATGTATGTATGTGTGTATGTGTGTATGTGTGTGTATCTATATATATGTGTCTGTATGCATGTGTATGTGTCTGTGTAAATGTGTGTGGCTGTGTGTGTGTGTGTAAGTGTGTCTGTGTCTATGTGTGTGTGTGTATTTGTGTGCATGTGTATGTGTGTGTGTGTGTGTCTATGTGTGTATGTGTGTGTATCTATGTGTGTATATACATGTGTATCTATATATATGTGTCGGCCTACATGTGTATGTGTGTGTGTAAATGTGTATGGATGTGTGTGCGTGTGTATGTGTGTATGAGTGTGTATGTGTTTATGTGTGTGTATGTGTCTATGTGTGTGTATGTGTGTATGTGTGTATGTGTATGCATGTATGTATGCATATGCATGTGCATTATGTATGCATATGTGTGTGTATGCGTGTGTATGCATTTTGTATGCATATGTGTGTGTGTATGCATTAAGTATGTGTATGTATGCATGTGCATTATGTATGCATGTAAGTATGTATGTATGCATATGCATATGCATTATGTATGCATATGTATGCATGTATGTGTATGTGTGTGTATTTCTCTCTATGTGTGTGTATGCATATATGTGTGTGTATGTGTGTGTGTGTGTATGTGTGTGTATGTGTGTATGCATGTGTATGTGTGTGTGTATGCATCATTATGTGTGTATGTGTCTTTGTATGTATGTGTGTGTGTATATGTGTGTGAATGTGTGTGTATGTCTATGTGTATGTGTGTGTCTATGAGTGTGTATGTGTTTATGTGTGTATGTGTCTATGTGTGTGTATGTGTCTATGTGTGTATGTGTATGTATGTATGTATGTATGCATGTATGTATGCATGTATGCATGCATGTATGTATCCATATGTGTGTATGTGTGTGTATGCATTATGTATGCATATGTGTGTGCATACATATATGTATGTATGCATGTATGTATGCATGTATGCATGTATGTATGCATGTATGCATGCATGTATGTATGCATGTATGCATGCATGTATGTATGCATGTATGCATGCATGTATGTATGCATATGTGTGTATATGTGTGTATGCATTATGTATGCATATGTGTGTGTATGAATTATGTATGTGTATGTATGCATGTGCATTATGTATGCATATGTGTGTATGCATGTAAGTATGTATGTATGCATATGCATATGCATTATGTATGCATATGCATATGCATGTATGTGTATGTGTGTATATGCCTCTCTATGTGTGTGTATGCATATATGTGTGTGTATGTGTGTGTATGTGTGTATGCATGTGTATGTGTGTCTATGCATCATTATGTGTGTATGTGTCTATATGTGTATGTATATGTGTGTGTGTATGCGTGTGTGTGTCTATGTGTATGTGTGTGTGTCTATGAGTGTGTATGTGTTTATGTGTTTGTATGTGTCTATGTGTGTATGTGTCTATGTGTGTATGTGTATGCATGTATGTATGCATATGTGTGTGTATGTGTGTGTATGCATTATGTGTGCATACTTGTGTGTATGCATTATGTATGTGTATGTATGCATGTGCATTATGTATGTATTATGTATGCATATGTGTGTGTATGCATATGTGTGTGTGTGTATGCATGTATATATGTGTGTATGTGTGTATATGTGTGTGTATATGTGTGTGTATATGTGTGTGTATGTGTGTATGTGTCTATATGTATGTGTGTGTGTCTATGTGTATGTGTGTGTGTATGTGTGTATATGTGTGTGTATACATATGTATGTGTGTGTATGCATATGTATGTGTGTGTGCGTGCATACTTGGCTTGAACGAGTGCGATCTTGCTCTCTCTCTCTCTCTCTCTCTCGTGCATCCAAATCCCGGCACAAATGTGCCGGGAGAAATCAAATTTGCTTTTAATGTTCCAGAGCGTCGCTCTAGAACACAAGACGTCACTTATGCAACGTTAAAACGTCGCAGCCAATTTGCCAACATCGCAAATAGCGTCGCTAATTAACGATGCTATTTGCGACATATAGTTTTAGCATCGCATAAATGACGCTAGCATCGCTTATGCGACCACCAGTCGTAAAAGAAAAAACCAAAAAGAGGGCCGTCGCTTATACGACGGTAGCATCGCATAAGCAACAGATCCCTTTTTTTTCAATTCGGGGGCATCGCTATGCCCCCCTATTTCTTGTAGTGATGGCATGTCAGAGCGGAATAAGTTTGTTCCGAGGGGGAAGCTTCCTCAATGAATGGTGGATCCACAATTGTTTCCTTTTTTGTTTCATCGAATAAAAACTTGATATTTGGACAACACAATAATATCGTCGGGCTGTGTGAATCCAGCCTTATTTGTGATGCAAAAGAGCTCGCATTCATGTCAGACTCTATGGGCAACACGTACATCTGTTTACTGACTTCCTAAACATCATACTAGAAAAGTTGATAGACTGTAGACACCAATAAGGGCTTCACCAATAAGGTCTTGCTTCCAATTGATTTGTTTTTGGAGTTCCAGAGATCGACCAACGACCCTTCATAACCAAAGGGATTTAGGGCAAGCAAAGAGCAGGTGGCCAATATCCTATTTGTTACGGCAACATCGCTTGTCATAGAAATCATGAGAATCATGAGATTGATCGATAACCATGGCATGTCAGAGCGGAATAAATTTGTTTCTTTTTTTTTTTATCGAACAAAAACTTGATATTTGGACAACACAATAGTATCATCGGACTGTGTGAATCCAGCCTTATTTGTGATGCGAAAAAGCTCACATTCATGTCAGTTCTATGGGCAACACGTACATCTATTTACTGACTTCTTGAACGTCATACTGGAAAAGCCGATAGACTCTAGAGATATATAAGCACACGCGACTGAGAGAAAGTTTTACTCGTCTGAAGAACAAATGGGTCGCGACTCGTGACTCGCGATAACGTTAGATATCATCCATTTTGATTCTTGTGCTTTGATTTTAGAAGGCCACAGGATTGAGAATTAAACTTCAAGGGGAGGGGAAAACAGAAAAGAGGAACGCATACACAACGGCAAAGTAACTGGAAAAGCTACTCAACTTCTTCAACTCTGTTGTTCGGGAGGCATACTATTATTAACAAGGGCTAAATTTGACGGCTTTTTACTTGTCAGAAGAGTAATTTTGCCTGTCAACACAGGCTAGAAACATCTATTGTCAAATGACGGGCTCATGTGTATACTTACCTTTCAGTAGACATGTGGGGTGGCAAATTGCAATGGGCATTCGATTTTTTTTTTTTAAGGGAGGTTGGGCCGAGGCCTACTCCTCGAGGCTTTAACTTTGAAACTGCAATTGTACAAGGAAGGGCAGAGTACCCATGGGACCCTTCTTTTCTCACAAGGAGAGGGGTTTACATAGCTGGGTTAAATTGCGGTCACATCTACCACGAGGCAGGACAAATGGTGGCACATCAGCCACAAGGTACAACTTTCCAAGTAAACATGTCCCTCACATGGTGCCGGTGGGGATTGAACCTTTGCTCCCACCTCAATAGGCAAGAGGCCCAACCACCCAGACAAACGGCTTAGGATGGACAAATTCGGGTATGCGGCCAATGTACAAATCGGTCTCGACTGAGCAATGGGCAATGGGTGGACAAAAGTGAGTGGATGCACTGGCCAATGGCCAGTGCATGAACTGAGAGCATCTGAATTTTCCCCTCCTTCCTGGTATGATAGAACGTCGTCCTTTTCTTCTATAGCATCCCTGCTTTTCTCCCCTCTTTGATATCAGTTTTTCCTCCTTTATTTCTGCTGCATACGTCTCTCCTCATTGACCAGATAATCCTCCTGCTTCGAAACATTCCCTGCCCAGCCAGAATATCGATTGGCCTCCTCTTTCTTCTCTTCTTTTCCTCATGAGCATGCGCACATAGACACCATCCCCGCTTTCCTCCACCTTTTCCTCCTTCTTTTTTTTTTAAATGGAGGTTCGGCCGAGGCCTACTCCCCCGGACCTTAACTTTGAAATTGCAACTGTACAAGAAAGGGCATAGTACCCATGGGACCCCCCGTATCCCACAAGAACAGGGGTTTACAAGATTGGGTTGAATGGGGTTCTTTGAGCCCTTTGCTCTTAAGAGATCCATTAGACAAGGTTGTACTCTTGCTCCCCTTCTATTTGCTATTGCGAGTGACTCTCTATGTTGGCTTGTTAAGGATGCTATGGAAAAAGGGCTTATAAAAGGTATTTTGATAAACAAATAGGGCTCCAAATGTTTGCTAATAATACCAATGTGCTTATTAATGCTGATGATCAATCTGCCTCTGTTTTCCTTGAATGCTTGAATACTTTATGTCTTGCTAGTGGGTCTACGGTAAACCACCTTAACGTGGGCTTTAAGGCTTCTAATAATTGCATTCCTCAAGTGGTTTGTGTCATTGGTTGTAATATTATTAGGGTGGGGGGAAATTTTAGGCTCTTAGGGATTCCTATGGGGTTTAATGTCACTCTTGAACAGAGATGGCAGTGGGTCCTTAATAAATTCGGGTCCAAGATCTTTAGTTGGTATAACAGTCAAAGCTCCCTCTCTCATAGGTCTTTTGTGCTTAATAAATACATTCTGCCTTCTTTGAATTATTTCCTTTCTTGTTGGCTTCCATCTCGTAAGCAACTTAATCAGGCTATTTGTTTAGCAAAAAGATTCGTTTGGGGAGGAGATAATCAAATTCAAAAGTGCACCAAGGTTTCCTCGGAGATTTGCTGTCTACCCAAAAAGGAAGGTGGTTTGGGTATTTGATATCCAATAAAAATGGCTGAGAATATTGTGGCCAAGTGGATCCACAAATGTGTTTCTTCTACAAATTTATGGTCTATTTTTATTAAAAGAAAAACTAAACAACTTTTTTACATGAAGGGATATAAGTCTTGGACTGGGTCCAACCTTTGGGACATAATGATTTCTCCTCAAAGTTACTATCTTGTTGAAAGCTCTCTCATCACTAGACTTTGGAAAATCTGGATGAGGGTGAAAAGTGAATTCACACATGATTGGAGTATGTTGACTAAGAAGAACTTTATTTTGCAGGAATCACCTTGGGTAGGATGGCTTGCTCATTGGACTAAAGTTCCTCTAGACATTAAAGAGCATAAATGTAGCAAGGCTAGTGTTTTGTCCTAGGAAAACTTTAGGGAACAAGATAACCCAATGATTGGTGATCTCATTAATAGTCTTACTAACATCTCCTCTACTTGTAAATAGGTGTCGAAGCAAAGGAGGAACATGCTTACTGCCAAGTTAAGGAACTGTTGTGACAAGATCATCACAATGAAAGAAGTGATTGCTGCCATCTTGAAGAAGTTCAAAAATTCCAAAGTATTTGTTGAGATTATAAAAGAGAAGCTGGAGGAGTAGGAATGCTTCTATACATCATCAAAACTTAAGCTTGAATGTTTCCCTTCTTGTATTGCATAAAGAGTTGTATATTACTGGATCTAATCGTATAAAAGCTATCAGGGATGCTCCCCAGGATTGCTTAACAAAAAATGAAATTGTTTCCTCCTACCCTTACACCAAATGGAAAAAATTGATGCTTGACTTGTATTGCCCTAAAAGGCTTCTCATGTTGTGTAATCTTTAGCTTGTATCGGCCTAGCAGATGAGGTGGACATCCTACCCATGTACAATGTAAGTGTGTATGTGTCTATGTGTGTATGTGTGTGTATATGTGTGTGTCTATGTGTCTATATATGTAAGTATCTATATATATGTCTATATGCATGTGTATGTGTGTGTGTAAATATGTGTGGATGTGTGTATGTGTGTGTGTGTAAGTCTGTATGTGTCTATGTGTTTATGTGTTTGTTTATATATGTGTGTGTGTATCTTTGTGTGTGTAAGTTTATATGTGTGTATGTGTGTGTTTCTGTGTGTGTAAGTATGTGTGTCTATGTCTATGTGTGTATGTGTGTGTATGCATGTGTAAATGTGTCTTTTTTATGGTGTGTCTATGTGTGTGTGTAAATCTGTGTGTATATATGTGTGTATGTGTCCATGTGTGTGTATGTGTCCATGTGTGTGCATGTGTCCATGTGTGTGCATGTGTATGTGTATGCATGTAAGCATATATCTATGCATATGCATGTGCATTATGTATGCATGTGTGTGTGTATGTGTGTGTATATGTTTGTATGTCTATGTATGAATGTAAATATGTATGTATGCATATGTGTGTGTATATGTGTGTATGTTTGTGTATGCATGTAAGTATGTATGTATGCATATGCATATGCATTATGTATGCATATGCATTATGTATGCATATGCATTATGTATGCATATGCATATGCATTACGTATGCATATGCATATGCATTATGTATGCATATGCATTCTGTATGCATATGCATTCTGTATGCATATGCATTACGTATGCATATGTATGCATGTATGTGTATGTGTGTATATGTCTCTTTATGTGCGTGTGTATGTGTGTGTGCATGTATGTATGCATATGCATATGCATTATGTATGCATATGCATTATGTATGCATATGCATTATGTATGCATATGCATTATGTATGCATATGCATTATGTATGCATATGCATTATGTATGCATATGCATTATGTATGCATATGCATTATGTATGCATATGCATTATGTATGCATATGCATTATGTATGCAAATGTATGCATGTATGTGTATGTGTGTGAATGTCTCTCTACGTGTGCATGTGTGTATGCATATGTATGCATGTGTGTGTATGTGTGTGTATGCATGTAATTATGTATGTATGCATATGCATTATGTGTGTATGTGTGTATGTGTGTATGTGTGTATGTGTGTGTGTCTATGTGTGTATGTGTGAGTATGCATGTGTATGTGTGTGTAAATATGTGTGTATATGTGTGTGTATGTGTCTATGTGTATGTATGTGTCTATGTGTGTGTATGTGTATGCATGTGCATTATGTATGCATATGTGTGTGTGTATGTGTGTGTATGTCTCTATGTCTGTATATGTGTATGCATGTATCTATGCATATGCATGTGCATTATGTATGCATATGTATGCATATGTGTGTGTGTATGCATGTAAGTAGGTATGTATGCATATGTATATCCATTATGTATGCATATGTATCCATGTATGTGTATGTGTGTGTATGTCTCTCTATGTGTGTGTGTACACATATGTGTGTGTGTGTGTTTATGTGTGTATGTGTGTATGTGTGTATGTGTGTATGTGTGTATGTGTGTGTGTATGTGTGTGTGAGTGTCTATGTGTGTATGCATGTGTATGTGTGTGTATGCATGTAAGCATGTATGTATGCATATGCATGTGCATTATGTATGCATATGTATGTATGTGTGTGTATCTATATATATGTGTCTGTATGCATGTGTATGTGTGTGTGTAAATGTGTGTGGATGTGTGTGTGTGTAAGTGTGTGTGTGTGTGTGTGTCTATGTGTGCGTGTGTATTTGTGTGCATGTGTATGTGTGTGTGTGTGTGTCTATGTGTGTATGTGTGTGTATCTATGTGTGTATATACGTGTGTATCTATATATATGCGTCGGTCTGCATGTGTATGTGTGTGTGTAAATGTATATGGATGTCTGAGTATAAGTGTGTATGTGTCTATGAGTGTGTATGTGTTTATGTGTGTGTATGTGTCTATGTGTGTGTATGTGTCTATGTGTGTATGTGTATGCATGTATGTATGCATATGCATGTGCATTATGTATGCATATGTCTGTGTATGTGTGTGTATGCATTTTGTATGCATATGTGTGTGTGTATGCATTAATTATGTGTATGTATGCATGTGCATTATGTATGCATATGTGTGTGTATGCATGTAAGTATGTATGTATGCATATGCATATGCATTATGTACGCATATGTATGCATGTATGTGTATGTGTGTGTATTTCTCTCTATGTGTGTGTATGTGTGTGTGTATGTGTGTGTATGTGTGTATGCATGTGTATGTGTGTGTATATGCATCATTATGTGTGTATGTGTCTATGTGTCTATGTCTGTATGTGTGTGTGTGTGTATATGTGTGTTTATGTGTGTGTATGTCTATGTGTATGTGTGTGTCTATGAGTGTGTATGTGTGTATGTGTGTATGTGTCTATGTGTGTGTATGTGTCTATGTGTGTATGTGTATGCATGTATGTATGCATGTATGTATGCATATGTGTGTATGTGTGTGTATGTGTGTGTATGTGTGTGTATGTGTGTGTATGCATTATGTATGCATATGTGTGTGTATGCATTATGTATGCATATGTGTGTGTATGCATTATGTATGTGTATGTATGCATGTGCATTATGTATGCATATGTGTGTATGCATGTAAGTATGTATGTATGCATATGCATATGCATTATGTATGTATATGCATATGCATGTATGTGTATGTGTGTATATGTCTCTCTATGTGTGTGTATGCATATATGTGTGTGTATGTGTGTATGTGTGTGTATGTGTGTGTATGTGTGTATGCATGTGTATGTGTGTGTATGCATAATTATGTGTGTATGTATATGTGTGTGTATGTGTGTGTGTGTATCTATGTGTATGCGTGTGTGTCTATGAGTGTGTATGTGTTTATGTATGTGTATGTGTCTATGTGTGTGTATGTGTCTATGTGTGTGTGTATGTGTGTGTATGCATTATGTGTGCATATGTGTGTGTATGTATTATGTATGTGTATGTATGCATGTGCATTATGTATGCATTATGTATGCATATGTGTGTGTATGCATATATGTGTGTGTGCATGTATGTGTGTGTATGCATGTATTTGTGTGTGTATGTTTGTATATGTGTGTGTAAATGTGTGTGTATGTGTGTGTGTGTGTCTATGTGTATGTGTGTGTGTCTATGTGTATGTGTGTGTGTCTATGTGTATGTGTGTGTGTCTATGTGTGTATATGTGTGTGTGTATGCATATGTATGTGTGTGTATGTGTGTGTGTGCATGCATACTTGGCTTCAACGAGTGTGATCTTGCTCTCTCTCTCTCTCTCTCTCGTGCATCCAAATCCGGGCACAAATGTGCTGGGAGAAATCATTTTTTTTTTTAATGTTCCAAAGCGTTGCTCTGGAACACAAGACGTATAGTTTTAGCATCACATAAGTGATGCTATCATCGCTTATGTGATGACCAAGAAAAAACTAAAAAGAGGACCGTCGCATAACATAAGCAACACATCCCTTTTTTTTCAAGTCGAGGGCGTCGCTACGCCCCCCTATTTCTTGTAGTGATGGCATGTCAGAGCGGAATAAGCTTGTTCCGAGGGGGAAGCTTCCTCAATGAATGGTGGATCCACAATTATTTCCTTTTTTGTTTCATCGAATAAAAACTTGACATTTGGACAACACAATAATATCGTCGGGCTGTGTGAATCCAGCCTTATTTGTGATGCAAAAGAGCTCGCATTCATGTCAGACTCTATGGGCAACACATACATCTGTTTACTGACTTCCTGAACGTCATACTAGAAAAGCTGATAGACTGTAGACACCGATAAGGGCTTGCTTCCAATTGATTTGTTTTTGGAGTTCTAGAGATCGACCAAGGACCCTTCATAACCGAAGGGATTTAGGGCAAGCAAAGAACAGGTGGCCAATATCCTCTTTGTTACGGCAACATCGCTTGTCGTAGCAATCATGAGAATCATGAGATTGATCGATAACCATGGCATGTCAGAGCGGAATAAATTTGTTTCTTTTTTTGTTTTATCAAACAAAAACTTGATATTTGGACAACACAATAGTATCATCGAACTGTTTGAATCCAGCCTTATTTGTGATGCAAAAAAGCTCGCATTCATGTCAGATTCTATGGGCAACACGTACATCTGTTTACTGACTTCCTGAACGTCATACTGGAAAAGCTGATAGACTCTAGAGATCCCTCACATGGTGCCGGTGGGGATTGAACCCTTGCTCCTGCCTCAAGAGGCAAGAGGCCCAACCACCCAGACAAATGGCTTAGGATGGACAAATTCGGGTATGCGGCCAATTTACAAATCGGTCTCGGCTGAGCAATGGGCAATGGGTGGACAAAAGTGAGTGGATGCACTGGCCAATGGCCATATGAAACCTGGTTAGGCACTACATGATGGGAGCTAAAATCTGAGGATGCATCATGTTGTCGCTTGTCACATGATATATTGCAGAATGAACAGATAAATTAGTTGGTTCTTCTGGGATTCAATCAACATTGTCTTTCATTACAAATAAAAGGCCCATTTTCGTGCGAAATATTTGTTTTCTTATTGGTTTTCTGCCCGATGGAGAGTTAGAGGGACGCAACTTGACACCTTAGGGTGGTTTCAGACTGAGGCTCCGGAACTCATGTATAAAAATGACTAGTTCCACCCGGAAAAGGCAACAGCTTAAAAAATATTCTGCCTTTGTATTCACACAAGGTGGTGGAACAGAATAAAATTTTGTCAAGAAAATTCTGACTTGGCAACGCTCAACTCGTCAAGCAGAGGACAAAACTAAATTTTAGTGCAAAAATAGCATGCAGGTGTAGAACTCTACTTGGGGCGGAGGTGGGGGGGGGGTTGGATCAGAAAACCTCAGGATGTTCCGCCTACTCAGCATTGTGCAGCAGCACTGCCGCCGCACAGTCTGAATAAAACTCAAAGGAACGTGCCCACATGGCACTGTTTGATTTGCTTATGCGTGCAGCACAAGTGTGCCACCGTGCATTGTGAAATGGGCCTTAGTCATTTCAACCCTTTGTTAGGCTTCGTGGGCGCAGGGACCCAAAACTTCAAATTAGAATCGCGTGCCAAATCCCGATATAGTCTAGACAGTTGCATCTTTTTTTTTGGATAAACAAGAAAGAAACATTAAATTAATCAAGAGTATACATTGTACATGGGTAGGATGTCCACCTCATCTGCTAGGCCAATACATGCTAAAGATTACACAACATGAGAAGCCTTTTAGGGCAATACAAGTCAAGCATCAATTTTTTCCATTTGGTGTAAGGGTAGGAGGAAACAATTTCATTTTTGGTTAAGCAATCTTGGGGAGCATCCCTAATAGCTTTTATACGATTAGATCCAATAATATACAACTCTTTATGCAATACAAGAAGGGAAACATTCAAGCTTAAGTTCTGATGATGTATACAAGCATTCCTACTCCTCCATATGGTCCAGAGGATAGAACCTCTCTATCAGTTCCATAGGACCACATCCATATCAACACAGCATCCCAATAAAATTTCCACAAAGGAAAGAGGTCCTCTATTTATGTAGGAGATGACTCTGCTGATGACTTTCCAATGAGACTTGGCCACATGACAATTCACACTACAACATATCAGGGGCATACCGACGTTGCCCATACCGACGGTCATGCCTCGGCATCAGTATGACCGTTGAAAATGCTTGAAAACCCACGGATGCAATACCGATGATCATTTAATCGTCGGCGTCTGTATGATTGCCGATATAGGTGTCGGTACTTTACTATAAATTACCGATGCTTATACCGATGCTTATACCGATGCTTATACCGAGGCAATGTTTTAACTAGGCCCGAGAGCAAAAATTCGACATTTGCTTGCATTTTGAGCCAAAGTTTGCTACTGTTGATTTTGCACGCGTGAACTACATTCTGCGCCTATTGTGTACACACATCTCTCTTTCGACTATATAGCCAATCCATGAAAGAAGATATATCTGTAATCTCATTATTATCAAGATTACATCTATATCTTTTGTTTCTTCGTCTTTTCGTTTGGAGATTTTGAAGTTCGTGTTCGTACTCGCTAAGGAATGCTTGCATGCATTCGCTATTATATGCTACAAAAGTAGAAACACCATTTTTTTCTTGAAATGTAAATAAAAATGGAACTCCCTTACCTGATAATACCTCATCTGTTATTTTTGAAGAAGACTCGTTGGTCGATACACGTGAAGCTTCTTCATGAACTCTTTCAAGGTACTCACTAATGTAATACATGCACTCTTCAAGCATCCAACCCTTTGCCATGGATCCTTCTGGTTTCGGTCTTTGTTGCACATAACCTTTTAATATTCCCATAAATCGCTCGACCCAAAACATCCATCGAGTGTCAATAACACTTGCAATCTCTATTTCATCTACGAGATGGACTAATAAATGAACCTGAACATCAAAAAATGAAGTAGGAAGTTCTTTCTCCATCAAACATAGTAGCTCTTTGCATTCACGTTTTTTTTGTGGGATCAAGTTTTTGTCAATCTCTTTTGATGTAATCCACCTATAAATATCATAAAAAAAATTATAAAGAAGTTAATTCAAAAATAAAAGATATCCAATATTCATAAATATTAAATATAAAAGGATTATAATTACCTTATCAGTGATCCAAGACGATAGATCACATCTCGTACTCTTTCCGTTGTCGGCGCGAAAGTAACGGGTGGTGGATCAGATCAACCGCTAGAATTACGGCGCATGCCGAGTACTTGGAGCGAACCCAGGCACAGTGAAAGTCTCAAAGACCAATATATAATTTCATAAAAAATATTAGGAGTCAATTACAAAACCATATTCACCGTACTCTTACGAACTTTGGAAATAAACCATTCATCACTTTTGTTTTGAGACATTATCATTCATTCATCCTAGGAAAATCTTTCAAGCATCAATTCAAATATGAAATAAAGGCTTGGATATACTCTATTCACTAGCAAGGATATGTACAAATAATCGATGTGAACTGGACTATTGAGTTTAGCAAATTTCAAAGAAACTACACTTGCTGACATCTATAAGAAAGCGCTATCAGCAGTTATTGTTTGAGTATTTGTTTATACTATGGATAAATCTGACTAAAATGAGATTAGATATATAAGCATTCGCAGGGAGAAATCAGTCCATTCTCACGGGGCAGGTAATGCAGAGAAACGTACGCATTCAACTCATGAATTGAGATGTTGAAGCCAATGTCATGTGTCCGTGCAAAGGTTTCTGACTATAATCAGTTCCATTCACATGGCGTACAGAACATTTGCACGAAGATAAACTAATCAGTTCCATTCACGAAGATAAGCATTCATATATATTTGGGTTGTCCTACGCAGGAAATGGCCAACGATCAGACACGCATACTACTGATCGATGTTCCCTGGAAGATGATGTGTCCGTCAGATCAATTACGTGGAGATTTAGCCTTCAGTGCCGAGTCCTTAAGTGCAGATGATTCATTGGAGAATAAGTGACAAAGTTACCAGATGATTTAACAACGCAGTCAGATGGTTGGAGAGACGATGAAGCATTAACACACTTGTCAGTTTAGATGATCAGAATTGTTCGCTTCGGTAGCTCATACAAAACACATGAATCGACTATCAACTTCAGAGAATTTTGCCGAATTTGACACAACATGATCGAAGAACTCCGTCTATTGTGCTAATCAAGTCGGTGCTGCTTTTCTTTGGATGTCGTTCGTCAGTTCAAGCTTTTTCCCAGCAGTGTCATGATCGTTGTTACAGTAGGAGGATTAGAAGAAAGATCATTAGATCGTTGTGGAAATTTTATTGGGATGCTGTGTTGATATGGATGTGATCCTATAGAACTTATGGAGATGTTCTATCCTCTGGACCATATGGAGGAGTAGGAATGCTTCTATACATCATCAAAACTTAAGCTTGAATGTTTCCCTTCTTGTATTGCATAAAGAGTTGTATATTACTGGATCTAATCGTATAAAAGCTATCAGGCATGCTCCCCAGGATTGCTTAACCAAAAATGAAAGTGTTTCCTCCTACCATTACACCAAATGGAAAAAATTGATGCTTGACTTGTATTGCCCTAAAAGGCTTCTCATGTTGTGTAATCTTTAGCCTGTATTGGCCTAGCAGATGAGGTGGACATCCTACCCATGTACAATGTATACTCTTCATTAATTTAATGTTTCTTTCTTCTTTATCCAAAAAAAAAGATGCAACTGTCTAGACTCTATCGGGATTCGGCACGCGATTCTAATTTGAAGTTTTGGGCCCCTGCGCCCGCGAAGCCTGACAAAGGGTTGAAATGACTAAGGTGTCGAGTTGCGTCCCTCTAACTCTCCATCGGGCAAAAAACCAATAAGAAAACAAATATTTTGCACGAAAATGGGCCTTTTATTTGTAATGAAAGACAATGCTGATTGAATCCCAGAAGAACCAACTAATTTATCTGTTCATTCTGCAATATATCATGTGACAAGCGACAACATGATGCATCCTTGGACTTTAGCTCCCACCATGCAGTGCCTAACCAGGTTTCATATGGCCATTGGCCAGTGCATCCACTCACTTTTGTCCACCCATTGCCCATTGCTCAGCCGAGACCGATTTGTAAATTGGCCGCATACCCGAATTTTTCCATCCTAAGCCGTTTGTCTGGGTGGTTGGGCCTCTTGCCTCTTGAGGCGGGAGCAAAGGTTCAATCCCCACCGACACCATGTGAGGGACATGTTTACTTGGAAAGTTGTACCTTGTGGCTGATGTGCCACCATTTGTCCTGCCTCGTGGTAGATATGACCGTAGTTTAACCCAGCTATGTAAACCCCTCTCTTTGTGAGAAAAGAAGGGTCCCATGGGTACTCTGCCCTTCCTTGTACAATAGCAGTTTCAAAGTTAAAGCGTGGAGGAGTAGGCCTCGGCCCAACCTCTCTTTAAAAAAAAAAATCGAATGCCCATTGCAATTTGCCACCCCACATGTCTACTGAAAGGTAAGTATACACATGATCCCGTCATTTGACAATAGATGTTTCTAGCCTGTTTTGACAGGCAAAATTACTCTTCTGACAGGTGAAAAGCCCTCAAATTTAGGCCTTGTTAATAATAGTATGCCTCCCGAACAACAGAGTTGAAGAAGTTGAGTAGCTTTTCCAGTTATTTTGCCGTTGTGTACGCGTTCCTCTTTTCTGTTTTCCCCTCCCCTTGAAGTTTAATTCTCAATCCTGTGGCCTTCTAAAATCAAAGCACAAGAATCAAAATGGATGATATCTAAGGTTATCGCGAGTCACGAGTCGCGACCCATTTGTTCTTCAGACGAGTAAAACTTTCTCTCAGTCGTGTGTGCTTATATCTCTAGAGTCTATCGCCTTTTCCAGTATGACGTTCAGGAAGTCAGTAAATAGGTGTACGTGTTGCCCATAGAACTGACATGAATGCGAGCTTCTTCGCATCACAAATAAGGCTGGATTCACACAGTCCGATGATACTATTGTGTTGTCCAAATATCAAGTTTTTGTTCGATAAAAAAAAAGAAACAAATTTATTCCGCTCTGACATGCCATGGTTATCGATCAATCTCATGATTCTCATGATTGCTACGACAAGCGATGTTGCCGTAACAAATAGGATATTGGCCACCTGCTCTTTGCTTGCCCTAAATCCCTTTGGTTATGAAGGGTCCTTCGTCGATCTCTGGAACTCCAAAAACAAATCAATTGGAAGCAAGCCCTTATTGGTGAAGCCCTTATTGGTGTCTACAGTCTATCAGCTTTTCTAGTATGACGTTCAGGAAGTCAGTCAACAAATGTACATGTTGCCCATAGAGTCGGACATGAATGCGAGCTCTTTTGCATCACAAATAAGGCTGGATTCACACAACCCGACGATATTATTGTGTTGTCCAAATATCAAGTTTTTATTCGATGAAACAAAAAAGGAAACAATTGTGGATCCACCATTCATTGAGGAAGCTTCCCCCTCAGAACAAACTTATTCCTCTCTGACATGCCATCACTACAAGAAATAGGGGGGCGTAGCGACGCCCCCGAATTGAAAAAAAAGGGATCCGTTGCTTATGCGATGCTACCGTCGCATAAGCGACGGTCCTCTTTTTGGTGTTTTCTTTTACGACCGGTCCTCGCATAAGCGATGCTAGCGTCGCTTATGCGATGCTAAAACTATATGTCGCAAATAGCATCGTTAATTAGCGACGCTATTTGCGATGTTGGCAAACTGGCTGCGATGTTTTAACATCACATAAGTGATGTCTTGTGTTTCAGAGCGACGCTCTGGAACATTAAAAAAAAATTTGATTTCTCCCGGCACATTTGTGCCGGGATTTGGATGCACGAGAGAGAGAGAGAGAGAGAGAGAGAGAGAGAGAGAGAGAGAGAGAGAGAGAGAGAGAGAGAGAGAGAGAGAGAGAGAGAGAGAGAGAGAGAGAGAGAGAGAGAGAGAGAGAGAGAGAGAGAGAGAGAGAGAGAGAGAGAGAGAGAGAGAGAGAGAGAGAGAGAGAGAGAGAGAGAGAGAGAGAGAGAGAGAGATCGCACTCGTTCAAGCCAAGTATGCACGCACACACACATACACACACATACATATGCATACACACACATACATATGTATACACACACACATATACACACATAGACACACGCACATACACATAGACACACATAGACACACATAACCACTTTACTAAAATTTCTACTATTTCGCGATTCCTAAGATGTCTAACTCTCCTATCCAATATAACTTCTGGTTCAAGTTCAAAAGTGGTATCTTCCTTCAACTTAGATTTGTCCTGCAAAACATGATCAGCATTAGGAACATACTTTTTAAGTAATCCAACATGGAAGACTGGATGAATTTTCAAAGTATTAGGTAGGTCAAGTAAATATGCAACAGAACCAATTTTCTTTAAGATTTTGAAAGGACCAACATAACAAGGAGACAATCAACGATCTTTGCCTAAAACCAGATTTGATTTATAAGGACTCACTTTCAAAAAAACCAGATCATTTGTTCTAAATTCCAAGGGCCTCTTTTTGAGATCATGATATAATTTCTGACGTTTCTGTGCATCTTTCATGTTTTTCCTTACCTTATTTAGCTCCAAATCCTTGTTTTCAAGCATCTGTTTGGATATTTCAACCTGATTCTGTGAATTAAAAAGTGAATGCGGCACCAAGCAATTATAACCATACATTGCTTCAAAAGGTGTCATCTTAATAGAGGAATGCCATGCACTATTATATGCATACTCAACCAAGGGCAAATATTCAGTCCAATTGTTTTGCTTATCATTCACATACATGTGTAACATATCCTCAAGCACCCTGTTAACCCTCTTGGTCTCACCATCGGTTTGAGGATGGAATGCAATACTCATGCGTAATTCTGTTCCTATGTATTGAAATGTTGCTTTCCAAAAATTAAATGTGAACCTTGCATCCCTATCAGAAATTATACTTTTGGGTATACCATGTAACCTAAAAATTTCTTTTATGAAAAGTTTAGCAACATGCAAAGTTGTATCAGTTTTCCTCATGGGAAGAAAATGTGCCATCTTTGTAAGATGGTCCACGACAACAAAGATGGTATCATGCCCACTTCTGGTCACAGGCAACTTTGTTATGAAATCCATAGAGATGGATTCCCATTTTTGATCAGGCACATCTAATGGTTGTAACATGCCAGGACTCCTTTTAAATTCGGCCTTAACCTGTTGACATTTCAGACATTCTTCAACATACCTCTTAATATCATATTTCATACGTGGCCAGTAATATGAAGCTTTCACTTTTGCATAAGTTCTAGAAAAACCAAGGTGTGTAGAGAAAGGTGCATCATGACAGTCATGCACGATCTTTTCTTTCAAAACAGATTATGAAGAAATACATAAACGAGAATTGCAATACAAATCATTATTTGTCAAATGAAATTTTCCCTGAAACATAGAACCTGGATTCATACCCAAAAATTCCAAGATTGCTGCATAAAATAAATCTTCTTTTAATTCTTTTCCAATATCAAAATCAGAGGATAAAATAGAAATTGAACTGCATAGAGGTTTACGACTCAAAGCATCGGCCACCTTGTTTCCTTTTCCCGCTAAGTATTTAATATCAAAATCATATTCACTTAGCAATTGGATCCATCGTTTTTGTCTATTGTTAAGTAAAGGTTGAGTAAATATGTATTTAAGGCTCTGATGATCTGTTCTTAATTCAAACTTTACTCCTAGCAATAAGTGTCTCCAATGTCTAAGTGCATGAACAAGTGCAAGCATTTCTAAGTCATGTGTTGTATAATTTAGTTCATGTTTCCTTAATTTCCTTGACTCATAAGCCACTACCCTCCCTTCTTCTGAAAGAACGCATCCGATTTGGCTTCCACTAGCATCACATGCAACAATAAAAGGCTTCCCTAACTCAGGTATCTTTAGCACACAATTTTCGATAACTTTTTGTTTTAATTCGTCAAACGCCTTTTGACACTCATCGTTCCATGTGAACTCTCTATTTTTCTTTGTCAATTCTGTAAGAGGATTTGCGATTCGAGAAAACTCCCTAATGTGTGCCCTCTCATATTGTGCCAAACCAAGGAAGCTTCTCACATCCCTCACACATTTGGGTGTAGGCCAGTCAACTATGCTTTTAACTTTCTCAGGATCTATATGAATCCCTTCCTTAGAAACAACTCTCCCCAAATAAGTCACTTCCCCTTTTGCAAAAAAACATTTACTCATCTTACCATATAGTTTATGCTCTCTTAGTTTTTGTAAAGTCTTCCTGAGATGCAATGCATGTTCATCATCATCCTTAGAATACACAAAAATATCGTCAAGAAAAACTAATATAAATTTATCGAGATATTCATGAAACACATTATTCATCAAACACATAAATGTTGCAGGAGCATTTGTTAATCCAAAAGGAAAAATTGTGAACTCGTAATGACCATATCGTGTTCTAAAAGCGGTTTTGGGTATGTCCTTAGACTTTACTCTAATTTAATGATATCCCGATCTTAAGTCAATTTTAGTGAATACTGTGGCACCACTCAATTGACTCAGCAGTTCATCTATGTGTGGCAGTGGATACTTGTTCTTAATTGTTCAATCCCCTATAGTCAATACAAAGTCTGTATGAACCATCTTTCTTTTTCTGAAACAAAACAGGTGCTCCCCAAGGTGAAACACTAGGTCTTATCAACTCCTTCTTCAATAGATCATCCAATTGGAGCTTCAACTCTTTCAATTCATCAATATTGAACCTATAAGGTGCTCTAGAATAAGGCTCACTTCCTGGATAAAGGTCTATAGCATGGTCAATTTTCCTAGGAGGAGGCATGCCCGGTAGATCATCAAGAAATACATCTGCGTACTCATCTAAAAGTTTTCTAACATATTCCGGTATTTCCTCTTCTTTCTTCTTCTCCTGAAGGTCATGCACATAAACCAAATATGTCTCACAACCATGTCGAATACCCCTAATCAACTTTATTGCAGAAATAGGAGAAAAACTTGAATTACACTTGCCTGCAAGACGATGTTCCTTCCCTTCTATTTTCAAAGTAAGGATCCCGCTTTCACAATCAATCACGACACTGTTATGAACTAACCAGTCCATTCTGATGATTACATCAAATTCTCTCATTTCAATTACATAGAAGGTACCCAAAAACTTATGTTCTCCTAACATAAAATCAAGATTCTCAATACAGCCTCGAGTATAGTGTATCCTACCATTAGCCATCTGTACAGGTCTTTTAGTCTGCATCTCAATATGCAACCCTAAAGCTTCTGCCATCTTAAGTGAAAGGAAACAATTTGTACTACCCGAATCAATCAAGAAACTAACCTTACGTGAGGATATGTCCCCCATAATCCTAATCACCGATGCCCTTGAATGAGAAGAAGTTTTCATGCATTGAAGTCTAGGGCTAGAACACTTACCTTGATCATCCGCTTCCTCAATTGTCATGTCTTCTTCTTGTAGATGAGCTATCTTTGCTTGCATAGAACGGTTGATGGCCTTGTTTGGACATTCAAAAGTGCGATGTCCTTGTTCTCCACATCGAAAACAAAGTCTCAGCCTCTTAGCCCGCTCCACGAAATCAGAATCACGTTGCCAGTGCATAACTTCTTGCTTCTTAGGTGTATCCGTTTGCTTCGGCTTTGGTATTCCTCCTTGACCGTTAATAGAGTTAGTCGATCTCTGTCCATTTTGATTTATTGAAATAGGTCTTGGGGGTCGATGTCCTGTTGCGATAAACCTTGATTTGAATGCCTTTTTCATGGTAAACTTCTCCATCTTCTCAAAGTTTTCTACTTTTGCAACCGCATCAAGAAAATCTACACATCCGGACCCCTTTACTTGATAGCAAAGCTCTTCCCGCAAACACTCAATAAACTTGCTTTTCAGTGCATCTCCTGAAACTTCTAGTGCATACTTATGTAAATGCAAAAATTTCTCCTTATATTCTTCAATAGACAAGTTATATCTATCATCGTCATGCTGCTTGAAAGAGTAGAATTCCATTTTCTTTTCCATCCGATAATGTGGAGAACAATAACGATTCTTTTCTTGCTCTTGAAATTCTTTCCAGAGGATCGGACCTTCACGTGTTCTTGTCTGTATATAAGATTTCCACCACAGTTTTGCGACTCCTCTTAGATGCAGAATTGCCACCTTTGCTTTTGATTCCTCACTAAATACGCGAAGGTCAAAGAAATCTTCAAGTTCCTCAATCCATGCTTCAAGATCCTCTCCAGTTTTCTTCTCACCATCAAATTCATTTAATTTTTCTCTTTTGAACACTTGCTTGAGTGCAGATTCACCTGCATCATCGTCCTCTTCAGGTTCACGTTGCCGTCTAGCTCTACGTGCGTTTGATGTGCCCGCACCATTACCACCTTCAGCATTGAGGTCCATGAAAGCATTTGCAGTAGCCTCTTTTTGTTTGTTGGATCTTTCTTTATGTAATTCAGCATTAAATCTACGGATAAGCTCCTCTTGTTCTTCTATCTTCTTCTTCAAAGCCTGCATCTTGTCCCAGAATCCAACTCTACTCTGATACCACTTGTAACAAGTCTCCTAAACTTGAGTCACAATCTCACATAGAATAATGGGTTTCAACACCACAAGATATAAAGAAGGCAAACAGAGTATACACAGAACAAGAAGAGAGAGAATTTTATTATCTGTGCAGATTTACAAGTAGTTCTGATCTGCGTTACAAAATCTATCAGATTGCTTCAATGTGAAGCCTCATCCACCCGACCACCCCCGAGCTGATCTCAATCCCAATCTCAATCACAATCACAATCTCAATCCCAATCTCAATCACAATCACAATCTCAATCTCAACCTCAATCTCAATCTCAATCGCAATTCAGAAGCCGAAAAACGATCGTAATGACTGTACGACCATCATCCTTTTCTATCTCTCAGTCTTGGTCTTTTTGGGATCTCCGCCTCTTACGAGCGCATGACCAATCACGCCTTCCTAGACCCGCACTTTTAGAATCTGCATGCTCCAAGATAGCATCTTTTCACATGTCTCATGCAAGACTTCCGGACCAGCCATGCATCTACTTTTCATGTCCACCATCAAGAATCGTACCTGCAAAAATAGAGGTAATCCCTGCAACACACTCACACACACATCAATCGCCCAAAAATAACCCATATATCCATGTGCGTTTTCTAAATCCGCGAACATGAATAAGATGAATGAATGAAGGCTTCTCTTTTTTTTTTTTTTTTTAAGTGTTGGAAAACGGCACTTTTCAAAACCTTGTAACTCAAAAACAAGGAGGAATCAGCTTGAGCTTGTGAGAGACAAAAATATTCAGTTCTTATATCTGTACAATAATGTTAGAGACGCCTCAGGTCCAAATCTGCTTCCACATATCACTTTTGGGCCCTGCAAAATCGAAAATTCTAGAGAGAGATGAAAAAACATGAAAAATCTCTTCATTAACCTATCTTCATGGAACCAAATGAGACATAAAACATAGGAACTACAAAAAATTCAATCAGGTAAAGTTTTTCTACTAAGAATACTCTACCTTTCTCTCATACAACACTTTTTCAGATTCCTTCATCTTCATGCTCGAAATTAACATACAAATTTCATGCGACAACTTTCTAGAGATAGAATGTAAAAACTTATTGCTACAAAATCTTGCAGACATGATCAAAATATCCTAAACATAAAATTTCATTATTACCTACACTTTTTTTTTTCCAGGTGGAAAATCAACGTGGCATCTTACGATTCTCCCCCTCTTTAAAGAACTCTGTCCTCAGAGTTGGAAAGAAGGATAATGTTCCATAAACTCATCTAAACCAACCCATGTTGAATCTTCAATAGAATATGCAAACCACTTTACTAAAATTTCCACTATTTTGCGATTCCTAAGATGTCTAACTCTTCTATCCAATATAACTTCTGGTTCAAGTTCAAAAGTGGCATCTTCCTTCAACTTAGATTTGTCCTCCAAAACATGATCAGCATTAGGAACACACTTTTTAAGTAATCCAACATGGAAGAGTGGATGAATTTTCAAAGTATTAGGTAGGTCAAGTAAATATGCAACAGAACCAATTTTCTTTAAGATTTTGAAAGGACCAGCATAACGAGGAGACAATCGACGATCTTTGCCTAAAACCAGATTTGATTTATAAGGACTCACTTTCAAAAAAACCAAATCATTTGTTCTAAATTCCAAGGGCCTCTTTTTGAGATCATGATATAATTTCTAACGTTTCTGTGCATCTTTCATGTTTTTCCTTACCTTATTTAGCTCCAAATCCATGTTTTCAAGCATCTGTTTGGATATTTCAACCTGATTCTGTGAATTAAAAAGTGAATGCGACAGCAAACAATTATAACCATACATTGCTTCAAAAGGTGTCATCTTAATAGAGGAATGCCATGCACTATTATATGCATACTCAACCAAGGGCAAATATTCAGTCCAATTGTTTTGCTTATCATTCACATACATGCGTAACATATCCTCAAGCACCCTGTTAACCCTCTCGGTCTCACCATCGGTTTGAGGATGAAATGCAATACTCATGTGTAATTCTGTTCCTATGGATTGAAATGTTGCTTTCCAAAAATTAGATGTGAACCTTGCATCCCTATCAGAAATTATACTTTTGGGTATACCATGTAACCTAAAAATTTCTTTTATGAAAAGTTTAGCAACATGCAAAGTTGTATCAGTTTTCCTCATGGGAAGAAAATGTGCCATCTTTGTAAGACGGTCCACGACAACAAAGATGGTATCATGCCCACTTCTGGTCACAGACAACTTTGTTATGAAATCCATAGAGATGGATTCCCATTTTTGATCAGGCACATCTAATGGTTATAACATGCCAGGACTCCTTTTAAATTTGGTCTTAACCTGTTGACATTTCAGACATTCTTCGACATACCTCTTAATATCATATTTCATACGTGGCAAGTAATATGAAGCTTTCACTTTTGCATAAGTTCTAGAAAAACCAGGGTGTGCAGAGAAAGGTGCATCATGACAGTCATGTAGGATCTTTTCTTTCAAAACAGATTCTGAAGAAATACATAAACGAGAATTACAATACAAATCATTATTTCTCAAATGAAAATTTCCCTGAAACATAGAACCTGGATTCATACCCAGAAATTCCGAGATTGCTGCATAAAATAAATCTTCTTTTAATTCTTTTCCAATATCAAAATCAGAGGATAAAATAGAAATTGAACTGCATAGGGGTTTACGACTCAAAGCATCGGCCACCTTGTTTTCTTTTCCTGCTAAGTATTTAATATCAAAATCATATTCACTTAGCAATTGGATCCATTGTTTTTGTCTATTGTTAAGTAAAGGTTGAGTAAATATGTATTTAAGGCTCTGATGATCTGTTCTGAATTCAAACTTTACTCCTAGCAATAAGTGTCTCCAATGTTTAAGTGCATGAACAACTACAAGCACTTCTAAGTCATGTGTTGTATAATTTAGTTCATGTTTCCTTAATTTCCTTGACTCATAAGCCACTACCCTCCCTTCTTGTGAAAGAACACATCCGATTTGGCTTCCACTAGCATCACATGCAACAATAAAAGGCTTCCCTAACTCAGGTATCTTTAGCACACAATTTTCGATAACTTTCTGTTTTAATTCATCAAACGCCTTTTGACACTCATCGTTCTATGTGAACTCTCTATTTTTCGTTGTCAATTCTATAAGAGGATTTGTGATTCGATAAAACTCCCTAATGTGTGCCCTCTCATATTGTGCCAAACCAAGGAAGCTTCTCACATCCCTCACACATTTGGGTGTAGGCCTGTCAACTATGCTTTTAACTTTCTTAGGATCTATATGAATCCCTTCCTTAGAAACAACTCTCCCCAAATAAGTCACTTCCCCTTTTGCAAAAAAACATTTACTCATTTTACCATATAGTTTATGCTCTCTTAGTTTTTGTAAAGTCTTCCTGAGATGCAATGCATGTTCATCATCATCCTTAGAATACACAAAAATATCGTCAAGAAAAACTAATTAAAATTCATCGAGATATTCATGAAACACATTATTCATCAAACACATAAATGTTGGAGGAGCATTTGTTAATCCAAAAGGCAAAACTGTGAATTGGTAATGACCATATCGTGTTCTAAAAGCGGTTTTGGGTATGTCCTCAGACTTTACTCTAATTTGATGATATCCCGATCTTAAGTCAATTTTAGTGAATACTGTGGCACCACTCAATTGACTCAGCAGTTCATCTATGTGTGGCAGTGGATACTTGTTCTTAATGGTTTTCTTGTTCAATCCCCTATAGTCACTACAAAGTCTGTATGAACCATCTTTCTTTTTCTGAAACAAAACAGGTGCTCCCCAAGGTGAAACACTAGGTCTTATACACTCCTTCTTCAATAGATCATCCAACTGGAGCTTCAACTCTTTCAATTCATCAATATTGAACCTATAAGGTGATCTAGAATAAGGCTCACTTCCTAGGTAAAGGCCTATAGCGTGGTCAATTTTCCTAGGAGGAGGCATGCCCGGTAGATCATCAGGAAATACATCTGCGTACTCATCTAAAAGTTTTCTAACATATTCCGATATTTCCTCTTCTTTCTTCTTCTCCTGAAGGTCATGCACATAAACCAAATATGTCTCACAACCCTGTCGAATACCCCTAATCAACTTTATTGCAGAAATAGGAGAAAAACTTGAATTACACTTGCCTGCAAGACGATGTTCCTTCCCTTCTATTTTCAAAGTAAGGATCCCGCTTTCACAATCAATCACGACACTATTATGAACTAACCAGTCCATTCCGATGATTACATCACATTCTCTCATTTCAATTACATGGAAGGTACCCAAAAACTTATGTTCTCCTAACATAAAATCAAGATTCTCAATACAGCCTCGAGTATAGTGTATCCTACCATTAGCCATCTGTACAGGTCTTTTAGTCTGCATCTCAATATGCAACCCTAAAGCTTCTGCCATCTTAAGTGAAAGAAAACAATTTGTACTACCCGAATCAATCAAGAAACTAACGTTACCTGAGGATATGTCCCCCATAATCCTAATCACCGATGCCCTTGAATGAGAAGAAGTTTTCATGCATTGAAGTGTAGGGCTAGAACACTTACCTTGATCATCCGCTTCCTCAATTGTCATGTCTTCTTGTTGTAGATGAGCTATCTTCGCTTGCATAGAACGGTTGATGGCCTTGTTTGGACATTCAAAAGTGCGATGTCCTTGCTCTCCACATCGAAAACAAAGTCCCAGCCTCTTAGCCCGCTCCAAGAAATCAGAATCACGTTGCGAGTGCATAACTTCTTGCTTCTTAGGGGTATCCGTTTGCTTCGGCTTTGGTCTTCCTCCTTGACCGTTAATAGAGTTAGTCGATCTCTGTCCATTTTGATTTATTGAAATAGGTCTTGGGGGTCGATGTCCTGTTGAGATAAAGCTTGATTTGAATTCCTTTTTCGTGGTAAACTTCTCCATCTTCTCAAAGTTTTCTACTTTTGCAAGCGCATCAAGAAAATCTACACATCCGAACGCTTTTACTTGATAGCGAAGCTCTTCCCGCAAACCCTCAATAAACTTGCTTTTTAGCGCATCTCCAGAAACTTCTAGTGCATACTTATGTAAACGCAAAAATTTCTCCTTATATTCTTCAATAGATAAGTTATATCTATCATCCTCATGCTGCTTGAAAGAGTAGAATTCCATTTTCTTTTCCATCCGATAATGTGGAGAACAATAACGATTCTCTGCTTGCTCTCGAAATTCTTTCCAGAGGATTGGACCTTCACGTGTTGTTGTATGTATATAAGATTTCCACCACAGTTCTGCGACGCCTCGCAGATGCAGAATTGCCACCTTTGCTTTTGATTCCTCACTAAATATGCGCAGGTCAAAGAAATCTTCAAGTTCCTTAATCCATGCTTCAAGATCCTCTCCAGTTTTCTTCTCACCATCAAATTCATTTAATTTTGCTCTTTTGAACACTTGCTTGAGTGCAGATTCACCTGCATCATCATCCTCTTCAGGTTCACGTTGCCGTCTAGCTCTACGTGCTTTTGATGTGCCCGCACCATTACCACCTTCAGCATTGAGGTCCATGAAAGCATTTGCAGTAGCCTCTTTTTGTTTGTTGGATCTTTCTTTATGTAATTCTGCATTCAATCTACGGATAAGCTCCTCTTGTTCTTCTATCTTCTTCTTCAAAGCCTGCATCTTGTCCCAGAATCCAACTCTGCTCTGATACCACTTGTAACAAGTCTCCTAAACTTGAGTCACAATCTCACACAGAATAATGGGTTTCGACACCACAAGATATAAAGAAGGCAAACAGAGTATACGCAGAATAAGAAGAGAGAGAATTTTATTATCTATGCAAATTTACAAGTAGTTCTGATCTGCGTTACAAAATCTATCAGATTGCTTCAATGTGCAGCCTCATCCACCCGACCACCCCCGAGCTGATCTCAATCCCAATCTCAATCACAATCACAATCTCAATCCCAATGTCAATCACAATCACAATCTCAATCTCAATCTCAATCTCAATCTGAATCGAAATTCCAGAAGTCGAAAAACGATCGTAATGACTGTACGACCATCATCCTTTTCTATCTCTCAGTCTTCGTCTTTTTGGGATCTCCGCCTTTTGCTAGCGCACGACCAATCACGCCTTCCTAGACCCGCACTTTTAGAATCTGCATGCTCCAAGATAGCGTCTTTTCGCATGTCTCACGCAAGACTTTCGGACCACCCATGCATCTACTTTTCATGTCCACCATCAAGAATCGTACCTGCAAGAATAGAGGTAATCCCTGCAATGCACTCACACACACGTCAATCACCCAAAAATAACCCATATACCCATGTGCGTTTTCTAAATCTGCGAACATGAATAAGATGAATGAATGAAGGCTTCTCTTTTTTTTTTTTAAAGTGTTGGAAAACAGCACTTTTCAAAACCCTTTAACTCAAAAACAATGAGGAATCAGCTTGAGCTTGTGAGAGACAAAAATATTCAGTTCTTAAATCTGTACAATAATGTTAGAGACGCCTCAGGTCCAAATCTGCTTCCAGATATCACTTTTGGGCCCTGCAAAATCGAAAATTGTAGAGAGAGATGAGAAAACATGAAAAATCTCTTCATTAACCTATCTTCATGGAACCAAATGAGACATAAAACATAGGAACTACAAAAAATTCAATCAGGTAAAGTTTTTTTACTAAGAATACTCTACCTTTCTCTCATACAACACTTTTTCAGATTCCTTCATCTTCATGCTCAAAATTAACATACAAATTTCATGCGACAACTTTCTAGAGAGAGAATGTAAAAACTTATTGCTACAAAATTTTGCAGACATGATCAAAATATCATAAATATAAAATTTCATTATTACCTACACATCTTTTTTTTCTTTTTCCAGGTGGAAAATCAACGTGGCATCTTACAATTCTCCCCCTCTTTAAAGAACTCTGTCCTCAGAGTTCGAAAGAAGGATAATGTTCCATAAACTCATCTAAACCAACCCATGTTGAATCTTCAATAGGATATGCAAACCACTTTACTAAAATTTCCACTATTTCGTGATTCCTAAGATGTATAACTCTCCTATCCAATATAACTTCTGGTTCAAGTTCAAAGGTGGCATCTTCCTTCAACTTAGATTTGTCCTGCAAAACATGATCAGCATTAGGAACATACTTTTTAAGTAATCCAACATGGAAGACTGTATGAATTTTCAAAGTATTAGGTAGGTCAAGTAAATATGCAACAGAACCAATTTTCTTTAAGATTTTGAAAGGACCAGCATAACGAAGAGACAATCGACGATCTTTGCCTAAAACCAGATTTGATTTATAAGGACTCACTTAAAAAAAAACCAGATCATTTGTTCTAAATTCCAAGGGCCTCTTTTTGAGATCATGATATAATTTCTGACGTTTCTGTGCATCTTTCATGTTTTTCCTTACCTTATTTAGCTCCAAATCCATGTTTTCAAGCATCTGTTTGGATATTTCAACCTGATTCTATGAATTAAAAAGTGAATGCGGCAGCAAGCAATTATAACCATACATTGCTTCAAAAGGTGTCATCTTAATAGAGGAATGCCTTGCACTATTATATGCATACTTAACCAAGGGCAAATATTCAGTCCAATTGTTTTGCTTATCATTCATATACATGCGTAACATATCCTCAAGCACGCTGTTAACCCTCTCGGTCTCACCATCGGTTTGAGGATGAAATGCAGTACTCATGCGTAATTCTGTTCCTACGGATTGAAATGTTGCTTTCCAAAAATTAGATGTGAACCTTGCATCCCTATCAGAAATTATACTTTTGGGTATACCATGTAACCTAAAAATTTCTTTTATGAAAAGTTTAGCAACATGCAAAGCTGTATCAGTTTTCCTCATGGGAAGAAAATGTGCCATCTTTGTAAGGCGGTCCACGACAACAAAGATGGTATCATGCCCACTTCTGGTCACAGGCAACTTTGTTATGAAATCCATAGAGATGGATTCCCATTTTTGATCAGGCACATCTAATGGTTGTAACATGCCAGGACTCCTTTTAAATTCGGCCTTAACCTGTTGACATTTCAGACATTCTTCTACATACCTCTTAATATCATATTTCATACGTGGCCAGTAATATGAAGCTTTCACTTTTGCATAAGTTCTAGAAAAACCACGGTGTGCAGAGAAAGGTGCATCATGACAGTCATGCACGATCTTTTCTTTCAAAACAGATTATGAAGAAATACATAAACGAGAAGTACAATACAAATCATTATTTCTCAAATGAAATTTTCCCTGAAACATAGAACCTGAATTCATACCCAAAAATTCCAAGATTGCTGCATAAAATAAATCTTCTTTTAATTCTTTTCCAATATCAAAATCAGAGGATAAAATAGAAATTGAACTGCATAAGGGTTTACGACTCAAAGCATCGGCCACCTTGTTTTCTTTTCCTGCTAAGTATTTAATATCAAAATCATATTTTGAGTAATTGGATCCATCGTTTTTGTCTATTGTTAAGTAAAGGTTGAGTAAATATGTATTTAAGGCTCTGATGATCTGTTCTTAATTCAAACTTTACTCCTAGCAATAAGTGTCTCCAATGTTTAAGTGCATTTTTCAAGCACTTAAACATTTCTAAGTCATGTGTTGTATAGTTTAGTTCATGTTTCCTTAATTTCCTTGACTCAAAAGCCACTACCCTCCCTTCTTGTGAAAGAACGCATCCGATTTGGCTTCCACTAGCATCACATGAAACAATAAAAGGCTTCCCTAACTCAGGTATCTTTAGCACACAATTTTTGATAACTTTTTGTTTTAATTCGTCAAACGCCTTTTGACACTCATCGTTCCATGTGAACTCTCTATTTTTCTTTGTCAATTCCGTGAGAGGATTTGCGAAAACTCCCTAATGTGTGCCCTCTCATATTGTGCCAAACCAAGGAAGCTTCTCACATCCCTCACACATTTGGATGTAGGCCAGTCAACTATGCTTTTAACTTTCTCAGGATCTATATGAATCCCTTCCTTAGAAACAACTCTCCCCAAATAAGTCACTTCCCCTTTTGCAAAAAAACATTTACTCATCTTACCATATAGTTTATGCTCTCTTAGTTTTTGTAAAGTCTTCCTGAGATGCAATGCATGTTCATCATCATCCTTAGAATTCACAAAAATATCGTCAAGAAAAACTAATATAAATTCATCAAGATATTCATGGAACAGATTATTCATCAAACACATAAATGTTGCAGGAGCATTTGTTAATCCAAAAGGCAAAACTGTGAACTCGTAATGACCATATCGTGTTCTAAAAGTGGTTTTGGGTATGTCCTCAGACTTTACTCTATTGTGATGATATCCCGATCTTAAGTCAATTTTAGTGAATACTGTGGCACCACTCAATTGACTGAGCAGTTCATCTATGTGTGGCAGTGGATAATTGTTCTTAATGGTTTTCTTGTTCAATCCCCTATAGTCAATACAAAGTCTGTATGAACCATCTTTCTTTTTCTGAAACAAAATAGGTGCTCCCCAAGGTGAAACACTAGTTCTTATCAACTCCTTCTTCAATAGATCATCCAATTGGAGCTTCAACTCTTTCAATTCATCAATATTGAACCTATAAGGTGCTCTAGAATAAGGCTCACTTCCTGGATAAAGTTCTATAGCATGGTCAATTTTCCTAGGAGGAGGCATGCCCGGTAGATCATCAGGAAATACATCTACGTACTCATCTAAAAGTTTTTTAACATATTCCGGTATTTCCTCTTGTTTCTTCTTCTCCTGAAGGTCATGCACATAAACCAAATATGTCTCACAACCTTGTCGAATACCCCTAATCAACTTTATTGCAGAAATAGGAGAAAAACTTGAATTACACTTGCCTGCAAGACGATGTTCCTTCCCTTATATTTTCAAAGTAAGGATCCCGCTTTCACAATCAATCATGGCACTGTTATGAACTAACCAGTCCATTCCGATGATTACATCACATTCTCTCATTTCAATTACATGGAAGGTACCCAAAAACTTATGTTCTCCTAACATAAAATCAAGATTCTCAATACAGCCTCGAGTATAGTGTATCCTACAATTAGCCATCTATACAGGTCTTTTAGTCTGCATCTCAATTTGCAACCCTAAAGCTTCTGCCATCTTAAGTGAAAGGAAACAATTGGTACTACCCGAATCAATCAAGAAACTAACCTTACGTGAGGATATGTCCCCCATAATCCTAATCACCGATGCCCTTGAATGAGAAGAAGTTTTCATGCATTGAAGTCTAGGGCTAGAACACTTACCTTGATCATCCGCTTCCTCAATTGTCATGTCTTCTTGTTGTAGATGAGCTATCTTCGCTTGCATAGAACGGTTGATGGCCTTGTTTGGACATTCAAAAGTGCGATGTCCTTGTTCTCCACATCGAAAACAAAGTCCCAGCCTCTTAGCCCGCTCCAGGAAATCAGAATCACGTTGCGAGTGCATAACTTCTTGCTTCTTAGGTGTATCCGTTTGCTTCGGCTTTGGTCTTCCTCCTTGACCGTTAATAGAGTTAGTCGATCTCTGTCCATTTTGATTTATTGAAATAGGTCTTTGGGGTCGATGTCCTGTTGAGATAAACCTTGATTTGAATGCGTTTTTCGTGGTAAACTTCTCCATCTTCTCAAATTTTTTCTGCGTTTGCAACCACATCAAGAAAATCTACACATCCGGACCCCTTTACTTGATAGCGAAGCTCTTCCCGCAAACCCTCAATAAACTTGCTTTTCAGCGCATCTCCAAAAACTTCTAGTGCATACTTATGTAAACGCAAAAATTTCTCCTTATATTCTTCAATAAACAAGTTATATCTATCATCCTCATGCTGCTTGAAAGAGTAGAATTCCATTTTCTTTTCCATCCGATAATGTGGAGAACAATAACGATTTTCTGCTTGCTCTCAAAATTCTTTCCAAAGGATCGGACCTTCACGTGTTCTTGTCTGTATATAAGATTTCCACCACAATTTCGCGACTCCTCGCAGATGCAGAATTGCCACCTTTGCTTTTGATTCCTCACTAAATACGCGTAGGTCAAAGAAATCTTCAAGTTCCTCAATCCATGCTTCAAGATCCTCTCTAGTTTTCTTGTCACCATCAAATTCATTTAATTTCGCTCTTTTGAACACTTGCTTGAGTGCAAATTCACCTGCATCATCGTCCTCTTCAGTTCACGTTGCCGTCTAGCTCTACGTGCGTTTGATGTGCCTGCACCATTACCACCTTCAGCATTGAGGTCCATGAACGCATTTGCAGTAGCCTCTTTTTGTTTGTTGGATCTTTCTTTATGTAATTCCGCATTCAATCTACGGATAAGCTCCTCTTGTTCTTCTATCTTCTTCTTCAAAGCCTGCATCTTGTCTTAGAATCCAACTCTGCTCTGATACCACTTGTAACAAGTGTCCTAAACTTGAGTCACAATCTCACACAGAATAATGGGTTTGGACACCACAAGATATAAAGAAGGCAAACAGAGTATACACAAAACAAGAAGAGAGAGAATATTATTATTTGTGCAGATTTACAAGTAGTTCTAATCTGTGTTACAAAATCTATCAGATTGCTTCAATGTGAAGCCTCATCCACCTGACCACCCCCGAGCTGATCTCAATCCCAATCTCAATCACAATCACAATCTCAATCCCAATCTCAATCACAATCACAATCTCAATCTCAATCGCAATTCCAGAAGCCGAAAAACGATCGTAATGACTGTACGACCATCATCCTTTTCTATCTCTCAGTCTTCGTCTTTTTGGGATCTCCGCATTTTGCGAGCGCAGGACCAATCACGCCTTCCTAGACCCGCACTTTTAGAATCTGTATGCTCCAAGATAGCGTCTTTTCGCATGTCTCATGAAAGCATTTGCACTAGCCTCTTTTTGTTTGTTGGATCTTTCTTTATCTAATTCTGCATTCAATCTATGGATAAGCTCCTCTTGTTCTTCTATCTTCTTCTTCAAAGCCTACATCTTGTCCCAGAATCCAACTCTGCTCTGATACCACTTGTAACAAGTCTCCTAAACTTGAGTCACAATCTCACACAGAATAATGGGTTTTGACACCACAAGATATAAAGAAGGCAAATAGAGTTGCGTTACAGAATCTATCATATTGCTTCAATGTGAAGCCTCATCCACCCGACCACCCCCGAGCTGATCTCAATCCCAATCTCAATCACAATCACAATCTCAATCCCAATCTCAATCACAATCACAATCTCAATCTCAATCTCAATCTCAATCTCAATCGCAATTCCAGAAGTCGAAAAACGATCGTAATGACTGTATGACCATCATCCTTTTCTATCTCTCAGTCTTCGTCTTTTTGGGATCTCCGCCTTTGGAAGCGCACGACCAATCACACCTTCCTAGACCCGCACTAGTATTTGCATGCTCCAAGATAGCGTCTTTTTGCATGTCTCATGAAAGCATTTGCAGTAGCCTCTTTTTGTTTCTTGGATCTTTCTTTATGTAATTCTGCATTTAATCTACGGATAAGCTCCTCTTGTTCTTCTATCTTCTTCTTCAAAGCCTGCATCTTGTCCTAGAATCCAACTCTGCTCTGATACCACTTGTAACAAGTCTCCTAAACTTGAATCACAATCTCACACAGAATAATGGGTTTCGACACCACAAGATATAGAGAAGGCAAACAGTGTATATGCAGAACAAGAAGAGAGAGAAGTTTATTATCTGTGCAGATTTACAAGTAGTTCTGATCTGCGTTACAAAATCTATCAGATTGCTTCAATGTGAAGCCTCATCCACCCGACCACCCCCGAGCTGATCTCAATCCCAATCTCAATCACAATCACAATCTCAATCCCAATCTCAATCACAATCACAATCTCAATCTCAATCTCAATCTCAATCTCAATCGCAATTCCAGAAGTCGAAAAACAATCGTAATGACTGTATGACCATCATCCTTTTCTATCTCTCAGTCTTCGTCTTTTTGGGATCTCCGCCTTTGGAAGCGCACGACCAATCACACCTTCCTAGACCCGCACTAGTATTTGCATGCTCCAAGATAGCGTCTTTTTGCATGTCTCATGAAAGCATTTGCAGTAGCCTCTTTTTGTTTCTTGGATCTTTCTTTATGTAATTCTGCATTTAATCTATGGATAAGCTCCTCTTGTTCTTCTATCTTCTTCTTCAAAGCCTGCATCTTGTCCTAGAATCCAACTCTGCTCTGATACCACTTGTAACAAGTCTCCTAAACTTGAATCACAATCTCACACAGAATAATGGGTTTCGACACCACAAGATATAGAGAAGGCAAACAGTGTATATGCAGAACAAGAAGAGAGAGAAGTTTATTATCTGTGCAGATTTACAAGTAGTTCTGATCTGCGTTACAAAATCTATCAGATTGCTTCAATGTGAAGCCTCATCCACCCGACCACCCGCGAGCTGATCTCAATCCCAATCTCAATCACAATCACAATCTCAATCCCAATCTCAATCACAATCACAATCTCAATCTCAATCTCAATCTCAATAGCAATTCCAGAAGCCGAAAAACGATCGTAATGACTGTACGAGCATCATCCTTTTCTATCTCTCAGTCTTTGTCTTTTTGGGATCTCCGCCTTTTGCCAGCGCACGATCAATCACGCCTTCCTAGACCCGCACTTTTAGAATCTGCAGGCTTCAAGATAGCGTCTTTTCGCATGTCTCATGAAAGCATTTGGAGTAGCCTCTTTTTGTTTGGTGGATCTTTCTTTATGTAATTCTGCATTCAATCTACGGATAAGCTCCTCTTGTTCTTCTATCTTCTTCTTCAAAGCTTGCATCTTGTCCCAGAATCCAACTCTGCTCTGATACCACTTGTAACAAGTCTCCTAAACTTGAGTCACAATCTCACACAGAATAATGGGTTTCGACACCACAAGATATAAAGAAGGCAAACAGAGTATACGCAGAACAAGAAGAGAGAGAATTTTATTATCTGTGCAGACTTACAAGTAGTTCTGATCTGCGTTACAAAATCTATCAGATTGCTTCAATGTGAAGCCTCATCCACCCGACCACCCCCGAGCTGATCTCAATCCCAATCTCAATCACAATCACAATCTCAATCCCAATCTCAATCACAATTTCAATCCCAATCTCAATCTCAATCTCAATCGCAATTCCAGAAGCCAAAAAACGATCGTAATGATTGTACGACCATCATCCTTTTCTATCTCTCAGTCTTTGTCTTTATGGGATCTCCGCCTTTTGCCAGCGCACGATCAATCACGCCTTCCTAGACCCGCACTTTTAGAATCTGCATGCTCCAAGATAGCGTCTTTTCGCATGTCTCATGAAAGCATTTGTAGTATCCTCTTTTTGTTTTTTGGATCTTTCTTTATGTAATTCTGCATTCAATCTACGGATAAGCTCCTCTTGTTCTTCTATCTTCTTCTTCAAAGCCTGCATCTTGTCCCAGAATCCAACTCTGCTCTGATACCACTTGTAACAAGTCTCCTAAACTTGAGTCACAATCTCACACAGAATAATGGGTTTCGACAACACAAGATATAAAGAAGGCAAGCAGAGTATAGGCAGAACAAGAAGAGAGAGAATTTTATTATTTGTGCAGATTTACAAGTAGTTCTGATCTGCGTGACAAAATCTATCAGATTGCTTCAATGTGAAGCCTCATCCACCCGACCACCCCTGAGCTGATCTCAATCCCAATCTCAATCACAATCACAATCTCAATCCCAATCTCAATCACAATCACAATCTCAATCCCAATCTCAATCACAATCACAATCTCAATCTCAATCTCAATCTCAATCTCAATCGCAATTCCAGAAGCCGAAAAACGATCGTAATGACTGTACGACCATCATCCTTTTCTATCTCTCAGTCTTCGTCTTTTTGGGATCTCTGCCTTTTGCCAGCGCACGACCAATCACGCCTTCCTAGACCCGCACTGTTAGAATCTGCATGCTCCAAGATAGCGTCTTTTCGCATGTCTCATGAAAGCATTTGCAGTAGCCTCTTTTTGTTTGTTGGATCTTTCTTTATGTAATTCTGCATTCAATCTACGGATAAGCTCCTCTTGTTCTTCTATCTTCTTCTTCAAAGCCTGCATCTTGTCCCAGAATCCAACTCTGCTCTGATACCACTTGTAACAAGTCTCCTAAACTTGAGTCACAATCTCACACAGAATAATGGGTTTCGACACCACAAGATATAAAGAAGGCAAAAAGAGTATACGCAGAACAAGAAGAGAGGGAATTTTGTTATCTGTGCAGACTTACAAGTAGTTCTGATCTGCGTGACAAAATCTATCAGATTGCTTCAATGTGAAGCCTCATTCACCCGACCATCCCCGAGCTGATCTCAATCCCAATCTCAATCACAATCACAATCTCAATCCCAATCTCAATCACAATCAGAATCTCAATCTCCATCTCAATCTCAATCTCAATCGCAATTCCAGAAGCCGAAAAACGATCGTAATGACTCTATGACCATCATCCTTTTGTATCTCTCAGTCTTCGTCTTTTTGGGATCTCCGCCTTTTGCCAGCGCACGACCAATCACGCCTTCCTAGACCCGCACTTTTAGAATCTGCATGCTCCAAGATAGCGTCTTTTCGCATGTCTCATGCAAGACTTCCGGACCACCCATGCATCTACTTTTCATGTCCACCATCAAGAATCGTACCTGCAAAAATAGAGGTAATCCCTGCAACGCACTCACACACACATCAATCACCCAAAAATAACCCATATACCCATGTGCGTTTTCTAAATCCGCGAACATGAATAAGATGAATGAATGAAGGCTTCTCTTTTTTTTTTTTTTTCAAGTGTTGGAAAACGGCACTTTTCAAAACCCTGTAACTCAGAAACAGTGAGGAATCAGCTTGAGCTTGTGAGGGACAAAAATATTCAGTTCTTAAATTTGTACAATAATGTTAGAGACGCCTCAGGTCCAAATCTGCTTCCAGATATCACTTTTGGGCCTTGCAAAATCGAAAACTCTAGAGAGAGATGAAAAAACATGAAAAATCTCTTCATTAACCTATCTTCATGGAACCAAATGAGACATAAAACATAGGAACTACAAAAAATTCAATCAGGTAAAGTTTTTCTACTAAGAATACTCTACCTTTCTCTCATACAACACTTTTTCAGATTCCTTCATCTTCATGCTCGAAATTAACATACAAATTTCATGCGACAACTTTCTCAAAGTTGGAAAGAAGGATAATGTTCCATAAACTCATCTAAACCAACCCATGTTGAATCTTCAATAGGATATGCAAACCACTTTACTAAAATTTCCACTATTTCGCGATTCCTAAGATGTCTAACTCTCCTATCCAATATAACTTCTGGTTCAAGTTCAAAAGTGGCATCTTCCTTCAACTTAGATTTGTCCTGCAAAACATGATCAAAACATGATCAGCATTAGGAACATACTTTTTAAGTAATCCAACATGGAAGACTGGATGAATTTTCAAAGTATTAGGTAGGTCAAGTAAATATGCAACAGAACCAATTTTCTTTAAGATTTTGAAGGGACGAGCATAACAAGGAGACAATCAACGATCTTTGCCTAAAACCAGATTTGATTTATAAGGACTCACTTTTAAAAAAACCAAATCATTTGTTCTAAATTCCAAGGGCCTCTTTTTGAGATCATGATATAATTTCTGATGTTTCTGTGCATCTTTCATGTTTTTCCTTACCTTATTTAGCTCCAAATCCATGTTTTCAAGCATCTGTTTGGATATTTCAACCTGATTCTGTGAATTAAAAAGTGAATGCGGCAGCAAACAATTATAACCATACATTGCTTCAAAAGGTGTCATCTTAATAGAGGAATGCCATGCACTATTATATGCATACTCAACCAAGGGCAAATATTCAGTCCAATTGTTTTGCTTATCATTCATATACATGCGTAACATATCCTCAAGCACCCTGTTAACCCTCTCGGTCTCACCATCGGTTTGAGGATGAAATGCAGTACTCATGCGTAATTCTGTTCCTATGGATTGAAATGTTGCTTTCCAAAAATTAGATGTGAACCTTGCATCCCTATCAGAATTTATACTTTTGGGTATACCATGTAACCTAAAAATTTCTTTTATGAAAAGTTTAGCAACATGCAAAGCTGTATCAGTTTTCCTCATGGGAAGAAAATGTGCCATCTTTGTAAGATGGTCCACGACAACAAAGATGGTATCATGCCCACTTCTGGTCACATGCAACTTTGTTATGAAATCCATAGAGATGGATTCCCAATTTTTGATCAGGCACATCTAATGGTTGTAACATGCCAGGACTCCTTTTAAATTTGGCCTTAACCTGTTGACATTTCAGACATTCTTCGACATACCTCTTAATATCATATTTCATACGTGGCCAGTAATATGAAGCTTTCACTTTTGCATAAGTTCTAGAAAAACCAGGGTGTGCAGAGAAAGGTGCATCGTGACAGTCATGCAGGATCTTTTCTTTCAAAACAGATTCTGAAGAAATACATAAACCAGAATCACAATACAAATCATTATTTCTCAAATGAAATTTTCCCTGAAACATAGAACCTGGATTTATACCCAAGAATTCCAAGATTGCTGCATAAAATAAATCTTCTTTTAATTCTTTTTCAATATCAAAATCTGAGGATAAAATAGAAATTGAACTGCATAGGGGTTTACGACTCAAAGCATCGGCCACCTTGTTTTCTTTTCCTGCTAAGTATTTAATATCAAAATCATATTCACTTAGCAATTGGATCCATCGTTTTTGTCTATTGTTAAGTAAAGGTTGAGTAAAATGTATTTAAGGCTCTGATGATCTGTTCTTAATTCAAACTTTACTCCTAGCAATAAGTGTCTCCAATGTTTAAGTGCATGAACAACTGCAAGCATTTCTAAGTCATGTGTTGTATAATTTAGTTCATGTTTCCTTAATTTCCTTGACTCATAAGCCACTACCCTCCCTTCTTGTGAAAGAACGCATCCGATTTGGCTTCCACTAGCATCACATGCAACAATAAAAGGCTTCCCTAACTTAGGTATCTTTAGCACACAATTTTCGATAACTTTCCGTTTTTAATTCGTCAAACGCCTTTTGACATTCATCGTTCCATGTGAACTCTCTATATTTCTTTGTCAATTCTGTAAGAGGATTTGCGATTTGAGAAAACTCCCTAATGTGTGCCCTCTCATATTATGCCAAACCAAGGAAGCTTCTGACATCCCTCACACATTTGGGTGTACGCCAGTCAACTATGCTTTTAACTTTCTCAGGATCTATATGAATCCCTTCCTTAGAAACAACTCTCCCCAAATAAGTCACTTCCCCTTTTGCCAAAAAACATTTACTCATCTTACCATATAGTTTATGCTCTCTTAGTTTTTGTAAAGTCTTCCTGAGATGCAATGCATGTTCAGCATCATCCTTAGAATACACAAAAATATCGTCAAGAAAAACTAATATAAATTCATCGAGATATTCATGAAACACATTATTCATCAAACACATAAATGTTGCAAGAGCATCTGTTAATCCAAAAGGCAAAACTGTGAACTCGTAATGACCATATCGTGTTCTAAAAGTGGTTTTGGGTGTGTCCTCAGACTTTACTCTAATTTGATGATATCCCGATCTTAAGTCAATTTTAGTGAATACTGTGGCACCACTCAATTGACTGAGCAGTTCATCTATGTGTGGCAGTGGATACTTGTTCTTAATGGTTTTCTTGTTCAATCCCCTATAGTCAATACAAAGTCTGTATGAACCATCTTTCTTTTTCTGAAACAAAACAGGTGCTCCCCAAGGTGAAACACTAGGTCTTATCAACTCCTTCTTCAATAGATCATCCAATTGGAGCTTCAACTCTTTCAATTCATCAATATTGAACCTATAAGGTGCTCTAGAATAAGGCTCACTTCCTGGATAAAGGTCTATAGCATGGTCAATTTTCCTAGGAGGAGGCATGCCCGGTAGATCATCAGAAATACATCCGCGTACTCATCTAAAAGTTTTTTAACATATTCTGGTATTTCCTCTTCTTTTTTCTTCTCCTGAAGGTCATGCACATAAACCAAATATGTCTCACAACCCTGTCGAATATCCCCAATCAACTTTATTGCAGAAATGGGAGAAAAACTTGAATTACACTTGCCTGCAAGATGATGTTCCTTCCCTTCTATTTTCAAAGTAAGGATCCCGCTTTCACAATCAATCACGGCACTGTTATGAACTAACCAGTCCATTCCGATGATTACATCACATTCTCTCATTTCAATTACATGGAAGGTACCCAAAAAATTATGTTCTCCTAACATAAAATCAAGATTCTCAATACAGCCTCGAGCATAGTGTATCCTACCATTAGCCATCTGTACAGGTCTTTTAGTCTGCATCTCAATATGCAACCCTAAAGCTTCTGCCATCTTAAGTGAAAGGAAACAATTTGTACTACCCGAATCAATTAAGAAACTAACCTTATGTGAGGATATGTTCCCCATAATCCTAATCACCGATGCCCTTGAATGAGAAGAAGTTTTCATGCATTGAAATCTAGGGCTAGAACACTTACCTTGATCATCCGCTTCCTCAATTGTCATGTTTTCTTCTTGTAGATGAGCTATCTTTGCTTGCATAGAACGGTTGATGGCCTTGTTTGGACATTCAAAAGTGCGATGTTCTTGTTCTCCACATCGAAAACAAAGTCCCAGCCTCGTAGCCCGCTCCAGGAAATCAGAATCACGTTGCCAGTGCATAACTTCTTGCTTCTTAGGTGTATCCATTTGCTTCGGCTTTGGTCTTCCTCCTTGACCGTTAATAGAGTTAGTCGATCTCTGTCCATTTTGATTTATTGAAATAGGTCTTGGGGTCGATGTCCTGTTGAGATAAACCTTGATTTGAATGGCTTTTTCGTGGTAAACTTCTCCATCTTCTCAAAGTTTTCTGCTTTTGCAACCGCATCAAGAAAATCTACACATCCGGACCCCTTTAGTTGATAGCGAAGCTCTTCCCGCAAACCCTCAATAAACTTGCTTTTCAGCGCATCTCCAGAAACTTCTAGTGCATACTTATGTAAACGCAAAAATTTCTCCTTATATTCTTCAACAGACAAGTTATATCTATCATCCTCATGCTGCTTGAAAGAGTAGAATTCCATTTTCTTTTCCATCCGATAATGTGGAGAACAATAACGATTCTCTGCTTGCTCTCAAAATTCTTTCCAGAGGATCGGACCTTCACGTGTTCTTGTCTGTATATAAGATTTCCACCACAGTTTTGCGACTCCTCACAGATGCAAAATTGCCACCTTTGCTTTTGATTCCTCACTAAATACGTGCAGGTCAAAGAAATCTTCAAGTTCCTCAATCCATGCTTCAAGATCCTCTCCTGTTTTCTTCTCACCATCAAATTCATTTAGTTTTGCTCTTTTGAACACTTGCTTGAGTGCAGATTCACCTGCATCATCGTCCTCTTCAGGTTCACGTTGCCGTCTAGCTCTACGTGCGTTTGATGTGCCCGCACCATTACCACCTTCAACATTGAAGTCCATGAAAGCATTTGCAGTAGCCTCTTTTTGTTTGTTGGATCTTTCTTTATGTTTTCTGCATTCAATCTACGGATAAGCTCCTCTTGTTCTTCTATCTTCTTCTTCAAAGCCTGCATCTTGTCCGAGAATCCAACTCTGCTCTGATACCACTTGTAACAAGTCTCCTAAACTTGAGTCACAATCTCACACAGAATAATGGGTTTCGACACCACAAGATATAAAGAAGGCAAACAGAGAATACGTAGAATAAGAAGAGAGAGAATTTTATTACCTGTGCGTGATTTACAAGTAGTTCTGATCTGCGTTACAAAATCTATCAGATTGCTTCAATGTGAAGCCTCATCCACCCGACCACCCCCGAGCTGATCTCAATTCCAATCTCAATCATAATCACAATCTCAATCCCAATCTCAATCACAATCACAATCTCAATCTCAATTCCAATCTCAATCTCAATCGCAATTCCAGAAGCCGAAAAAGGATCGTAATGACTGTACGACCATCATCCTTTTCTATCTCTCAGTCTTCGTCTTTTTGGGATCTCCGCCTTTCGCCAGCGCACGACCAATCACGCCTTCCTAGACCTGCACTTTTAGAATCTGCATGCTCCAAGATAGCATCTTTTCGCATGTCTCATGCAAGACTTCCGGACCACCCATGCATCTACTTTTCATGTCCACGATCAAGAATCGTACCTGCAAAAATAGAGGTTATCCCCGCAACGCACTCACACACACGTCAATCACCCAAAAATAACCCATATACCCATGTGCGTTTTCTAAATCCGCGAACATGAATAAGATGAATGAATGAAGGCTTCTCTTTTTTTTTTTTTTTTTAAGTGTTGGAAAACGGCACTTTTCAAAACCCTGTAACTCAGAAACAGTGAGGAATCAGCTTGAGCTTGTGAGAGACAAAAATATTCAGTTCTTAAATCTGTACAATAATGTTAGAGACGCCTCAGGTCCAAATCTGCTTCCAGATATCACTTTTGGGCCCTGCAAAATCGAAAATTCTAGAGAGAGATGAAAAAACATGAAAAATCTCTTCATTAACCTATCTTCATGGAACCAAATGAGACATAAAACATAGGAACTACAAAAAATTCAATCAGGTAAAGTTTTTCTACTAAGAATACTCTACCTTTCTCTCATACAACACTTTTTCAGATTCCTTCATCTTCATGCTCGAAATTAACATAGAAATTTCATGCGACAACTTTCTAGAGAGAGAATGTAAAAACTTATTGCTACAAAATTTTGCAGACATGATCAAAATATCCTAAACGTAAAATTTCATTATTACCTACACATCCTTTTTTTTTTCCAGGTGGAAAATCAACGTTGCATCTTACACATACATACACATACTTAATGCATACACACACATATGCATACAAAATGCATACACACACATACACACACATATGCATACATAATGCACATGCATATGCATACATACATGCATACACATACACACATAGACACATACACACACATAGACACATACACACACATAAACACATACACACTCATAGATACATACACACTTTTACACACACATCCATACACATTTACACACACACATACACATGCAGGCCGACACATATATATAGATACACACGTATATACACACATAGATACACACACATACACACATAGACACACACACACACATACACATGCACACAAATACACACACACACATAGACACACACACACTTACACACACACACAGCCACACACATTTACACAGACACATACACATGCATACAGACACATATATATAGATACACACACATACACACATACATACATATGCATAGATAATGCACATGCATATGCATACATTTATGCTTACATGCATACACACACATACACATGCGTACACACATAGACACACACACACATACACACATACACACATACACACATACACACATACACACGTACACACATACACACATACACACATACACACATAAACACATACACACACATATGTGTACACACACACATAGAGCGACATACACACACATACACATACATGCATACATATGCATACATAATGCATATACATATGCATACATAATGGATATACATATGCATACATACACACACATATACACACACATATACACACATATTTACACACATATACACATGCATACACACACATACACACATAGACACACACACACATGCACACATAGACACATAGACACATACACACATACACACATAATGCATATGCATATGCATACATACATAATTACATGCATACACACACATACACACATATGCATACATATGCATACACACATGCACACGTAGAGAGACATACACACACATACACACACATGCATACATATGCATACATACTGCATATGCATACATAATGCATATGCATACATAATGTATATGCATACATAATGCATATGCATACACAATGAATATGCATACATAGTGCATATGCATATGCATACATACATGCTTACATGCATACAAACACATACACACAGATACATATACACACATAGACACACATACACACACACATAGAGAGAGACACACACACATACACACACACATGTAAAGAGAGATATACACACATACACATACATGCATACATATGCATACATAATGCATATGCATACATAATGCATATGCATACATAATGCATATGCATACATAATGCATATGCATACAGAATTCATTTGCATACAGAATGCATATGCATACATAATGCATATGCATATGCATACATAATGCATATGCATATGCATACATAATGCATATGCATATGCATACATAATGCATATGCATATGCATACATAATGCATATGCATATGCATACATAATGCATATGCATATGCATACATAATGCATATGCATATGCATACATAATGCATATGCATACATACATACTTACATGCATACACACACATACACACACATACACACACATATGCATACATACATATTTACATTCATACATAGACATACAAACATATACACACACATACACACACATGCATACATAATGCACATGCATATGCATAGATATATGCTTACATGCATACGCATACACATGCACACACATGGACACATGCACACACATGGACACATGCACACATATATACAACCAGATTTACACACACACATAGACAACCACACATACACAGACACATTTACACATGCATACACACACATACAGACATAGACATACACACACACACTTACACACATAGACACACACACATACACACATATAAACTTACACACACAGAGATACACACACACATATATAAACAAACACATAAACACATAGACACATACAAACTTACACACATACATACAGACATCCACACATATTTACACACACACATACACATGCATATAGACATATATATAGATACTTACATGTATACACACATATACACACAAATATACACACACATACACACATAGAAACATACACACTACATAGACACATACACACATCCATACACACATCCATACACACATACATACAGATTTACACACATACATACAAATGCATAGACACATATATATAGATACAACTTATATACTCAGAGACACACACAGAGACACTTACAAACACACAGACACATAGACACACACACATGGACACATACACACATATATATGCATAGACAGACACATAGACGCATACACACACATAGAGACACATACACACACATACACATGCATGCATGCATATGCATACATAATGCATATGCATATGCATACACACATACTTACATGCATACACACACATACACACACATGCATACATTTGCATACATAATGCACATGCATATGCATACATACATGTTTACATGGATACACACACTCACATATACACCATACACATATACACACATACATATGTACACATATATATATTGATTTCTAACCCATTTTGTTTTATATGTTAGGTATTATGGATCGTAATAGATAGAGAAAGGCGAAACTCACTCTCATAAAAAGTCTTATGAGAACAAGAGTTCCGTTTGATACTCTAGGGGTCATCATGCATGAGTACTCAGAGATGCCTGATGATGAGCTGGATTATACGATCCAAATGCTTACCCAATGATTAGAGGAGGACCCTTCTGCGGCTTCACATGCGAGAAGACAACTATCACGTGCAGGAAGACAACTATCTGCTCATAGGTATGTTTTTTTTCATAAACTTTTTTAATGATATTATAACACACATTTTTATTTATTTTTATCTATCTATTTTAAGGAACCCTATACCACCTCCAGATCATGATAGCAGAGCAAAGTTTCCTATGAGGACATGCATAGGCACCTTAGGGCTAGAGTGTGATATAGAGCTAAAGGGGAACATTGTGTACATAGGGAATGGATTGGAGTTCAAGAGAAGAATGCGGGAATTATGCGACTCTTACCTGTGCCTTGTCCACTTACCATGGAATTAAGTATAAATTTTACATATAAATTGAAATAAATATCTTATGTGTTATTTACATGATTTTTTTTTATTTTTGTAGTGAGCATGATGAGAGGGATATAAAATACGAACTTAGTTCACTTGAGATAGAGTTTGGGACAGGATGGTCGCATAAGTGGTGTCTAAAAGAAATGTGGACACATATGGCTCATCATCGCGATAACGCATGGTACGCATTGCTTTTATGTATATATACGTGGATATGAGTATGTGTGTTTATGTATGAATGTATGTATATGAGAGAGAGAGAGAGAGAGAGAGAGAGAGAGAGAGAGAGAGAGAGAGAGAGAGAGAGAGAGAGAGAGAGAGAGAGAGAGAGAGAGAGAGAGAGAGAGAGAGAGAGAGAGAGAGAGAGAGAGGAGTGAGAATAGAGGTACAAATACATGCATACACACACATATACATCATACATGCACATTTACACACCCACATATTTGCACATTTATACATATACACACATACATGCACATTTTTACACACACATACACATGCATGCAGTTACACACATATAATGAATACACATAGACACATACACATACTCACATACACATACACATACTCACATACACATACACATGCATAATCATATGTACACACACATAGACTCATATAATCGTATTTACATGCATATATACATATGAACATGCATACACACACACACACACAACACATGCATACAGACATATAGATACACATACATACACATGCATACGCACATATAGAAACACATACATACACACATGCATGCACACTGATATATATATATATATATATATACTTCAAAATCTATATATAAATAAATAAATAAATAAATAAATCCTATTTCAAAAATCCTAATTTGAAAACACTAATTTTGATATTAGGGTTTTAAAAACCCTAATTTAGAAACTCTAATTCAACCGTTGAGCCATATGATTGAAGTATATGTACACATTGCATCTATTCCTCCGACATCCTACTAGAGGGATGTCTCTCCTCCCAACCTTATGCCTCTATATATAGCCACTCGAATCAACGAGGATCATAATATATATAAAGATATATACCCATCATGTAGATACACATACATAAATATAAAATGGAGTAGATATATTATGCATCACACATACATGCCTAAATGCACACATAAATATATATATACATGCATACATATTTACATGTACACATTTACACATCAACACATATACATATATACATGTAAACATCACATATACATGCCTACGTGCACAAATGTATACTTATACATGCATACACAATTATAAACACTTGCATATATTCCATGAATACATGAATATTTTACATAAATGCATATGCATATATACACGTATGCATACTAACACATGTATACATATATCACATAGATGCACACACATACATATACATGAACTACATATATATGCATATTAACATATGTATACATATAATACGCATGAATACACACACATATGCATACATACATGATAAAAATTTGCTCCTCGAAGATAAAGCTATATATAAAACAATTAGGCATACCCCCAAGCTTCATGTTCTAACTTAAAAGAACATGATTTCATCTTTTTAGTAGGAGTCTATTATCTGATATCCATTCAGAAGCTTCAAGTTATTGATCGATAACTAGAGTAGAATTTACTATCTAATCTGCTCATATGTTTTCATTATTGCCATCATTTTGGTAAGACATCAATATAATCTCATCTTCATTATCCTATTGATTTCATTTATTTCTTCTATTGTTAAATCTGTGTTCTCATGAGTCACATCATCCATTGATGGATTAACATCGATTTTTGGTAATTCCTCTTCCTCATTAGTAGAATCAACATGTAGAGTATTATCCTCTTCATCAAAAAGATTAGTATCATTATCACGAATAATGATCCTAATTTCTCTTTCAGGTGTTGATGTATCAATATCTGATGCTGAATCATCAAGAGGACTTTCTTCGATCTCTCTAACAAGAAACTATTCAAACAATGACCTACCTCTAGGTTGAACATAAATGACTTGCCACCAAGGGTGAGCATCTGGGTTTTTATAAAGAAATGCTTGTTCAATATGCCTAGGAAGAATATATGGTTCTTTAGTAGATCACATTACCTTGGAAGAATCAATGGCCCAAAACCAAGATATTTCCTTTCTTAATGTGGAATTACTACCTTTATACTCGGCTCGACCAGTCAACCTTCAAAATGACCTATCAAAATATATAAAAACAAAAACCCATTATTAGGTGCTTAAAAAAATAACTAACTCTTTCATAAAAAATGTAAACTTTTTTCTACCTGTTTGAATGTAGTAAATGAAATTTGGTAGATACCAACAATAGTTCCTACGTAACCAAGTTCGCCATCTATAAGGTTCGTGTCTTTTGAGCTAGCACGTGATAATTGCTTGAAAGAAGCAACAATACTAGAATCCTCTGTTTTACATAAAGAATCACTGGCATTGATTCTAATATGCTATCCAAAAGCCCACATATTAGTGAACATTCGAGCCTACAAAAGAAATTAAATTAGTAAATAGAAACTAATATACATATATGAAAAAAATAAAATATTATTAAAATAAAAGTACCTTTCATTCACAACCTATCATTAACTCTCTCTACTGATCTAAGATTTCTTCATCATTTGCGTTGGCGTATTGCAAACGACTATATAGCCAATCGATGAAAGAAGATATATCTGTAATCTCATTATTATCAAGATTACATCTATATCTTTTGTTTCTTCGTCTTTTCATTTGGAGATTTTGAAGTTCCTGTTCGTACTCGCTAAGGAATGCTTGCATGCATTCGCTATTATATGCTACAAAAGTAGAAACACCATTTTTTTCTTGAAATGTAAATAAAAATGGAACTCCCTTACCTGATAATACCTCATCTGTTATTTTTGAAGAAGACTCGTTGGTCCATGCACGTGGAGCTTCTTCATGAACTCTTTCGAGGTACTCACTAACGTAATACATGCACTCTTCAAGCATCCAACCCTTTGCCATGGATCCTTCTGGTTTCGCTCTTTGTTGCACATAACCTTTTAATATTCCCATAAATCACTCGACCCAAAACATCTGTCGAGTGTCAATAACACCTGCAATCTCTATTTCATCTACAAGATGGACTAATTCCTTTCTCCATCAAACATAGTAGCTCTTTGCATTCGCGTTTTTTTTGTGGGATCGAGTTTTTGTCAATCTCTTTTGATGTAATCCAACTATAAATATCATAAAAAAAAATATAAAGAAGTTAATTAAAAAATAAAAGATATCCAGTATTCATACATATTAAATATAAAAGGATTCTAATTACCTTATAAGTGATCCAAGATGATAGATCACATCTCGTACTCTTTCTGTTGTCGATGCGAAAGTAATGGTTGGTGGATCAGATTGACCACTAGAATTACCGCGCACGCCGAGTGCTTGGAGCAAACTCAGGCACAGTGAAAGTCTCAAAGACCAATATATAATTTCATAAAAAATATTAAGAGTCAATTACAAAACCATATTCACCGTACTCTTACGAGCTTTGGAAATAAACAATTCATCACTTTCGTTTTGAGACATTATCATTCATTCATCCTAGGAAAACCTTTCAAGCATCAATTTAAATATGAAATAAAGGCTTGGATATACTCTATTCAATCGCAAGGATATGTACAAATAATCGATGTGAACTGGACTATTGAGTTTAGTAAATTTCAAAGAAACTACACTTGCTGACATCTATAAGAAAGCGCTATCAACAATTATTGTCTGAGTATTTGTTTATACTATGGATAAATACACACATACACACTCATAGACACACACACATACACATAGAAACACACAACCGCATACACACACACATATACATACACATATAGACACATACACACATAATGATGCATACACACACATACACATGCATACACACATACACACACATATATGCATACACACACATAGAGAGACATATACACACATACACATACATGCATATGCAAATGCATACATAATGCATATGCATATGCATACATACATACTTACATGCACACACACATATGCATACATAATGCACATGCATACATACACATACATAAGGCATACACACACATATGCATACATAATGCATACACACATACACACATATGCATACATACATGCATACATACCTGCATACATACATGCATACAAACACACATAGACACATACACACACATAGACACATACACACATAAACACATACACACTCATAGACACACACATACACATAGACATACACACACATGCACACACATATACACACACACATACAGACAAAGACACATACACACATAATGATGCATACACACACACATACACATGCATACACACATACACACACATACACACACATACACACACATATACACACACATATATGCATACACACACATAGAGAGAAATACACACACATACACATACATGCACACATACACATACATAATGCATATGCATATGCATACATACATACTTACATGCATACACACACATATGCATACATAATGCACATGGATACATACACATACTTAATGCATACACACACATATGCATACAAAATGCATACACACACATACACACACATATGCATACATAATGCACATGCATATGCATACATACATGCATACACATACACACATAGACACATACACACACATAGACACATACACACACATAAACACATACACACTCATAGACACATACACACTTACACACACACATCCATACACATTTACACACACACATACACATGGAGGCCGACACATATATATAGATACACACGTATATACACACATAGATACACACACATACACACATAGACACACACACACACATACACATGCACACAAATACACACACACATAGACACACACACACTTACACACACACACACAGCCACACACATTTACACAGACACATACACATGCATACAGACACATATATATAGATACACACACACATACACACATACATACATATGCATACATAATGCACATGCATATGCATACATACATGCTTACATGCATACACACACATACACATGCGTACACACATAGACACACACACACATACACACATACACACATACACACATAAACACATACACACAGATATATGTGTACACACACACATAGAGCGACATACACACACATACACATACATGCATACATATGCATACATAATGCATATACATATGCATACATAATGCATATACATATGCATACATAATGCATATACATATGCATACATAATGGATATACATATGCATACATACATACTTACATGCATACACACACACATATGCATACGTATGCATACATATGCATACATATGCATACATAATGCACATGCATATCCATAGATACATGCATACACATATACAGACATAGACACATACACACACATACACACACATATGCATACATATGCATACATAATGCACATGCATACACATACACACACATAGACACATACATACACAGACACATACACACACATATACACACACATATACACACATATTTACACACATATACACATGCATACACACACATACACACATAGACACACACACACATACACACATAGACACATAGACACATAGACACATACACACATAATGCATATGCATATGCATACATACATAATTACATGCATACACACACATACACACACATGCATACATATGCATACATATGCATACACACACATACACACACATGCATACATATGCATACACACATGCACACGTAGAGAGACATACACACACATACACACACATGCATACATATGCATACATAATGCATATGCATACATAATGCATATGCATACATAATGCATATGCATACATAATGCATATGCATACATAATGCATATGCATACATAATGCATATGCATATGCATACATACATGCTTACATGCATACAAACACATACACACAGATACATATACACACATAGACACACATACACACACACACGTAGAGAGAGGCACACACACATACACACACACACACATGTAAAGAGACATATACACACATACACATACATGCATACATATGCATACATAATGCATATGCATACAGAATGCATATGCATACAGAATGCATATGCATACATAATGAATATGCATATGCATACATACATACTTACATGCATACACAGACATACACACACATATGCATACATACATATTTACATTCATACATAGACATACAAACATATACTCACACATACACACACACATGCATACATAATGCACATGCATATGCATAGGTATATGCTTACATGCATACACATACACATGCACACACATGGACACATGCACACACATGGACACATACACACATATATACACAAAGATTTATACACACACATAGACACACACATATACACAAACATATTTACACATGCATACACACACATATAGACATAGACATACACACACACACTTACACACATAGACACACACACATACACACATAGACACACACACATACACACATATAAGCTTACACACATAGAGATACACACACACATATATAAACAAACACATAAACACATAGACACATACAGACTTACACACACACATACAGACATCCACACATATTTACACACACACATACACATGCATATAGACATATATATAGATACTTACATATATACACACATATACACACACATATACACACACATACACAGATAGACACATACACACTTACACAGACACATACACACATCCATACACACATCCATACACATTTACACACATACATACAAATGCATAGACACATATATATAGATACAACGTATATATAGAGAGACACACATAGAGACACACATAAACACACACACACATAGACACACACACATGGACACATACACACATATATATGCATAGACAGACACATAGAGGCATACACACATATATATGCATACACACACATAGAGACACATACACACACACATACACATGCATGCATGCATATGCATACATAATGCATATGCATACATAATGCATATGCATACATAATGCATATGCATACATAATGCATATGCATACATAATGCATATGCATACATAATGCATATGCATACATAATGCATATGCATATGCATATGCATACATACATAGTTACATGCATACACACACATACACACACATGCATACATTTGCCTACATAATGCACATGCATATGCATACATACATGTTTACATGCATACACACACTCACATATACACCATACACATATACACACATACATATGTACACATATATATATTGATTTCTAACTCATTTTGTTTTATATGTTAGGTATTATGGATCCTAATAGACAGAGAAAGGGGAAACTCACTCTCATAAAAAGTCTTATGAGAGCAAGAGTTCCGTTTGATAGTCTAGGGGTCATCATGCATGAGTACTCAGAGATGCCTGATGATGAGTTGGATTAAACGATCCAAATTCTTACCCAACGATAGAGGAGGACTCTTCTGCAGCTTCACATGCGAGAAGACAACTATCACATGCAGGAAGACAACTATCTGCTCATAGGTATGTTTTTTTCTCATAAACTTTTTTAATGATATTATAACACACATTTTTATTTATTTTTATCTATCTATTTTAAGGAACCCTATACCACCTCCCGATCATGATAGCAGAGCAGAGTTGCCTATGAGGACATGCATAGGCACCTTAGGGCTAGAGTGTGATATAGAGCCAAAGGGGAACATTGTGTACATAGGGAATGGATTGGAGTTCAAGAGAAGAATGCGGGCATTATGGGACTCTTACCTGCGCCTTGTCCACTTACCATGGAATTAAGTATAAATTTTACATATAAATTGAAATAAATATCTTATGTTTTATTTACATGATTTTTTTTAATTTTTGTAGTGAGCATGATGAGAGGGATAAAAAATACGTACTTAGTTCACTTGAGACAGAGTTTGGGACAAGATGGTCGCATAAGTGGTGTCTAAAAGAAATGTGGACACTTATGGCTCATCGTCGCGATAATGCACGGTACGCATTGCTTTTATGTATATATACGTGGATATGAGTATGTGTGTTTATGTATGAATTTATGTATATGAGAGAGAGAGAGAAGAGTGAGAATAGAGGTACAAATACACACATACACACACATATACATCATACATGCACATTTACACACATATACACATACATGCACATTTATACATATACTCACATACATGCACATTTTTACACACACATACACATGCATGCAGTTACACACATGTAATGAATACACATAGACACATACACATACTCACATACACATACACATGCATAATCATATGTACACACACATAGACTCATATAATCATATTTACATGCATATATACATATGAACATGCATACACACACACACAACACATGCATACAGACATATAGATACACATACATACACATGCATACGCACATATAGAAACACATACATACACACATGCATGCACACTGATATATCTATATGTATATATATATATATATATATATATATATATATATATATATATATATATATATATATATATATATATATATATATATATATATATATTGATATTTATATATAAATAAATAAATAAATAAATAAATAAATAAATAAATAAATCCTATTTCAAAAATCCTATTTTGAAAACACTAATTTTGATATTAGGGTTTTAAAAATCCTAATTTAGAAACTCTAATTCAACCTTTTAACCATATGATTGAAGTATATGTACACATTGCATCTATTTCTCTGACGTCCTACTAGAGAGATGTCTCTCCTCCCAACCTTATGCCTCTATATATAGCCACTCGAATCAACGAGGATCATAATATATTTAAAGATATATACACATCATGTAGATACACATACATAAATATAAAATGGAGTAGATATATTATGCATCACACATACATGCCTAAATGCACACATAAATATATATATACATGCATACATATTTACATGTACACATTTACACATAGACACATATACATATATACATGTAAACATAACATATACATGCCTACGTGCACAAATGTATACTTATACATACATACAGAATTATAAACACTTGCATATATTACATGAATATTTTACATAAATGCATATGCATATATACACATATGCATACTAACACATGTATACATATATCACACAGATGCACACACATACATATACGTGAAATACATATATATGCATATTAACATATGTATACATATACGTGAAATACATATATATGCATATTAACATATGTATACATATAATACACATGAATACACATACATATGCATACATACATGATAAAAATTTGCTCCTCGAAGATAAAGCTATATATAAAATAATTAGGCATACCCCCGAGCTTCATGTTCTAACTTAAAAGAACATGATTTCATCTTTTTAGTAGGAGTCTATTATCTGATATCCATTCAGAAGCTTCAAGTTATTGATCGATAACTAGAGTAGAATTTACTATCTAATCTGCTCATATGTTTTCATTATTGCCATCATTTTGATAAGACATCAATATAATCTCATCTTCATTATCCTTATTGATTTCATTTATTTCTTCTATTGTTAAATCTGTGTTCTCATGAGTCATATCATCCATTGATGGATTAATATCGATTTTTGGTAATTCCTCTTCCTCATTAGTAGAATCAGCATGTAGAGTATTATCCTCTTCATCAAAAAGATTATTATCATTATCATGTATAATGATTCTAATTTCTCTTTCAGATGTTGATGTATCAGTATCTGATGCTGAATCATCAAGAGGACTTTCTTCGATCTCTCTAACAATAAACTCTTCAAACAATGACCTACCTCTAGGTTGAACATGAATGACTTGCCACCAAGGGTGAGCATCTGGGTTTTTATAAAGAAATGCTTGTTCAATATGCCTAGGAAGAATATATGGTTCTTTAGTAGATGACATTACCTTGGAAGAATCAATTGCCCAAAACCAAGATAATTCCTTTCTTAATGTGGAATTACTACCTTTATACTCGGCTCAAACCAATCAATTCAAAATGACCTATCAAAATATATAAAAACAAAAACCCATTATTAGGTGCTTAAAAAAATAACTAGCTCTATCATAAAAAATGTAAACTTTTTCTACCTGTTTGAATGTACGAAATGAAATTTGGTAGATACCAACAATAGTTCCTACATAACCAAGTTCGCCGTCTATAAGGTTCGTGTCTTTTGAGCTAGCACGTGATAGTTGCTTGAATGAAGCAACAATACTAGAATCCTCTGTTTTACATAAAGATTCACTGGCTTTGATTCTAATATGCTATCCAAAAGCCCACATATTAGTGAACATTTGAGCCTGCAAAAAAAAATAATATAGTAAATAGAAACTAATATACATATATGAAAAAAATAAAATATTATTAAAATAAAAGTACCTTTCATTCACAACTTATCATTAACTCTCTCTACTGATCTAAGATTTCTTCATTATTTGCGTTGGCGTATTGCAAACGACTATATAGCCAATCCGTGAAAGAAGATATATCTGTAATCACATTATTATCAAGATTACATCTATATCTTTTGTTTCTTCGTCTTTTCATTTGGAGATTTTGAAGTTCCTGTTCGTACTCGCTAAGGAATACTTGCATGCATTCGCTATTATATGCTACAAAAGTAGAAACACCATTTTTTTCTTGAAATGTAAATAAAAATGGAACTCCCTTACCTGATAATACCTCATCTGTTATTTTTGAAGAAGACTCGTTGGTCGATGCACGTGGAGCTTCTTCATGAACTCTTTCAAGGTACTCACTAACGTAATACATGCACTCTTCAAGCATCCAACCCTTTGCCATGGATCCTTCTGGTTTTGGTCTTTTGCACATAACCTTTTAATATTCCCATAAATTGCTCGACCCAAAACATCCATCAAGTGTCAGTAACACCTGCAATATCTATTTCATCTACAAGATGGACTAATAAATGAACTTGAACATCAAAAAATGAATTAGGAAGTTCTTTCTCCATCAAACATAGTAGCACTTTGCATTCGCGTTTTTTTTTGTGGGATTGAGTTTTTGTCAATCTCTTTTGATGTAATCCACCTATAAATATCATTAAAAAAATTATAAAGAAGTTAATTCAAAAATAAAAGATATCCAATATTCATAAATATTAAATATAAAAGGATTATAATTACCTTATAAGTGATCCAAGACGATAGATCACATCTTGTACTCTTTCCGTTGTCAGCGCGAAAGCAACGGGTGGTGGATCAGATCAACCACTGGAATTACGGCACATGCCGAGTGCTTGGAGCGAACGCAGGCACAGTGAAAGTCTCAAAGACCAATATATAATTTCATAAAAAATATTAGGAGTCAATTACAAAACCATATTCACCGTACTCTTACGAGCTTTGGAAATAAACCATTCATCACTTTTGTTTTGAGACATTATCATTCATTCATCCTAGGAAAATCTTTCAAGCATCAATTTAAATATGAAATAAAGGCTTGGATATACTCTATTCACTCGCAAGGATATGTACAAATAATCGATGTGAACTGGACTATTGAGTTTAGTAAATTTCAAAGAAACTACACTTGCTAACATCTATAAGAAAGCGCTATCAGCGGTTATTGTTTGAGTATTTGTTTATACTATGGATAAATCTGACTAAAATGAGATTAGATATATAAGCATTCGCAGGGAGAAATCAATCCATTCTCACAGGGCAGGTAATGCAGAGTAACGTACGCATTCAACTCATGAATTGAGATGTTGAAGCCAATGTCATGTGTCCGTGCAAAGGTTTCTGACTATAATCAGTTCCATTCACATGGCGTACAGAACATTTGCACGAAGATAAGCATTCATATTCTGCACGATCAAGTTTATGCATGAAGATCATATCCTATATATATTCGGGTTGTCCTACGCAGGAAATGGCCAACGATCAGACACGCATACGGCTGATCGATGTTCCCTGGTAGATGATGTGTCCGTCAGATCAATTACGTGGAGATTTAGCCTTCAGTGCCGAGTCCTTAAGTGCAGATGATTCATTGGAGAATGATTGACAAAGTTACCAGCTGATTTAACAACGCAGTCAGATGGTTGGAGAGACGATGAAGCATTAACACACTTGTCAGTTTAGATGATCAGAATTGTTCGCTTCGGTAGCTCATACAAAACACATGAATCGACTATCAACTTCAGAGAATTTTGCCGAATTTGACACAGCATTATCAAAGAACTCCGTCTATTGTGCTAATCAAGTCGGTGCTGCTTTTCTTTGGATGTCGTTCGTCAGTTCAAGCTTTTTCCCAGCAGTGTCATGATCGTTGTTAGAGTAGGAGAATTAGAAGAAAGATCATTAAGAGACATCAGAGAAGAAGCATTGATCCATTGAGTATGGATCAATTCGTGAACTCGCCACAGATGATTCCCATCCTTATTCCTTTTTCCCTTCAACCTACGCCATAGTTCGTCAACTGCCAGCCCTCTAAGACGTGAAGCTCGCCTCTTCAGCAGATCATATGTGTTCACCATTGCTCCTCTGCATGAACTGAGAACATATGAATTTTCCCCTCCTTCCTCGTATGATAGAACGTCGTCCTTTTCTTCTATAGCATCCCTGCTTTTCTCCCCTCTCGGATATCGGTTTTTCCTCCTTTATTTCTGCTGCATACGTCTGTCCTCATTGACCAGATAATCCTCCTGCTTCCAAACATTGCCTGCCCAGTCAGAATATCGATTGGCCTCCTCTTTCTTCTCTTCTTTTCCTCGTGAGCATGCGCACATTGACACCATCCCCGCTTTCCTCCACCTTTTCCTCCTCCCCCCCCCCTTTTTTTTTTAAAATGGAGGTTCGGACGAGGCCTACTCCCCCAGACCTTAACTTTGAAATTGCAACCCCCTGAGCTGGTCCTCCTCGGCCAGTGGAGATACAGATTCCAAAGCATCTGGTCCTTCCCTAAGAGTAATAAGCATTTAGTGTTGCAATGGCTAATAGTGCACAGTGGCCTCTGGATTGGCACAAGAATCAGAAAGTTTAAACCTAATGAAGGTTTTTGTATACATTGTGGCAGTGTGGAGGATTTACCCCATCTGTTTATGAATTGTTATGTGGCCAAGTCTCATTGGAAAGTCATCAGCAGAGTCATCTCCTACAGAAATAGAGGACCTCTTTCCGTTGTGGAAATTTTATTGGGATGCTGTGTTGATATGGATGTGATCCTATGGAACTTATGGAGAGGTTCTATCCTCTGGACCATATGGAGGAGTAGGAACGCTTCTATACATCATCAAAACTTAAGCTTGAATGTTTCCCTTCTTGTATTGCATAAAGAGTTGTATATTACTGGATCTAATCGTATAAAAGCTATCAGGGATGCTCCCCAGGATTGCTTAACCAAAAATGAAATTGTTTCCTCCTACCCTTACACCAAATGGAAAAAAATGATGCTTGACTTGTATTTCCCAAAAAGGCTTCTCATGTTGTGTAATCTTTAGCCTGTATTAGCCTAGCAGATGAGGTGGACATCCTACCCATGTACAATGTATACTCTTCATTAATTTAATGTTTCTTTCTTGTTTATCCAAAAAAAAAGATGCAACTGTCTAGACTCTATCGGGATTCGGCACGCGATTCTAATTTGAAGTTTTGGGCTCCTGCGCCCGCGAAGCCTGACAAAGGGTTGAAATGACTAAGGTGTCGAGTTGCGTCCTTCTAACTCTCCGTCAGGCAGAAAACCAATAAGAAAACAAATATTTCGCACGAAAATGGGCCTTTTATTTGTAATGAAAGACAATGCTGATTGAATCCCAGAAGAACCAACTAATTTATCTGTTCATTCTGCAATATATCATGTGACAAGCGACAACATGATGCATCCTTGGATTTTAGCTCCCACCATGCAGTGCCTAACCAGGTTTCATATGGCCATTGGCCAGTGCATCCACTCACTTTTGTCCACCCATTTCCCATTGCTCAGCCGAGACCGATTTGTAAATTGGCCGCATACCCGAATTTGTCCATCCTAAGCCGTTTTGTCTGGGTGGTTGGGCCTCTTGCCTCTTGAGGCGGGAGCAAAGGTTCAATCCCCACCGGTACCATGTGAGGGACATGTTTACTTGGAAAGTTGTACACTGTGGTTGATGTGCCACCATTTGTCCTGCCTCATGGTAGATGTGACCGCAGTTTAACCTAGCTATGTAAACCCCTCTGTTGAGAGCAGTATGGGCACCCAAGGACTGACTAGACAAGGAAGCCAGCGGAGAGAGTCAGAGCGAGGTGAAGGAGTAAGTAGACAAAGCAGTCGACGCAAATCTGGCAGATAGGCCCTTCAAATTTTTCCAAACCAACATCTTTATAACAGTGATTCTTATCACTAACAATCATTGTAAATACCATATCATATTTTTGTAGCTCCATTTTGTGCAAGCCAAGGAGTCCTTGAGCTTGAGGAGCCTTAGAAGTACCTACATATCAATTTTCGTATTTTTTAGACTCCGTTTAAGCCCTCAAATTGGCCATGGAACCTAATTTTTAACTAAGCCGGACACTAGGTCTGGACAGGGCCAAAACCTAGTCAAAAACTATAAAAAGAGCTAGAGAGCTCATTTTTGAGGTTGGCTTGTAATTGAAATGAACTTGTAAGAGCTTTTTGAAAGTAATCTAAGAACTCCATTGATTCTCACTCTTTGTCTTGTCGTGTGTGCGCGTGTGTGTGTATGTGTGTGCATGTTTGTGTGCTTCTCACTCACGCACTTGTGCCTCCACTTGCTCGAGGTCTTCATACCATCCTCACGTCTTCCCGGATTGACATTAAAGGAGGTGCTACTCATCACTGAGCTACACCAAATTTTGGCGCCGTTGCCGGGGATCGAGCTTTGAGGACGAGCGTGTGATGGTAAGACGTAGATTGGAGACGTTGGCGTTGTAGGTACTTTCTTTACTTTTCTTATTTCTCTTTTTGTTACCTCACCACCATCATCACCATCATCATCGTCACCATATCTGATCTCCATCTCCATCTTCACAAAAATTTCAGTTTTTTACTATATCCCCTTCCTCCTTTCATTTCCCTCATTTCACTTGTGAGAGAGAGGGAGAGAGCGAATTGTTATGTGCTATTTTTTGCATGCTTTTGGAGTTTCTTGCAGGTTTCAGCTTCATCATCCCCTCCATCACGCCGCGCAGGTACGGAAATGTGCAGAACTGTCTCGTAGTCGCCGACTCCTGTCGATCGCGATTGACAGAAATTTTCATCTTTTGGTAAATCTGAGTGCACCACAGTGGACTAGAGACCCTGCACACCACATTTTCACAGAAATTTTTGAAAATCTTGCAAAATTTCAGTCCATCACGATTGACAGCTCTGTCCATTGCGATTGACAGCTCTGTCCATCGCGATTGACAGCTCTGTCCATCGCGACCGACTGCCTGTCCATCGCGATTGATAGCCTATCCATCGTGACTGATAGCCTGCCTGTCCATCACGACCGACTGCCTGTCCATCGCGATTGACTGCCTGTCCATCGCGATTGACTGCCTGTCCATCACGATTGACTCCTGTCCATCGCAATTGACTGCCTGCCTGTCCATCGCGATTGATACCCTGTCCATCGCGATTGATTGACCTGCCTGTCCATCGCGATTGATACTCTGTCCGTCGCGATTGACTGACCTGCCTGTCCATCGCGATTGACTGCCTGTCTGTCCATCGCGATTGATTGCTCTGTCCATCGCGATTGATGCCTGTCCATCGCGATTGATACCCTGTCCATCGCAATTGACAGCCCTGTCCATCGCGATTGACAGCCAATTTTAGCCAATTTTTTAGGGTTTTTAAATTGAAGAGTTGGGCTAATTTTGGGTATAAACATTTTACTCTAGCACATAAGGAGGCCTTAGGAAAACAACTTGGGGAAAACCTGTTGCACAGTGATCCTGTTTGAACCCTGTCTTAACCCTAGAACCCTGAACGGTCATAACTTTTTCATACGAAATCCATTTTTTGAGCTCTAGGGCTTGTTGGAAAGCTCTGGTATTTTGAAGTTGACCATACTCAGGGGGATCAAAGTCAGGGGTCTTAAGAATTGTTTTTCTTAAAATTCACTATGCAAATTAGTATTTGTGCTACAGGAATAAGAATCATTGGTTCTGTCTTTGGAATTTAAATCTTAAAGCTAACTTTGGAACTCTATAGATCTATTGAGAGCATCGAAAGGCGTTCTAAGCAAGTGTAAGTGCAAACTTGGGAACGCACTTCCTGGGCATTCAAGGGAAACCAAGCAGGAAACAAAAGGTTGGAAACTATCAACCCCCTCTGTCAATTCCTAGCTTAGGCTAAGAACAACTAGAGGTAGGAGTAAGTCAGGGCGACGATAGGCAATTATCAAGTGGAAGCAGACCTAAACTCTCAAGTTCAAGCTAAGAACATAATCTATCGAGAACTTTAAAGGAAAAGAACTTAACGTGGAACGAGCAACTGTAAGTGCGGAACTACACTCAAATATACCTTGTGACGTGATATCAGACAAGAATTTTAACACAGGAATCAACTAAAAAGAATCAAGTAACTGATACAAAAGGACTCTGCAACGAGGTTGTACTTGGGCAAAATTGGGCTATTCAACTAGGCTTATGAACCTTAGATCAGGGCGACATCTAGTAAGGGATAGACAAAGCCTTAGGTCTTCAGAGGCTAGTGTCAACCACACTGCTAGGTCGTGGGCCCAGAAGTTGAGCCACCACTCATACTACCCAAGTTCTGAGACTAGTGAATCCGAGATGTCTCAAGGTATGGAGAGACCTACAGGAAGTTCAGGAGTGCCATACTTGCACAGGGTAGAAGGCCCTTACAAAACGCAGTTGGAATACCTTAGGACCAACCGATTAGGTGCCAGCATCTATGAGGACGGCCTAGGAAGATCTGTGGTATAGATTAAGAATCCTAATCAATCCATTGGATTAGAACACCCAGCTGTCAAGTTTGAAAACGGAGCATACTTGGACAAAGAAGGAACCATATACGTAGTCACCAGTCACCCAGATAGGACGAACGAATTTGGAAATGTGATCCCTGAAGCAGACTTAGGTGACTTGGAGCAAGGAAACATGGGTGCAGAACCTAGAACCCCTCGAGGTAAATCGGTTCTCACTAGGATTATCACACCGGAGTGGATTCCCTAGGATAATAAGATCATAGATTTGCTCCTCAATCGAGAGACTGACGAAGCCTTTTGGAGGTACAAACCTGATCGGCCAATTGATATAGGAACAAGCATGATATATGAGTTTAAGGATCCTGATAGCCCAGGTAGAGTGACCTACTTAGATCACGCTTCGGAGAGGATCTTTGTGGTGACAGAAAATGATAGGCATGCTTACACTTGGAAGGGTGAATTCGTTTTCCCCCAACCAAGATCGAATGTATCCTATGGTCACCCTGGAGCTGGAACATCCCAAGCTCATGGAATGCAAAGAGACAGAAGTAGAGATAGACCAGAAGTAAGCTTTGCCAACCCAGTGGGCAGAGAAAGAACGAGGACGGAAACAAATAGAGTAGAACTTGAGATACTTAGAGCTCACAGGAATCAAAGAAATGCGGATGAGTTCCCTCTACCACGACCTAGAGAGCACACAAGGACTTTGAGACCGACTCAGCTAGTTAAGTCCATGAAGAACTACTTCGATGGCACTGGAGATCCATACGATCATGTGGCTGAGTTTAGGCAAGTCCTGAGAGCTGAACAAGTGGAGGATCTATTCACGTAGTACAATGCCTTTGGTCTGACCCTTAGGAACACTGCCCTGACATGGTTTCAGCCACTAAATGAGAGACAGTTCAGGAGCATAGACCAACTCCTAAAGGCGTTCATTATCGAATTCTCTAAGAGTGGCATAAGGCATAATACCTCCTCGCTGATTCACAGCTTCAAGCAAACCCCTCAAGAAACCGTGAGACTTGCAGGAAGAAGATTTAGGCAATACTTAGAAAGATGCCCTGTTTCGGAGCTACCCACACCAGCCAAGCAAGTGGCTTTATTCTTGGATGGATTGCTAAGTACCAAATTGAGATCTTATGTGTACTTGAAGGACCCTAGGACCATAGAAGATTGTGTACGCATGTGCATTGACATCGAGGATAACCTAGGGGAGGAGTTAGAGCTTTCCAAGATATACAAAGATTCGGATAGTGCCTCTAACCTCTCTTCCACGCAATCCACATCAATTGAGGAACTTGCAGAGAAAGTAGCTCAGAAATTAGGTGTCACTAACAAACAAATCCCAAGGTTTGCCCCTGTGAAAAGGTGCTATACTTGTGGTGGCGACCACATGGCGAATGTATGTCCCATTATGGCTCAACCCCAAGTTAATCTTAGTAGCCAGTACTGCACCATAGAACGAAGATACACCAATCACACCGCGCAAGATTGCCCCTACAATAAGCAGACCGTTAGGCAGACGTACCCACAACCATACCCTCAACAAGGAAGATACCAGAACCAGTACCCACCTCAGTAGTATGCGAGGCCTCAACAAACCTACCAACCCTACCAAAACCAACAAAGGCCTCAGCCTGTGCTAGCACAACAACCCCCAGCTCTAGCTAATGTGATTCCGGTAAAGTATGCTGCTGCAGAAGAAAACCTGAATAGAGCTATAGTCCCTGTAACACCAGTGCTTTCAGAAAGTGATCCCAGTGACCATAGCTTTGATTCTACACATGTTGATAGTCCCCTGGCTTACTACATGCAATCTCCTGAACATGGTGAGTCCTACTATAGTGAAGAGCCAAATGAACCTAGTTGGGAGTCAGATTACACAAACGTCATGTATGCAAACCCCAACCCTAGACCTCAACCTAGGCAGGTAAGACCCCCATTCCCTAGAGGACCATGCTACAGATGTCAGGGGGATCACCTCATTCGTGATTGTCCCTTGCCTCCACCTACACAACCCCAGTCAGTGACGATTCAGGGCTTTTGCCAAGAGTGTGGAAAGGATCATCTCTTACGAGACTGCCCCAAGAATCCTAATAATATGGCAAAAATTACTCCTATTAACGTTATTGGGTTAGTGGTAGATTCCACAGGAAGTATCACTTCCACTACACCCGTGCAAGTGATCACTAGAGCTCAAGCATTGCAGCAAAACCCAGGGGTAAACCAGGAGAAGAGCCCAGATGTTAGTGAAACAGAGAGCATGACAAAAAAGAGGACTAGAGCTTGGAGAGATAGCCGTGAAAGAATGAAACGGCAATGGGCAAAAAAGATGAGTGAACTCGAGGAAAGCCTCAGAGAAACAAAGGCCAGGATAACTGAACTAACATCTCAAACTCCCTCTCACACTACTCCACCTCCACCATTCCCAACTCCATTCCACCCGCCACCTTCCGACCCGCCTCAACTAATTCCACCACCCTCTAGAGTAGGATCAGTCCTAGCAGATCCCACTCCCGAAGACCTTAATATGATGCTTAAAGCATATCAGGCCAGAATCCAAGAAGGGCCAAACGTAATTGATCATGAAAAGTGTTACCCAAGAGCAGAAGTAGAGTTAGAACGAACCAAAATTTGTGCTAAGATGGTGGAATTGGCTCAAACCATGTTTGAGGCCAGTCGCCTATTTAACATCTCTAGTTCAGCGAAAACACAGTTGCACTTTGATGGACTGTTAGAAAGAATAGAGAAGCTGATTGCACAATCAGAAAAGGAACCCGCCTCTCAACACAAGGACAAGGCAAGTGAAAGATTAAGCATTCCTGCTCAGGAAGCCTATGTGCCTGAAGCCTATGTGCCTAACTCTACGGAGCCAAACACATCATCTTCTATGAATCGGTTCACACCAGAATTCCTATGCGAGATTCAAGAAGACAAATGGGCTAAAGAGAGTGAAGTCCCTCCTCCTATCGAACTTGTGGATGATGCACGCGACCAATTCCCACAAGACATCCCATCCATTTATGAGGAGCAGGAGAGCACCCACTCTCAGGAAAGACTAGACTTTGAGTCTAACTCTCTACAAGAATTACCCCACTTCACAGGCCCATGGGAAGCTAAGTCTACTTGTATGAGAGCACCCACGGTCATGGTACGAAATGAGGACTCAGTCTTACCCAGGAACACAGAGGTAGTGAAAAACACTAAAGTGCAGTGCAATCTCAAGTTAGAAGAGCTACTCAAGGTTAGACCTGAATTATGGAAACATGTCGCCAAACAAGTACCAGAGATAGCAAAACCTCGTTCCTAGGTAGGATCCCAAAGGACAGTGCCAGAAATACCCTTGGATAAGATAGGAGATATGTGTGAAGGTGAAGAAGGGAACACCTATCTTCCCATTACCTACCAGGAGTACACCACCAAGGCAATTTTGGACTCAGGTGCAGGAGTTGCAATTGCCACCACTTCCCTATGGAAGCGTTAGGGCAAGCCATCACTCAGGCCAACGAGAATGAAATTGCAGATGGCCGATGGTCATATTGAGAGACCCTTAGGATTGCTAGAAGGAATAACTCTCACCACCTGTGGTGTCGAGTTTGAGCATACATTTGCTATATGTGACTTCAACAAAAATCATGCCTATGAGATGATTTTGGGAAGACCATTTATGCGACAGTTGCAAGTGGTACAGGACTGGGGAACCAACTCCTTGTATTTGCAACACTTAGGTGTTACAACCAAAGTAAATCTCAAAGATTACTCTCATAGAGATGTACCTCCCATCCAATGGAATCCCATCCATAGAGCCAAAGATGATACAGAATCGGTGCATTCCATAGGGTCAGGATCCTCATGGATGCATGAAGACACTCACTTATGGATGTGTAAGGTAGCCGTAGAAGAAGAGAAGAGAGAGAAAGCCAGAGAGGTAGGTGCAAAAGAAAACCATAGATCAATTCAAGACCCAGCCTATGCACCTGTAGTCTTTCCTGATGAGGAATTTGAACCCCATGGCTGGGCAGAAATCCTAGCAACAATGGATGTAGCCATCAATGAGGAACAATGGACACCTCACTGTGATGAGGATGGCTATGACATTTCAGTCTTCTCCATAGAGCCAATCATGGGAGAGGCAGTTCTAGAAGAATGCGAACCTAGCCCTGATGCATTTGAGGATGCAAGTGACTCCGATCTAGAGTCAATCATTATGGACCCACCTTTTGCATCAGATGAAGAATACTTCCATGAAGTAGAATTTCAACCCCAGAGGCATGGAGAGCTTACAAATGATGTAAGATTAGCCACACATGTGACCCCGAAGGAAGAAGGAAAGAAACGAAAGAAGAGAGAAGTCTCACCAGAAGAGGAAGAATCTTTGTTTGAGGTCCCAGAAAATTTTAAGAAGTATGAGATAGACGACAGGAGGGTCATGATAAGAATGCCTAAACGAGAGGCACAATCAGGAGAGGCCTATGATAACAAAGAAACCACCAAGAAAATAGTAGTGGCCCTAGAAGAAGGAGAGGAGAGATGCACGTACATAGGGCATGACCTAACAGAGGAAGAAGAGCATGCGTTAATAGCCTTGCTAAGAGAATACAGAGATGTATTCGCTTGGAGTTACAAGGATTTGAAAGGTGTTGATCCAGACATATGCTCACACACTATCCCCATGACCTCGGATGCCAAACCTTCTAAGCAAAAGCCCTATACATATAACGATAATTATGTTGCCAAGATTAAAGAGGAGATAGATAGACTAGTTGAAGCTGGATTTATCTATGAAATTGAGCACACTGAATGGGTATCCCCCATCGTAGTGGTGCCCAAGAAGAATGGCAAGCTGCGTGTATGCATTAACTTGAAGAAGGTTAATGCAGCCACAATCCGAGATAACTATCCGCTTCCCATCACAGAACATCTCTTAGAAAGAGTGGCAGGCAAGGAAGTGTATAGCTTCCTTGATGGATTTTCGGGCTACAATCAAGTAGCCATAGCTCCAGAAGATCAGCATAAGACGGCTTTTGCCACAGAGTGGGGTATATTTGCCTTTCGTGTAATGCCATTCGGACTTACCAATGCACCAACTACCTTTCAGAGACTAATGTGCCATGTATTTAAGGAGTTCCTGAGGAAGAACTTAGAAGTCTATGTTGATGATCTTTGTGCTCATTCCAACATTAGACAAACCCATATTCCTGAACTCAGACAAATCTTTGACAAATGTAGAGAATATCAAGTCTGCCTAAACCCAGAAAAATGTGTTTTCATGGTCAGGCAAGGCAAGATTCTAGGGCACATAGTGTCAAAGAATGGCATATCTACTGACGAAGAGAAAGTGAGAGCCATAGCAGAGCTACCTAAGCCAAGGAATGTCAAGGAAGTACAAGCTTTCATGGGACATTGTGGTTACTACCGCCGGTTGATTCACATGTATGCTGTCATTGCAAAGCCCATGTACGGACTTCTGACAAACTTTGAGTGGACTGAGGAATGTGAGAATTCTTTCAATGAGCTTAAACGAAGATTATGTTCAGCACCAATCTTGAGCACACCAGATTGGAATAAGCCATTCCATGTTCACGTGGATGCATCCAATTATGCCATTGGATGTGTGCTTGCACAACCTACTCGTGAAGGTAATATGGATCTTCCAATTGCCTATGCTAGTAGACAATTGAATGCAGCTGAATGAAATTATACCACTACTGAGAGAGAAGGCTTAGGCATGATATATGCAGTTAAGAAATTTAGACGCTATTTGCTTGCAAATAAGTTTAAATTTTTTACTAACCATCAGGCACTGCTATATCTTGTGAACAAGCCATGCAACACAGGTAGATTAGTAAGATGGTTTCTCTTGCTAATGGAATATGATTTTGAGGTTGTGGTAAGGAAAGGGAAGACTCATTTGAGAGCAGATCACCTTTCTAGGCTCACATCGGGAGAAGCCCCACAAGGAGTGTCAGAGGACCTTCCTGATGCTTACTTGTTTAATTTGGAAGTGGTGCCACAGTGGGCTAAGCCATTGGTACCAGTGTTAACATATGGACCTAACCACCCGGTAATATCCACACAGAATAGAGAGGTAGTAAAAGCCCAAAAGTACCACATCATGGCTGGTAGTATGTACAAGCACACAGATCAAGGGATCTTGGCTTGTTGTGTAGAAGAGGACGAGTATGCGAAGTGGTTGCAATTAGCACATGTAGGTGCATTAGAGCAACACTACTCAAAACAACGAACCCGACAGACACTAAGGAGACTCGGAGTGCATTGGCCAAGTATGGAAGCGGATGTCCAAAAGTTGTGCAAAGAATGCCCAATCTGTCGCACTAAACCACCGGTGGAACATGCCACTCTTTATCAAGTGTCCATAGTGCCAGATTGGAGTGAACCACTAGTATCCTTCCTGAGGACGAAAACATTCCCTTCAGACATGACTCTGGCTAGGAAAAGGAGTTTAGAACAAGAAGCCCAGGATTACTCTCTCATTGGCGATAATCTATACAAACGTGGTAAAGATGGTTACTTGAGACTATGTGTCCATGAAAGTGAATATCTCAAGATCTTGGAAACTGCTCACCAAGGTGTAGCAGGAGGACACTTTGGACCAGATCGGGTGATCAAGGCAATACTATTTGCGGGCTTCTGGTGGCCGACCCTTCACATGGATGCACATACCTATGTGAAACGGTGTGACGTCTGTCAGCGAACTCAGTATCCTATACGCAAAGATGAGATGCCACTGAAACCTATGATGGGTGGACGTGCATTCTCTAAGTGGGGAATAGACTTTGTAGGCCCTATTAATCCCCCAGCTAAGGGTTCACATGCTGAATATATCATTGTGGCCACGGATTATCTCACCAAGTGGGTGGAGGTAAAGGCTACGACAAAGAACGACGCTCAGACAACTGCTAAATTCTTGTTTGAGAATGTATTCACAAGATATGGGCTACCTATAGAGCTTGTAAGTGATAGAGGCACTCACTTCTTGAACTAAGTGATTGAAAATCTACTCCAAGAATTCTTGGTAGTTCATAAGAAGTCTGCCCCTTATCACCCTCAAGCTAATGGACAAGCCGAAAGCACCAACAAGATCTTATGCAATGTACTGACAAAATTAGTGAACACTAAACGCTCTGATTGGGACAAACAGCTACACCATGGTGTTTGGGCATACCGAGTCGCCTACAAGACGGTACTCCAAGCCACCCCCTTTCAGATGGTGTTTGGTCAAAACACCATGCTACCTTTGGACTTCTTAATACCTACATTGAAAGTAGCACAAGAGCACGAATGGACGGGTCATGAACTCTCCTCTAGACTTTTTGACCTTGAACGATTAGGAGAAACAAGACTGAGAGCAGCTGCAGGGATATATGCAGCTAAGAAGAGACAGAAGGCATACTTTGATGCCCATGTGAAGGATAAGGGCTTGAAAGCAGGAGATCTAGTTCTAGTCTACACATTGAAACAACATGCAAGGAAGCTAGAAAAGAGAGGCTACGGACCTATGATCATCAATAGGATCTCCACGAGTGGAGCAGTACAACTAGCCACTTTAGAGGGTGATGTTCTCCCAAACTATATTAGCGGATGCAGAGTCAAGTTGTATCAGGAACCCCTCACGGAGGAAATGCTAAGTCGACTCAATACTGCTAAGCAACGTAAAGAGGAGGAAAAACGAATTCGAGAAGAAGCTCAAGCAGAAGCCCTAGAGCGCATACGGAGAATGAAATTAAGAAGACAAGGTAGAGAGCAACCTAGGCAAGATGCACATGCAGATCCAGGATATCACGTGGCTATGTGTGAAGTTATAGGTGTTAGCTCACATAGGATAACTGATCGACGTCCTTTCATAAACTTGGATATAGGGCAAGGAAAGAGTGCAAGGACTGTAAGAGCCTTGATTGACTCAGGTGCAGCCACTAGTGCTGTTAAATTGTCTCACTGTCAAGAGTTGCAATTAACTGTCAATCCTGTGGAAGCATATCTCATAGGATTGGGAGGCGTGGAAACCCCTTGCATGGGCGAGGTGGAACTTCCCCTCTATATTCATGATGAGGCAATGACAGTTAAAGTACTAGTGTGTCAAGATGAGGACCTCACTGAACCGCTTGTCTTGGGTCAAGACTGGATCTATGACCAAGCAGTCAACTTAAACCTAAGAAGTGGACTTCTTCAGGTATGGGTCAATCATAGTCAGATTACAATAGAGTTAGATAATGGAGCACTCAAGGAACTAGGAAAGGCACACACTCTTGGTCCTTCCAGGAGTACACATGAAGATGACCATGCTGTTCTTGTCCAAAACTATGTGTTGCAGAGGAATGATGGTTGCAAAAAAGGAGTCAGGGAGGCAACGGAACTCCCTTCTTTTCAAAAGGCCAGAGGGAGGCAGCAACCAAAGGTGGATCAAAGGCAGAAGAAGCAGAGTACTACCTATGTCGGAGATCAAAAGTACCTGCGCAGCAAAATCTCTCAGCTAGTGAAACAAGTGTGGGTGCGGAAAGGCGAACACCCGGTTACACTCAAGCCAACCACACGGGCAAAGCCTCTTATTAGTAACCAACAACACAACACTAATAAGAAGTCTTTCAAAAGTTCTTCTGCTAACGTGAAGTCTATTTGGGTGCCCAAGAAGTCGATGAAGGCCAGCCCACAATCAAGACAAATTTGGGTACCTAAGGCTTGTTTGCGGGCTCAAATAGCTACGCCAAGAACACACCCTATACAGCATGATCCATTCACTCGCACAGCCGGCATCCACTCGTTTTCAACACTCAGGAACACACCAAGGCCCATGAGCACGAATAGAATCACTTGTAAATGGGTCCCTAAAAGGCCTCATTTTCAAGCTGACACACCTATAAAGCTCTTGAGAGTCTCTACGAAACCAAGAGCAAAACCCATCCACTGCATTTGGCAGCCTAAGACTTGTAACAAACCCCCGGACCCCAATTGTAAATCCATGACCACCTACTAACCACTTCACTCTCACATCACATCATTCCGCTTAGCTCGTAGGTCTACCCAATTCCTAACTACACACACAAGCACCGAGCACTTATTAACCCCTAACCTCCCTCGAACCTTAGGTTAATGTTGTAACAGGGGACATTGTGTCATTTTTGTGTCCATTGCAATGTTAACATTTATTCATATATTCTCACAGAACCAGCTGCGAAGTTTTCAACATGGCTGAGGCAGCAGGAACTAGCTCTCAAACAGAAACAAGCCAGCAAGTTGTGGACTTAGACAGTTTACCCGTTTTACCTGAGACAAATGAAAGGCCAGAAGAATTGCGGGCCATCAAAATCATACCTATTGCGGACCCTCCGCGTGGCCACACCATGCCCGTAGGAAAGACTTCCCACTGGTTTACTGAAGTGGCAGGACCCTTGGGTGAGGGAACGTACCTATGGGAATCAGAGTTGGACTTCAATGGGAAGCAAGGCAGATACCATTTCTTTAAAAGAGAATTCGAGAAATTACAAAATGCAGAAGGTCTACATTCGATATGGGAAAAGGCAGGATTGAGTGCCTATTTCAGTGCACGGCTCCCAAAACCTGACTTCATGCGATGCTACTATCTCATCAACACCTTGACTCCAAACCAGAACCCAAAAGGTGCAAGCTCATTTGTGATCCCATCTCTGACAAAGGGGAATGAGCTCAAGAGGTTCAGGCTATCAAACAACTTGGTGAGAGAGGCTCTAGATATGCGCGGAATGCATATTCCTACAGAGAAGGAAACCCTAGTACCGGATTACATGAAGAATTGAAGTCTCACCAAACTCAAGGACATGGTGTCCATGACGCCTAATATTGCGATACACCTTCGCATGTGCATGCAACACTTTGCTTTTCCTGCACAAGATAGATTCACCATGCCGCCCAAGAAGATTTGGTTTAGTTTGTATCTGGCAGAGACACAGAGCCTCACCATCAACTTACCCCACTGGATAATTGATCAGATACACCTAGCTCACAAACGATGGGCGCGGAAACAGGTTTTATATGGTTGCTGTGCTCTGACGAGAATCATTTATAGGTGTTTGGCTTATGACATCCCTATTCAACGGGCCTTAATGTGGAATCGTGTAGAGCAGTTTAGAGGCAGGACATCCACAGGACCCCCTTCTAAGAAAATGAGAGGCACTGTCCAAGTCCCATGTGCTCAACCACGTGGAGCCACCCTAACACCAGACGTCACCCCTCCACCCCGAAGAGTCCGACCATTCACACTCCGACTTCCAAGACGCAGCACCGATGGTTCCACCTTGATATTCCCTCCTATCCCAACCGATCTTGAATTTCCCAGTGGTGCACCTTTGGAAGAACTCACGAATGAAGATTTCGAACAATTATTACAAGATGTAGAGCAAGAGGCAGAAGAAGCACAACAAGTGGAGAACGTGCAAACGCAGGCCACAACCTCCCAAGCACCTGTCACCATAGTTGAAGTGGATGAAGAGGATGATGGAGATGAAGAACAGGAGGAAGATGAGGAGGATTATGATCAAGAGCATCAAGATGAGCAACAAGAAGTGCCAGAACCTGTAGGTGCACCAGCATATACAACTCAACTATGAAGGTTATACGACACAATCAAAGCAGTACAAGAAAGGCATCAACTCTCTCTTGTATCAGGTCAAGCTTTGATGCAAGAAATGCTATCAGATGAGGGGGTGGACCAACATTTCATTGTTCCGGAGGCTGTCCACACTGCAGTCCGCCAGTCCGTGAGGTATGACAAACGCAGAGTTGACACATTACCACGAGCAGGTAAGACTATCAGCATACCCGTCACAGAACAAGAAGTACCCATTGAAACAACAGCTACCCCCACAACCACCACTGACCTCTCTGCCGAAACCTTCGTTCAGACATCACCCATCTCACCCCAGCATCCTCCATCACCACCTTCTCCACCCCCACCACCACCTCCCACCATGGAAGAAACGACAGTCATCACCTCTACCTTCACTTATAACCCATCCTCATTCACATCATTCTCATTTCGAGAACCCACCTCACAAGACACCCTCTTCTCCTTCGTCACCAATCCCTTGTACACTTCATCCCTTCTATCCTCCGAACCCATAATTGGCCATCCCATAATTCCAAGTGTGGTTGGAAACCCAGCACCCACCGAAGGCACCCTGTGTTTCCCAGCCTATTCCCCACTACGGGTACCTCCATTCCATGACCCTCACTTCCCATCTGGCCCCTACCCCTCTTTCAACTTGACCTCACCACCCCAATACCCGTCCTTTGTGGAGCAGTTCATCCGCTCTCCAATGTTTCAGAGGCACATTTCCCCGATGTTCGCAACGACATCAATTTACACGAACACCACACTCACTTCACCTACCATACCCACCTACATGGTAGCCCCTGTACACACCACCTCTCCCCATGATTCCACCATCTTCCCCTCCCTTACCCCCCACCTCACCACTCACATCATTGGCACACACAGCATTCACTACCCCCCTACCCAATCCCACCTCCCCTGCATTTCAAACTTTTCCCCTTGCATCTCATAATGTAAATAGCACGTTCAACACATTACTTCAGTGTGCACATCAACTACAACAAGAATACCATCAATTGGAAGAACGCACTACGGCCCTCCAGGCAGAATCTCAACGTCTGCAAGCTAGAGTCACCACTCTTGAAGCTGATTACCAAACGCTCCTAACCGAGCATACCACCTTACAGCAGGCTCACTCCGAATTGGAATCAAAGACATCAACAGTAGATGATCAAGCAATCAAGGAATTAGAAACAGTGCTCCAAGCGCAAATGATATCTAATGCTACACTCAGACGCAACCTTGGGCTATTAAGGAAGCATATGGCAGCAACACTAGAAGAGAACAAGAGACTTCAACAACAAAACCAAGACAACTTTGAAGCGGCTATGGAAGGAACTGTAGGAGCAACCATTAGCCCTACCAGATATAGAGCAATCCCATCGGAAGACATTCGCATCTTACTTGAGGAGCATGCAAATTTCTTGGAGTCATATGAAAAGTTAGAGACTGAATGTGCAGACCTAAAGAAACAGATAGCCAGTGTCCCCACAGCTCAACAGGAGCCGGTAGTCTTGCAACACTCTCCAGAAGAATTAGAGACCCTCCGGAAACAGGTGACCGAACTCCAAGCGCGTCTCTTACCATATGAAAGGCCACCCTTGCCAACTGAAGAACCAAAACCTGAACAGTGGTGGAAATCCCCGTCGATGACAGCTATGAAGAGCCATATGAGCCGATGCCGACACCCGGTGGTCGAACTACAGAGGAAGGACAAGACACTTTAGAAATTCAAGTTCTAGATTGGGTCAAAAGGGTCGAGAAAGTGGGTAAGACACATGATGATCGTGTGGCCGTGCAAATGCAATCTTTCACAAATCTGGAAGAAACTGTCCTTCAGTCTTCTTACTTTCAAAACCTATCCCATCAACGGTTAATCACAACATCAGAGTCGCAATACATGCCTTATTTTGTCTTGCTACATGATTATAATGCAGAAGTCAAGAGACATACAGGGAAGGAGCCCACATTCGCCACTCAATTTGAGCTAGGGGATTTACCGACAGATGCACGTGCTGGCTCGATCTTCCAACCTAATTGGCGTGTACGTCTACTAACCGATTACCCAGAGATGATGAGCACCTGGGCAACCATGCCACTATATATCAAGTATAATCCATGCTATTGCCCAGTGGTACGTCGCAGATCCTGGCAAGCATTTGCAATCAAGGTACGCAACAATAAAGAATGCTTGGCTTGGGTTAACTATCCATATTTTGCTCCACCTCGAGGGACCCCAACCGTAGCCTACATGATATCAACAATTCGGCACTGGTCTACACGTCTAAATAATGTACCCGACATAGCAGCGAAAATGTGTATGAAGATATTCGAGCTCATGACCATTGTTTTCAAAACCTTTCGGAATGTACAGGCTCCATACATCTCTGCCCCTGGATTCTCTCAAGGTAACAAGGATTTAGTCTACGACATGAGCCAGACCCCCTCGGTCACTATAATCTTTGCTTGGCATGCACGAATAAAGTACTTACCCGCATGCTTCAAGCAGACATTTGAGGAAATGTTCTCTACGGGATTCTGGGAATATCATTCGGAAATTTTCATTCCCAGACCCACACATTTGCTACACCTATTCGCAGTAGAACAAGCGATCCATGCAGATCAGTTACATCTACCACATCCGGACATTCCAGGACCAATTGATTGGGATCGTATGATGACAGATTTGGCCAGAGGACTACGCATACAAGAACATCAGCTTGCCACTCAGGTTGTGGAATATTACATCCAACACTCCCAGCAACAAGGGTCTGTCAGGGACGACAGACGCGAGAGAGGGGGGGGTGTTGAGAGCAGTATGGGCACCCAAGGACTGACTAGACAAGGAAGCCAGCGGAGAGAGTCAGAGCGAGGTGAAGGAGTAAGTAGACAAAGCAGTCGACGCAAATCTGGCAGATAGGCCCTTCAAATTTTTCCAAACCAACATCTTTATAACAGTGATTCTTATCACTAACAATCATTGTAAATACCATTTCATATTTTTGTAGCTCCATTTTGTGCAAGCCAAGGAGTCCTTGAGCTTGAGGAGCCTTAGAAGTACCTACATATCAATTTTCGTATTTTTTAGACTCCGTTTAAGCCCTCAAATTGGCCCTGGAACCTAATTTTTAACTAGGCCGGACACTAGGTCTGGACAGGGCCAAAACCTAGTCAAAAACTATAAAAAGAGCTAGAGAGCTCATTTTTGAGGTTGGCTTGTAATTGAAATGAACTTGTAAGAGCTTTTTGAAAGTAATCTAAGAACTCCATTGATTCTCACTCTTTGTCTTGTCGTGTGTGCGCGTGTGTGTGTATGTGTGTGCATGTTTGTGTGCTTCTCACTCACGCACTTGTGCCTCCACTTGCTCGAGGTCTTCATACCATCCTCACGTCTTCCCGGATTGACATTAAAGGAGGTGCTACTCATCACTGAGCTACACCCTCTCCTTGTGAGAAAAGAAGGGTCCCATGGGTACTCTGCCCTTCCTTGTACAATTGCAGTTTCAAAGTTAAAGCCTCGAGGAGTAGGCCTCGGCCCAACCTCCTTTAAAAAAAAAAAATCGAAGGCCCATTGCAATTTGCCACCCCACATGTCTACTGAAAGGTAAGTATACACATGAGCCCATCATTTGACAATAGATGTTTCTAGCCCGTTTTGACAGGCAAAATTACTCTTCTGACAGGTAAAAAGCCGTCAAATTTAGGCCTTGTTAATAATAGTATGCCTCCCGAACAACAGAGTTGAAGAAGTTGAGTAGCTTTTCCAGTTACTTTTCCGTTGTGTATGCGTTCCTCTTTTCTGTTTTCCCCTCCCCTTGAAGTTTATCGCGAGATATCTAAGGTTATCGCGAGTCACGAGTCGCGACCCATTTGTTCTTCAAACGAGTACAACTTTCTCTCAGTCGCGTGTGCTTATATCTCTAGAGTCTATCGGCTTTTCCAGTATGACGTTCAGGAAGTCAGTAAATAGATGTACGTGTTGCCCATAAAACTGACATGAATGCGAGCTTCTTCGCATCACAAATAAGGCTGGATTCACACAGTCCGATGATACTATTGTGTTGTCCAAATATCAAGTTTTTGTTCGATAAAAAAAAAAGAAACAACTTTATTCCGCTGTGACATGCCATGGTTATCGATCAATCTCATGATTCTCATGATTGCTACGACAAGCGATGTTGCCGTAACAAAGAGGATATTGGCCACCTGCTCTTTGCTTGCCCTCAATCCCTTTGGTTATGAAGGGTCCTTGGTCGATCTCTGGAACTCCAAAAACAAATCAATTGGAAGCAATACACGTGGAAAGACTCTATTTGTCAATTTCCTTAATCTCTCATTAGCAAACAGCCCCTTTTCGGCCGTTTTTCGCCCTAATGGGGAGAAAGTCTTGAGTTCAATTCTTGGCTGAACATGTCCATGAGGCTCTCATGATGGATGCCTCTACCTTACGAGGTTGAGTGTGTGAGTCTGTATTTCCAATTCATTGTACTCAAAAAAAAAACCCGACATTCACACACTCATCATATATTAGGCAAGAAAATTCATAAGTACAAAAGCATGAAGAGTTCAGATATTTTCAAATCCCATCATAATGGGTCTTCCAGACTGTAGTAAATTTATTGCTAATATGATTTCTATCCACTCCAATGGGAAATTGGATCAGATCAAGGCATTACAATCTTCTATTACTCAGGTTTTGAATCATTTTGGGAAATCACATCGTAATTTTTGGCCTTGATGTCTGCTATGAAGGCCTTCCTTCATCTCAAATCCATGTATAATCATGGGCTTGAGCCTCCAATTAAAGCCTCCAGAAAGACAGCCGGTACTAGATACATGATTTGTTTGAAATATGGATGTCGGAGTCTTGAGGAAGTTTATTGAATTAAGAGCAATCAAAAAGTAGTCCATTTTTGGCAAACACCCGGATATCCTCTATTGGTTAATGCTTGAATGGAGAATATAAAACGACGCTTTGAAAATTCAATTTCTGTGTTCACTTTCTATATTTTTTATGAATAGAGTCCTAGGTCACCGTGCATGCTCATAGGCCTCATACTCATCTTACAACCAAGCATGGGGTTGACTGTTAATGTAGCGTTTCCTCAGTCACAATCTATCCCCAATCAGAATCTTTCGATCACTCATAAATAACAGTGGAGAGAAGAATGCAGAGATTGCACAAGGTAAAACAAAATCTGATGCGGAAGAGTAGAAACAAATATGACGCAGAGAAGGAAGAATTCTGATATTATAGATGCAAATCAATGGTTACAATAGCTGACAATAGCTTCTTGATGAAGCCTCCACCTCCCGACCACCCCCGAGCTATCACAATCACATTCACACTCGCACTCTAAATCAGACTCTCACTCTCACTCTCACTCTCAATCACACTCTCAATCACAAGGTAATTCTCTGATTTCTGTGTGTACCCTCTGTTGATGCGCAGGTCTCCCTATATCCGAGTTTGATCGCTGCCTTTTTTCCAAAAACAAAAGTGTGCGATCCACCAAATTTAGAAAAAGTCGAGTTTATCCAAAACTTTCGCAAAAAGCCATGCGATCGTAGTGTGCTTTCTTTCTTTAGCGTACCTGTCAAAAATAGCAGAAAAACACCAAGAAGACATATCCTAAAACATCCATAATTAGACATGGTGACACGTGAGCATCAGAATCATAGATTCGAATAGAATTAGATAAGCCCTCGTTGTTTTTTTTTTAAGTGTTGGAAAAAACGGCACTTTTGAAAGCCCTGTAACTCAAAAACCGTGAGGAAGTAGCTTAAGCTTGAGAGAGACACTTTTATTCAATTTTTTTATCTGCACGATAGTGTTAGAGACGTCTGAGGTCCAAATCCACCTCCAAATGCCACTTTTGAGCCCTGCAAGTTTTAAAATTCTAGAGAGAGTACAATCAAGGCATTTTCTTACAGTGAACTAAATGTAGGACCCTGAACGAGGTACTTAAAACATGATTCACAAAAAATTCACACAGGCACTTTTATTCTCTTATACTTGCTCTACCTTTCCCTCATACAGAGTTTTCCTTAATTCTTTCATCTTCACCTTCAAAATTCCACTAGAAAACATGATGGGAATAAGGTCTAGAGAGAGAATATGAAACTTGTCAACCCAAAATTTTTCCTACATGCATAAAATGACCTAATTATTCATTCTAACCATTATCCCCACAATGAAATTCAGAAAGCTCAAAATGAATTATTTCACTAGAAAAGAGGCCTATTACAATTCTTCCCCCCCTTTAAGAACTCTGTCCTCAGAGTTGGAAAGAAAGATAATGTGTTAGAAAATCATCTGAATTCACCCAACTCAAATCTTCTACTAGGTATGAGTGCCATTTCACCAAAATTTCTACTATAGATCTATTTCTAAGAAATCTTTCCTTCCTATCTAATATTATTTCTGGTTGAAGCTCAAAAGATCCATCATCTTTCAGCTTATAATTGTCCTGCAAAACATGAGCAACATTAGACACATATCTTTTAAGTAAGCTGACATGAAATACAGGATGCACATTTAGATATTAAGGTAATTCCAGCAAATAAGCAAGAGATCCAATCTTTTTCAAAACTTTAAAAGGACCTGCATATCAAGGAGAAAGTCTATGATCCTTCCCTAGCAACAAGTTAGATCGGTGAGGATTAACTTTAAGAAATACCATATCATCAACTTGGAATTCAAGTGATCTTCTCTTTAAATCATAGAACTTCTTTTGTCTTTTCTGAGCTTCTCTTATATGTTTCTTAATTTTTCCAAGTTCTTCATCCATCTTATCAAGCATTTCTTTGGATACTTCTACTTTATTTGGAAAACCCAAAAATGAAGGTGGAGTCAAACAATTATAACCATACATAGCTTCAAACGGAGTCATTTTTATAGATGCATGCCATGCACTATTGTATGCAAACTCAACCAAGGGTAAATATTCACTCCAATTATCCTACTTTTCACTCACATACATACACAACATATCTTCAACTACCCTGTTAACCCTCTCGGTTTCCCCATCAGTTTGTGGATGGAAAGCTGTACTCATACGAAGTTGAGTTCCAATGAATTCAAATGTCGCTTTCCAGAAGTTTGACGTAAATCTAGAATCTCTATCAGAAATTATGCTTTTAGGCATTCCATTCAATCGAAATACTTCTTTTACAAAGATTCTTGCAACATTCAATGCAGTATGAGTCTTTCTCATAGGAAAGAAGTGTGCCATCTTGGTAAGCCAATCGACTACAACAAATATAGTATCATGCTTACTTCTGGTCATAGGTAGCTTAGTGATAGAGTCCATAGAAATAGACTCCCACTTCTGATTTGGACATCCAAAGGTTGAAGCATTCCTGGCATCCTCTTAAACTCAGATTTCACATGTTGGCACTTCAAACATTCACTTACATATTTTCTAATATCCCGCTTCATACATGGCCAAAAGTAAGAACACTTTGTTTTAACATAAGTCCTTGAATAACCTGGATGTGCAGAAAATGGTGCATCATGACAATCATGCAATAATTTTACTTTTAATGGAGATTCAGACGATATGCATAGCCGATTGTTACAATACAATGTTCCATTCTACAAATGAAATTTTTCCTCATACATCGATCCCCTCTTTGCATTCAAAGAACTCAAAATAGGTGCATAAAAAGGATCCTGTTTTATCTCTTCTTGAATTTGATTGAGAAAATCAGAATTTATTACAAAAACAAGATTACATAAAGGTCTCCGACTCAATGCATCAGCAACCTTATTTTCCTTACCAGCGAGATACTTAATGTCAAAATCATACTCACTTAGTAATTCAATCCAATGCTTCTTCCTGTTGTTAAGCAATGGTTGTGTGAAGATGTATTTTAGACTCTGATGATCTGTTTTCAATTCAAACTTAACTCCTAACAATAGATGTCTCAAATGCTTAAGTGCATGCACAACAGCAAGCATTTCTAAATCATGAGTAGGATAGTTAATTTCATGTTTTCTTAGTTTTCTGGACTCATATGCGACCACCCTGCCATCCTGTGAAAGAACACATCCTATGTGACTACCACTTGCATCACATGCAACCACAAAAGGATTTCCCATTTCCGGTATTTTTAAAACAAAATTCTCAACGACTTTTTGTTTCAATGTTTCAAATGATTTTTGACAGGCATCACTCCACACAAATCCTACATTCTTTTTAGTTAATTCGGTGAGGGGAGTAGCTATCTTAGAGAAATCCTTAATATGTGCTCTTTCATATTGTGCCAACCCAAGAAAACTTCTAACATCCCTTACAGTCTTAGGAATCGGCCAATCAACTATTGTTTTTACTTTATCTTCATCTATAAGGATTCCTTCTTTTGATATTACTCTTCCTAGATACACAAGTTTATCCTTAGCAAAGAAACACTTACTCTTTTTTCCATACAATTTGCGTTCTCTAAGAGTTTGCAAAGTCTTCTTGAGATGTACCGCATGCTCTGAATCATCTTTAGAGTATACAAATATATCATCAAGGAATACTAAGATGAATTCATCTAGGTAATCGTGAAAAACATTATTCATCAAGCACATAAATGTGGCAGGAGCGTTTGTTAATCCAAAAGGTAGAATCGTAAACTCATAGTGACCATATCGTGTTCGAAAAGCCATCTTAGGAATATCCTCTGTTTTGATCCTAATTTGGTGATATCCAGATCTTAAGTCAATCTTTGTGAATACAGTCGCTCCACTTAATTGACCTAATAAGTCATCTATGTGAGGGAGTGGATACTTATTCTTAATTGTTCTTTTATTCAACCCCCTGTAGTCAATGCATAATCTATAAGAGCCGTCTTTCTTCTTCTGAAACAAAACAGGTGCACCCCAAGGTGAGACACTCGGTCTTATTAAGCCTTTCTTCAAAAGATCATCTAATTGAATCTTAAGCTCCTTTAATTCATCAATGTTAAATCTATAGGGTGCTCTAGAATATGGTTCACTCCCTCGATATAGGTCAATGGCATGGTCAATCTGCCTAGGTGGGGGTATACCAGGCAAGTCTTCTGGAAATACATCGGCATATTCTTTCAAGAGATTTCCTACGTAATCTGGAATATCTTCGTCATTACCTTCCTCATGCAGATTGTTCACATACACTACAGATGTTTTACAGCCATCACGTATACCTCTAATTATCTGCATAGCAGAAATAAGAGTAGGTTTAGGATTAAAGACATCACCTAGAATATGAATAGATTCATCATCAGCTTTAAACTGATTGTTCTTTGTTCACATTGTCACAGAATTTTTAACTAACCAATCCATGCCTATGATTACATCACTCTGTTTCATCTCAATTACATGGAAACTTCCAGAAAAGCGCCTATTAGAAAGAGTAAATTCAAGGTTTTCAACATATCCTTTTGTGTAGTGTAATCGTCCATTGGCTATCTCTACAGGTCTGGTTATCTGCATATTTAGGGCTATCCCTAGATTTTGTACCAATTTGAAAGATAGAAAACAATAGGTACTACTTGAATCGATCAAAAATCTGGTTTTATGCGCAGAAATCATACCCGGAATCGTGATTACAGAAGCCTTTGGGAAAGAACTAACCACCATGCAACATAAAGTAGAGTCAGGGCACTTACCGCCATCATCTGCTTCCTCAATAATTGTACCCTCCTCGATGATGTTTATCGCTTTTGATTGTGCGGGTCGAAAGACTGCCTTGTTCGGGCACTCATATGTCCGATGCCCTTGGTCCCCGCAATGAAAACACAGACCAAGTCTTTTTGCCCTCTCAATAAAATTAGGGTCTTGTTGCCACTCAATTGGTTGACGCTTCCTTTGATTTTCCACCGGCCGAGTAGGGTTCTTACCTTGGTTATTAGAAGATGGAGTTTTCTTTGAATTGTTCATGTTCATTGCAACAGGTCTTTGTGGCCTAGTATGTCTCGTTGCAATGAGTCTGCTTCTATTTGCCTTCTGCAAATTGAACTTCTCCATCTTCTCAAAGTTCTCAACCATCGCAATAGCATCAAGAAAATCAATGCATCCAGATCCCTTGACTTGATAGCGAAGTTCCTCACGAAGCCCTTCAATAAATTTACTCTTTAGAGCGTTACCACTAACCTCTAATGCATATTTACGAAGACGTAGGAACTTCTCTTTGTACTCATCAACAGGTAAGCTATGCTTATCACTTTGGTGTTGTAGAAAATTGTAGAACTCCATCTTTTTCTCCATATGGTAGTGTGGAGAACAATAGCGTTTTTCAGCTTGTTCTCTAAATTCCTTCCATAGAATTGGACCACAACGTGTTTGAGTCTGCATATATGACTTCCACCATAGCTTCACAATCCACGCAAGTGCAAGATCCCAACTTTTGCCTTGGGCTCTTCACTAAATTGTCGAAGATCAAAGAAATCCTCCAGTTCTTCAATCCATGCCTCAAGATCTTCGCCACTCTTCTTCTCGCCATCAAAATCATTCAACTTTGACTTCTTGAAGACTTGGTTAAGGGCAAACTCACCTGGTTCCATATCTTCATAATTACGTTTTTGTTTTTCGCGAGGTACACTAGATGTTCCCGCACCTTCATCTACTTCATCGTTCAGCTCCACAAACAAATTTGTTGCTCCTTCTGGTTGCTTTTCACCTCGTTCTTTGCGCAATTCACCAAGAAGCTTCTAAATAAGCTCCTCTTGTTCACGAATCTTTTGTGTTAGACCTTCCATTGTTCCCAAGGATTGATTCTGCTCTGATACAACTTGTAGCGTTTCCTCAGTCACAATCTATCCCCAATCACAATCTTTCGATCACTCAAAAATAACGGTGGAGAGAAGAACGCAGAGATTGCACAAGGTAAAACAAAATCTGATGAGGAAGAGTAGAAACAAATATGATGCAGAGAAGGAAGAATTCTGATATTATAGATGCAAATCAATGGTTACAATAGCTTTGGACAATAGCTTCTTGATGAAGTCTCCACCTCCCGACCACCCCCGAGCTATCACAATCGCATTCACACTCGCACTCTCAATCACACTCTCACTCTCACTCTCACTCTCAATCACACTCTCAATCACAAGGTAATTCTCCGATTTCTATGTGTACCCTCTGTTGATGCGCAGGTCTCCCTATATCCGAGTTTGTTCGCTGCCTTTTTTTCCAAAAAAAAAAGTGTGCAATCCACCAAATTTAGAAAAAGTCGAGTTTCTCCAAAACTTTTCCAAAAAGCCATGCGATCGTAGTGTGCTTTCTTTCTTTAGCGTACCTGTCAAAAATAGCAGAAAAACACCAAGAAGACATATCCGAAAACATCCATAATTAGACATGGTCACACGTGAGCATTAGAATCATAGATTCGAATAGAATTAGATAAGCCCTCATTTTTTTTAAGTGTTGGAAAAAACGGCACTTTTGAAAGCCTTGTAACTCAAAAACAGTGAGGAATTAGCTTAAGCTTGAGAGAGACAATTTTATTCAATTTTTCGATCTGCACGATAGTGTTAGAGACGTGCGAGGTCCAAATCCACCTCCAAATGCCGTTTTTGAGCCCTGGAAGTTTTAAAATTCTAGAGAGTAAAATCAAGGCATTTTCTTACAATTAACTAAATGTAGGATGCTGAACGAGGTACTTAAAACATGATTCACAAAAATTTCACACAGGCACTTTTATTATCTTATACTTGCTCTACCTTTCCCTCATACAGAGTTTTCCTTAATTCTTTCATCTTCACCTTCAAAATTCCACTAGAAAACATGATGCGAATAAGGTCTAGAGAGAGAATATGAAACTTGTCAACCCAAAATTTTTCCTACATGCATAAAATGACCTAATTATTCATTCTGAGCATTATCCCCACAATGAAATTCAGAAAGCTCAAAATGAATTATTTCACTAGAAAAGAGGCCTATTACAATTAAAGAGATGCATAAGATAGATTTTCTTTTCACAACCACCTTTTTCTTGCCCTTCCATTATATCACATTATAGTTATTTTTTAATCCATTGAAACTCGGGTACTTAGAGATTGATGGGCGCCCACAAGCAAGATTCTGAATGTGAAGTGAGATGTACAATGATTGTCTACGACTCAAGGAGGCGTGTATATGCTCACGAGTCACAAGTAGACAAGTATGAGTAGAAGAGAAGAATGTGTAAGGCAGCTTTAACAATATAGGCGAGCTGGTCAGCTGGTCAGTCACAAATGGTAAGTTGGATCGCATTTGTAAGACCTAAAAAGTCTATCTTCATGCTCCCTGTGTATTGTGTTTTCTGCGTATTATGCAGCATCTGTACGAAGTACTGCGTGCGGTATCAGGAGCTCGGTTTTCTACTCCGAGCATATCATTGTGCAATGCTTGAGAAGGAGATCGCATTGTGGTGCATCGACATCGAAATAGTTCACTAGTATCAGAGCAGTTCAAAGCTAAAAGCTTTGTTCCTTTTGTGCGAGCGACGCGAGTACCCCCCCCCCCCCCCCTCCAAGGCTTACGATTAAGGCAGTGACCAAGGCATAGATCTTGGCATACCTTGTCATCTGAGTCACCGAAGTCACCATTGGTGCCGTTGGCTGCATGCGAGGGAGGACCTCAATGATCAAGGAAGATAGAGGTTGCCGCACCCATCCCAGTATTGTTCCCCCAAGAGCTCACTTAACCATGGCAATCTCTTGTCACTAAGATACACTCTTGTGGTGTTTGGAGAAGGGGAAGGATTAAGGTTGACATTACCTTGAACATGTTTTGGTCCCTCAAAGCTTCATTCTTTGCTTTCAAAGCCTATTTTTGAAGCATTTTTGGGTGTCTTTTGGAGCCATTTGGAGTACTTTTGCACATAGTTCTCTTCCCACATGTCCATGAACATCAAGAAGAGTTTTCTTTGTACTTCTCTGACAATAAATATCAACCTTTGGGGCTGTTTTTTCAGCAACACTCGTAAAACTACATGTTTCTAGAAAGGTTTTCGGTTTTCGTGGGAGGAACTGCTGCAAATTTATGCAGGTCTTTTGAGTGTAAAACATTAGAGTTGATAGAGACTTGCAGGTGTTTTTGGCTAGTTTTTGGGCTATGCATTCAGCTTTTTAGTATCATTTTACTACATATATTGAGCACATACACACCATGTACGCTTTTGTGGATATTGCTTATGTACGTCCATGTGGTCATTGATATAGCGGCTACGTTCTTGCATAAAGCTTTTTACGTTTGAAAAAGAGGGTCGTGGTGAGGTTTTCTTAACTAGAAGACACCTAGATGTCGAGGTCTCTTCGGTGATGCAAGTGGAAGACTTACCCAACCTTGCCATAGGAGATGTATGATAGTTGTTCATAGGTGCTCGATAAGTGATGCCCCTGAATTGAAAAAAAAATGGGATTCGTCGCTTATGCGATGCTAGCGTCGCATAAGCGATGGTGCTATTTTTGGATTTTTTTTTCGGAGCCTTCGTCGCATAAGTGATGCTAGCGTCGCTTATGTGACGCTAAAAGTATGCGTTGCAAATAGCGTCACTAACTAGCGACTCTCTAGAATGTTAAAAAAAATGGATTTCTCCCTGCACATTTGTGTTGGGAATTGGACGCGAGAGAGCGAGAGAGAGAGAGAGAGAGAGAGAGAGAGAGAGAGAGAGAGAGAGAGAGAGAGAGAGAGAGAGAGAGAGAGAGAGAGAGAGAGAGAGAGAGAGAGAGAGAGAGAGAGAGGAGAGAGAGAGAGAGAGAGAGAGAGAGAGAGAGAGAGAGAGAGAGAGAGAGAGAGAGAGAGAGAGAGAGAGAGAGAGAGAGAGAGAGAGAGAGAGAGAGAGAGAGAGAGAGAGAGAGAGAGAGAGAGAGAGAGAGAGAGAGAGAGAGAGAGAGAGAGAGAGAGAGAGAGCAAGGAGTTGTCGTTGAAGCCAGGTATGCATGCATACACACACATACATATGCATACACACACACACACATATAGACACATAGACACACACACATAGACATAGGCACACACACATACACACACATATACATACACATATACACACATACACACATAATGATGCATACACACACATATAACATGCATACACACACACATACATGCGCACACACATATGCATACATAATGCACATGCATACATACACATACATAATGCATACACACACATATGCATACATAATGCGTACACACACATACACACACATATGCATATATACATGCATACACATACAGACATAGACACATACACACACATAGACACATACACACACATAAACATATACACACTCATAGACACACACACATACACATAGACACACACACACATACACACACATATACAGACACACATAGACACATACACACATAATGATACATACACACACATACACATGCATACACACATACACACACACATACACACACATATATGCATCCACACACACATAGAGAAACATGCACACACATACACATACATGCATACATAATGCATATGCATATGCATACATACATACTTACATGCATACACACCCATATGCATACATAATGCACATGCATAAATTCACATACATAATGCATACACACACATATGCATACATAATGCACATGCATACATAATGCACATGCATACATACACATACATAATGCATATACACACATATGCATACATAATGCATACACACACATACACACACATATGCATACATACATGCATACACATACACACATAGACACATACACACACATAGACACATACACACACATAAACACATACACACTCATAGACACACACACATACACATAGACACACACACACATATACACACACATACACATATAGACACATACACACATATACACATAATGATGCATACACACACATACACATGCATACACACACATACATGCACACACATACACACACACATACACACACATATATGCATACACACACATAGAGAGACATACACAGACATACACATACATGCATACATATGCATATGCATACATACATACTTACATGCATACACACACATATGCAATAATAATGCACATGCATACATACACATACTTAATGCATACACACACATATGCATACATAATGCATGCACACACATACACACACATATGCATATATAATGCACATGCATATGCATACACACATAGACACATACACACACATAGACACATACACACACATAAACACATACATACGCATAGACACATATACATTTACACACACATCCATACACATTTACACACACACATGTATATACACACATAGACACACATGTATATACACACATAGACACACACACATACACACATAGACACACACATACACACAGACACACACATACACATACACACAAATATACACACACACATAGCACACTTACACACACACACACATCCACACACATTTACGCACACATACACATGCATACAGACACATATATATAGATACACACACATATGTACTTACACACATACATGCATATATATACATAATGCACATGCATATGCATACATACATGCTTACATGCATAAACACACATACACATGCATACACACATACACATACACACATAGACACATACACACACATATATGCATACACACACATAGAGAGACATACACACACATGCATACATATGCATACATAATGCATATACATATGCATACATAATGCACATGCATATGCATACATACATGCTTACATGCATAAACACACATACACATGCATACACACATACACACACATATACACACATATATGCGTACACACACATAGAGAGACATACACACACATGCATACATATGCATACATAATGCATATACATATGCATACATAATGCATATACATATGCATACATAATGCATATACATATGCATACATAATGCATATACATATGCATACATACATACTTACATGCATACACACACACATATGCACGCATACACACATACACATACACACATAGACACACACACACACACATACACACACATATATACGTACACACAGATAGAGAGACATACACACACATACACATATATGCATACATATGCAAACATAATGCATATACATATGCATACACACATACTTACATGCATACACACACACATATGAATACATAATGCACATGCATATGCATAGATACATGCATACACATACACACACATAGACACATACACAAACATACACACACATATGCATACATATGCATACATAATGCACATGCATAAACATACACACACATAGACACATACATACACATAGACACATACACACAGAATTACACACACATACACATGCATACACACACATAGACACACACACATACACACAGACGTACAAACGCATATGCATACATACATGCTTACATGCATACACACATACATAGAGACCCATATACACACATAGAGACACACACACACACATGTAGAGCGAGACACACATACATACACATACACGTAAAAAGACATACACACACATACACATACATGCATTCATATGCATACATAATGCATATGCATATGCATACATACATACTTACATGCATACATAGACAAACACACATATACACACACACATATGCATACATACATACTTACATGCATACACAGACATACAAACATATACACACACATACACACACATGCATACATATGCATACAAATGCATAGACACATATATACAGATACACACGTATATACACACAAACACACACACACACATAGACACACACACACATACACACACATGGACACATACACACATATATATGCATAGACAGACACATAGAGACATACACACATATATATGCATACACACACATGGAGACACCTACACACACATACACATGCATGTATACATATGCATACATAATGCATATGCATGCATATGTACTTACATGCATACACACACTCACATATACACACATACATATGTACACGTATATATATTGAATTCTAGCCCATTTTGTTTTATATGTTAGGTATTATGGATCCTAGTAGAGAGAGAAAGGCGAAACTCACTCTCATAAAAAATCTTATGAGAGCAAAAGTTTTGTCTGATACTCTAGGGGTCATCATGCATGAGTACTCAGAGATGCCTGATGATGAGTTGGATTATACGATCCAGATGCTTACCCAGCGATCAGAGGAGGGCTCTTCTACGGCTCCACATGCAGGAAGACAGCTATCTGCTCATAGGTTTTTTTTTCATAAACTTTTTTAATGATATTATAATACATATTTTTATTTATTTTTATCTATCTATTTTCAGGACACCTATACCACCTCTAGATCATGATAGCAGAGCAGAGTTGCCTATGAGGACATGCATAGGCACCTTAGGGCTAGAGTGCGATATAGAGCCAGAGGGGAACATTGTGTGCATAGGGAATGGATTGGAGTTCAAGAGAAGAATGCGGGCATTATGCGGCTCTTACTTGCGTCTCGTCCACTTACTGTCAAAGTAAGTATAAATATTACACATAAATTGAAATAAATATCTTATGTTTTATTTACATGATTTTTTTTATTTTTCTAGTGAGCATGATGAGAGGGATAAAAAATACGTACTTAGTTCACTTGAGACAGAGTTTGGGACAGGATGGTCGCATAAGTGGTGTTTAAGAGAGATGCGGACACTTATGGCTCATCATCGCGATAATGCACGGGACGCATTGCTTTTATGTATATATATGTGGATATGTGTATGTGTGTTTAGGTATGTATGTATGTATATGAGAGAGAGAGAGAGAAAAGAGTGAGACTAGAGGTACAAATACATGCATACACACACATATACATCATACATGCACATTTACACACATATACACATACATGCACATTTATACATACACACACATACATGCACATTTTTACACACACATACACATGCATGCAGTTACACACATATAATGAATACACATAGACACATACACATACTCACATATGCACATACACATACACATGCATAATCATATGTACACACACATAGACTCATATAATCATATTTACATGCATATATACATATACACATGCATATACACACACACACAACACATGCATATACACATATAGATACACATACATACACAACACATGCATATGCACAAATAAATAAATAAATAAATAATCTTATTTCAAACATCCTAATTTGAAAACACTAATTTTGATATTAGGGTTTTAAAACACCTAATTTAAAAACTCTAATTCAACCTTTTAGCCATATGATTGAAGTATGTGTCCACATTGCATCTATTCCTCTGACGTCCTACTAGAGAGATGTCTCTCCTCCCAACCTTATGCCTCTATATATAGCTACTCAAATCAACGAGGATCATAATATATATAAAGATATATACATATCATGTAGATACACATATATAAATATAAAATGGAGTAGATATATTATGCATCACACATACATGCCTAAATGCACACATAAATATATATATATACATGCATACATATTTACATGTACACATTTACACATAGACATATATACATATATACATGTACATATCACATATACATGCCTACATGCACACATAAATATATGGATACATGCATACATACTTACATGTATACATTTACACATAGACACATATACATATATACATGTACACAATTATAAACACTTGCATATATTCCATGCATACATGCATATTTTACATAAATGCTTATGCATATATACAAAAATGCATACTAACACATGTATACCTATATCACACACATGCACACACATACATATACATGAAATACATATATATGCATTCTAACATATGTATACATATAATGCACATGAATACACACACATATGCATACATACATGATAAAAATTTACTCCTCAAAGACAAAGCTATATATAAAATAATTAGGCATACCCCCAAGCTTCATGTTCTAACTTAAAAGAACATGATTTCATCTCTCTAGTAGGATTCATCATTATTCAAGTTGAATAAAAACACTATTATCTGATATCCATTCAGAAGCTTCAAGTTATTGATCGATAGCTGGAGTGGAATTTACTATCTAATATGCTCATATGTTTTCATTATTGCCATCATTTTGGTAAGACATCAAAATAGTCTCATCTTCATTATCCTTATTGATTTCATTTATTTCTTCTATTGTTAAATATGTGTTCTCATGAGTCACATCATCTCTTTATGGATTAATATCGATTTCTGGTAGGTCCTCTTCCTCATCAATAGAATTAGCATGTAGAGAATTATCCTCTTCATCAAAAAGATTAGTATCATTATCACATATAATGATTCTAATTTCTCTTTCAGATGTTGATGTATCAGTATCTGATGTTGAATCATCAAGAGGACTTTCTTCGATCTCTCTAACAATAAACTGTTCAAATAATGACCTACCTCTAGGTTGAACATGAATGAATTGCCACCAAGGGTGAGCATCTGGGTTTTTATAGAAAAATGCTTGTTCAATATGCCTAGGAAGAATATATGGTTCTTCAGTAGATCACATTACCTTGGAAGAATCAATTGCCCAAAACCCAGATAATTCCTTCTTTAATGTGGAATTACTCTTTATACGTGGCTCGAAATCAGTCAACCTTCAAAATGACCTATCAAAATATATAAAAACAAAAAACCATTATTAGGTGCTTAAAAAAATAACTAACCCTATCATAAAAAATATAAACTTTTTTCTATCTGTTTGAACGTACAAAATGAAATTTCGTAGATACCAACAATATCTCCTACGTAACCAAATTCGCCATCTATAAGATTCATGTCTTTTGAGCTAGCACGTGATAGGTGCTTGAAAGAAGCAACAATACTAGAATCCTCTGTTTTACGTAAAGAATCAATGGCGTTGATTCTAATATGCTGTCCAAAAGCGGAAGCACACGAACAACACAAGGAAGAAGAAGAAGCTTGGAGCACAACACACAATATTGAATGTATTACTAGAGAATCTACAAAGATAAGTAGCCCATTAGGGAAATAGGCGTATATACAAGCCGGGGGAAAAAAACCTCTTAAAGAGGGAAAAAAGTGCCCCAACGGTCCTAGTGTGTTCACACACATCACTACCTAAATATATCAACAAATCCCCCCTGGGAGTGATGCGATGAACAAGGAGCTAGCACTCATGTATAAGGAAGTGCCAAGCTATGTGGAAATCACTCCACAAAAGGAATTAAGCCCAAAGCTTTGCGGAAAGCTTCAAACTTCTCCCTAGGCAGAGCCTTTGTGAAAAGTTCTGCAATGTTCTCCTGCGTGGGCACATATGCCAAGCTGATCTCCCCAGCAGAGAACCTCTCCCTGACATAGTGATAATGCACCTCAATGTGCTTAGTGTGAGCATGGAACACAGGGTTCCTCGCAACTGCCAATGTGCTCTGACTGTCAGTGAAGATGGTGGTGGCAGAAGTCTGACCAACACCCAAATCAGCCATAAGGCGTTTGAGCCACACACACTCAACAGTCGCTGTGAAAGCTGCCCTATACCTAGCCTCACAACTGGAAGTGGCCACAGTAGGCTGCTTCTTGCTCAACCAAGATATACATGAGCCACCAAGCATGAAGCAAAAGCCAATAGTGGACACACGAGTGTCATAGCAACCAGCCCAATCAGAGTCAAAATAAGCATGCAAATCTGGCGGTAGTGATCCCCCCTTGGGATAAAACAACCCAAGTAGCCGAGTACCACTCAAATAGCGAAAGATGCGCTTAACTGACTGCCAATGCTTGACTCCTGGGCAATGCATAAACCTGCTCATCTGTGAGACAACAAACTAAATATCTGCTCGAGTAATGCATAAGTAAATCAAGCATCCACCAACCTGCTAATAGAGAACAACATCAAATGCATCTCCAGCATCATGAAGACTCAAATGTAAACCTGTCTCCACAGGAGTGACAATAGGCTTACAGTCTTCAAGGCCAAAACGTTGCAATAATGTGTCAATATATTTCGTTTGACACAAAGCTATTCCACCATCAACTTTCATAAACTGAATGCCCAAATAGTGATGCAAATGCCCCAAATCAGAAATCTCAAATGAGGCATGCAAATCAACCTTAAAATCAACAAGATGCTTCTCAATAGGACTAATGAGCAGCATGTCGTCAACATAGACAACAATAATCAAAAGCACATTATTACCACGCTTAACATATAAGGTGCTTTTAGTTGGACTGCTCTCAAAACCATGTGCAATCAGATAGGCATGTATCTTCTCATACCAAGCACATGGTGCTTGCTTTAAACCATATAATGCCTTTTTTAACCTGCACACCTAGTTTTCATGCCCTTTCTACACAAATCCACGGGGCTGAAAAACATACACTTCTTCATGCAAGTCATCATTCAGAAATGCAGTTTTAATGTACAATTGATGTACATTCCAACCATGATGGGATGCAAGTGCACAAATGCTCCGAACAGTATTCATACGACATGTAGGTGCAAAGGTCTAATCAAAATCAATGCCTCTTTCCTACGCATAAACCTTTGCAACAAGCCTAGCCTTATACCTGTCAAATGTACCATCAGGTTTACGCTTCAACTTGTATACCCACTTAGTGCCAATGGCCTTCTTGCCAGGAGGCAAGTCACATAAATACCAAGTACCATTCTCCATTATTGCATCATATTCAGATTGCATAACAACCATCTAATTTTCTGAATTTTGTGCTTCATCAAACGAAACAGGCTCATTCTCATCACAGAGACTAGATGCAGCCATAGCATAGCAATTTGATACAAAAGAGGCACTATGAGAGCCTGAACGAGTATGATATGAAAAAGGTGCATCTAATTTTCTATTACGCAAAGTCTGCACCAGCCATTTTGGCATAGTTTTTGCCTGCTCAATATCAGCTCTCTCATCAACTAGTGCATCATGTAAATCTGCATAAAAAATGGAATGATTTGCATCATCACATGAAACCTGCAAAGGCTTAGAAGTTTCCTCATTGGGACCAGCACTAGACTGTCCACCTGTAAAAAGAGGCAGCAAAGTATCATACATGTCTTTGGAGCTAACAGATGTCTCCTAAGTACATGAAAGCAATGGCTGAATAACATCTTCCACAAAAACAACATCACGGCTAACCAGAATGCGTTTAATCTGTGGATGATATAGACAATAGGCTTTACTTTCAGAACTGAATCCAACAAAAATACATTTTACTGCTTTATCATCCAACTTTCTGCGATGTTCTTCAGGCACTAATGCATATGCGAAACAACCAAAAATACACAGATGAGCAACTGATGGCTTGCGGTCATGCCAAGCCTCATATGGAATGATAGAATGCAGTGCTTTAGTGGGACACTGTTGAGCCCATAAAAGTCATGTTGGTCAAAGTCAACTGCAGTCAAAGTCAACTGCAGTCAAAGTCAATGGGTCAAAGTCAACTGGTCAAAGTCAACAAATGTCAAGGTCAAAGTCAGCAGGTGCAAAGTCAAAGTGCGTAAGTGCAGGTGTCAAAGTGCACAGGTAGTGCACAATGAATTGTCCACAAAGGGTAAATTGGAGAAAATGGGTTGCAGGTTGCAGAAGTATTTTCTCTAATTTCCCTAAGGTTCAAAGTGTGTTTTAAAGTGTTTTGGAAGGTTCAGGTGAACCCCCTCTTATGTGCAAAAGTGAAGACTTAAAAGGAAACATGAAGGTATGTGAAGCGGCAAAGTGTACGCACAGGTGAAAGTATGGCCTCCCATTAAAATTTTTGGTTTTAGTCTAAAGTCACTACAAGACAAAACAGTGAGTCGTTGGCTGCCACTTGTGAGGACAATCTTGGGACATCAAAGTGAGCACCAAGATACCATTGCAGTTAGGAGCGTACGTGATTGACACACTCAAATCAAGGCAAGGGCCATTCTTGGACTAATGTTAGAGTAAGCAAGAGAGCATAGTCTAAGGGAGCAAGAGAGAGAAGAGCAAGAGTCACCAGTGCGACGACGCAGAGAAGTGGAAGTGAAGAAGTGCATAAGGAGTGCCTAAGGGATTGTGCAGAGAGTGCTAAGCTAGTTCCCCAAGTATCTCAAGGTTCCATTGCAGTGGGTGTGTGCCGACAGAAGGTAGTCACTCCTCCCCCTTTGTGGAAGCTTGGTGCAAGGTGTGCACAAGGATAAGCTTGAAGCAGGCGGAGGTCTGGTGCAGAGGAGCCCGCAGCAAGAAGACTTTGAGATATTTGGTATTTTGTGATTGGGCACTCTGTGGGATTGTGCACAGAGGTATTGACTTGTCTTGTACTTCAAACCTTGTAATTGTCTTACTGTAATCAATCGGCAGAAGCTTCCAGGTGTATTTTCTCTTCTTGTTTCTTCCCCTTTTCTCCTACAAACCCTCAAACTCCTTCTTGTCTAAGAATCCACCAACAAAATTTGGCATGCCCGGTGGGACTTCCAAGGAGATTTGAGCTTAGGAGAAACCAAGTGTCAAGCATAAAAGATATCAAGTGTCTACAGAACCACAGTGCTACTTCATCAAACAAAAGGTAAATATATTCTTATCAAGTGTCTTACCTTTAGTGGGCTATGAGCTGCTCATGACCGCAACCCGGTCCCAAGTATTGAGGGTCACCTGCAAGCAGACAAGGAGGAAGGTTGTTAGAAGGTCCCCCAGTCCTCTATCTTCCACATCATCAGTCAAGGGCATGGCGGGTCAGGTAGACTTGGAAACTTTACTCTCTAGATTAAATATAAAGTTTCCTTCTTTCAAAAGCCTAGCTCAGGAGGATCCAGATGAACACATTAGAAGGTTTTTAGCACTATGTAAGACTAGAGGCCTAATGGGTAGGGAGGATGCTTTTTTGATTCTCTTCCCTGCCACATTAGAGGGATTAGCTGATAAGTGGTTCAGCCAGTTTGCTGAAAACCATTTTACCACTTGGGATGTGATGAAAGATGCTTTTAAAAATCAGTTCCAACATGGCAACACTGCGGAGATTATCATAGAAGAGCTAGAAAATTTAAGATTAGGTCCAGGAGAAAAGTTCCCAGAGTTTGTGACTCGGGCCAAAGCACTAATGGCTAAATTGCCAGATCCATCGCACGATTTTTTTGTCAAGAAATGGTTGGCTAAGCCCCTGCCAGTGGCCACCCAATGCAAAATAAAGGAGTTAGTGCTACCTACAGCCTCCATAGAGGAGTTCATCACCACAGCCACACGCTTGGAGCAGATAAGGTACCAGTATGGAGCAACCTCTTCCCAACCAACATATGGTACAGAAATGGAGGATCCAGTGATACAACTAAGGAAAGAGTTGGAGGGCTTAAAGAGAAATAAGCCTACAAAGAGGAAGAGAATGCTGTTGCTCAGTTGAGAAGAGAGATTGAAGCACTAAAGCTCGAAAAGGAGGAGGAGGCCCAGGCAGAGGAATTGGCTCAGTTGCGACAGGAGTTGCAGGAGCTCAAAGGAGGTGGCATCAAGAGTGGACTTTGGTGTTCCATGTGCAGCAAACAAGGGCATATAGTAAGTGAGTGTCCTTTGTTAAGTGTAACTTGCCAATTATGCAGAAAAGTTGGTCATGAGGCCCATGAATGCCAATCAAGGGGAATGCCTGCAACGACATACTGGACACAAGGAGGATCCCTACCAACCACAAATGTGATGGTTGCTGCCCCCAATCAAGGTAACACTTATAACCCTAGACAGAGGGATAATTTTGGAAATGGGCCTAGAAGGCCAATTATTTGTTTCAGATGTGGAGACTGTGGGCACTATCAAAGTAGGTGCACTCTTCCAGAAAATGCCCCTCCTTGCAGAAACTGCCCAGAGGCCAGAGACCATTATACAAATTGTTGTCCTAAGAATCAAGCCTCTTCATCTAGGCCCCACATTCAAATGATTTCTGTGCAGAAAGAAGAAAGGGTAGATCAGGTTAAGGTGCCATCTCCATCTACCAGGGTGGTGCATTTAGAAGAAATTGAATCTTTTACAGTGCAGACAAGAAGCAAGGGGAAGGCTCCAGTGGAAATAGGCCAAGAATCAATGATTAATGGATTAAACAGAGACAAAGGTGTGTCTGAAGAAAAAGCCAACCCAAGTGCAAATATAAGGCAAAAAGAAAATTTCACAGGTACCAGTGATGCCATTGAATATGCATTCAACAGGGCTCATGAGCAGTTTGATAAGTCAAATGCAGCCCATGCTCTTAAGGAATCAGAAGCTTCCAAACTACTCAAGTCCATGAAAAAGGAGGTTAGTATTTTTGATTTAATAAAGATGGATGGGAAGTTCAGGTCAAAACTCTTGCAGATAATTGATGAAATGTCCACAACAAGTTTAGTGGCAAAGGCTGCTGTTATGCATAAAGATAGATGTTTAGGGGAAGCACCCTCAGATTACAAGAGCCCTCGGCTAACAGTCTCTATTAAAGGTCATGAGTTTCAAGGAGTTATTGTGGATGGTGGTTCTGGCATTAACTTGATGCCTGAATATACCATGAAAAAGATTGGAATATACCCTTCACGACCTGCCAACTTCACTGTAACAATGGCAGACCAAAGCATAGTAAGGCCTATTGGTGTGGTCCCTGGAGTTCCAGTCAAAATACAAGGTACCATCTTTAACCTGGACTTTGTTGTTTTAAGGCTGCCACAAGTAGAAGGAAGTTTCCCCCTGTTAATTGGGAGACCTTGGTTAAGGCATGCCAATGTGTTGCATGACTGGGGCAAAGACACAATGTGGGTAAAGCAGGAGGGAAAAGAGTTGCAGCAGATAATTTTAGAAGAAGGACCAGACAATCAGAGAAATACTAGTATGATGCAGACAATTGGTATTTGTATGGAAGAAGAAGTGGTGGACAACCCAGAAGCAGATCTATTTGAAGGAGCAGATTTATATGAAGATGAAAACATGTTGGCTTGGCTCCATGCAGAAGACCCATCTTCCTGCTATGGAATTTTCCCAAACTCAAGTAGAGAAGAAGCCTATGAAGAAAAAGAGGAAATCACTCAGGTTGAAACAGTCTCAGTCAAAAGCCATGGAAAAGAGAAGAAAAGCAAGGTACTCCTTAAGTGTAGCCCTGATAAAGATGCTTCAAATCATATGTCAATGGCCACTGTTTTATGGATCTTGGTATGGATATCAATTGTTATGTCAAGTTTAATGATAGCAAGTGCAGGGCTTTACAAGAATGCGGAAGGAGCACCTGCAAGTCTTTGGAAACAGAGGGTTCCATTGGATGAAGTTGCTGGAATAGTAAAAATGGAATTTTGCAGATTAAGTCATAAAGTTGCTGGAGGAGCTAACATTCTAATGAAGCATTTAGGGCACCCCTATCAGATGATCAGTGTGCCCAAGGAGAAGACAAAATCAATGAAGTGCAGTACAAATGCAAATTATGGAGGAGTCTCTCTGAGTCAACAATACAAGGCTCAAGGCCTATCATCAAGCCAACTGAAGTTTTATGGATCCCCTGGAACCTGCAATAGTTGTCCAGGTTGTAAATAGTCTTTTCTCGTCATTTTTACTTAAGTTTAGTAGTTTTCTTTATCCATTTTATGTTTGTTTCTTGAGTTTTAGCAAATCTAGCAGCCATTTCATCAACTTTGCAAAGGTACAATTTTTGGAATTTTTAGAATTTTTTTTCTAAATTTTTCAAGCATTTTTTTCGAATTTTTCTAGCATTTTTCTCCTTTTTCATGTGTCTTTTTCTTGCCAAATTGGAGGAATAAAGGAATCTCTCTGTGGGTTTGAGTGAGAAAAGTGGCCTCAACCAGTAGGGAATTTTTTTTAGAGTTTTTTGGAATTTTTTGCCATTTTTTTGGATTTTTTATGTATTTTTTCAGTTTTTTCATAATTAAAATTCAAATTAAAAATAAAATTGAAAAAAAAAAAGAGCCCCCCCAAGGCGTTTTTTCTGCAAAAAAAAAAAAAAAAAAAAGACCCCCCCCCACCCCCACCGACCAAAATCCCTCCCCCCCCCCCCCCCCCCCCCCCCCCCCCCCTCCCCCCCCCCCCCCCCCACCCCCCCTTCCCCCCCCCCGCCCCCCCCTTTCCCCCCCCCCCCCCCCCCCACCCCGCCCCCCCCCCCCCCCCCCTCCCGCCCCCCCCCCCCTCACCCGCCCCCCCCCCCCCCCCCTCCCCTCCCCCCCCCTCCCCTCCCCCCCCCTCCCCCCCCCCGCCCCCCCCCTTCCCCCCCCCCCCCCCCCCCCCTCCCCCCCCGCCCCCCCCCCCCCCCCCATTTTCTTTTTTCAATTTTTTTATTTTTTTAAATTTCATTTTGTTTATTTTCGTATTTCAAAAAAATATATATATATATATTTTATTAATTTTCTTATTTTTGAATTATTTTATTTTATTTATTTATTTTATTGATAATTTTAGTGGGCGTTCATTTAAAATAAATAAATAAATAAAATAAAATTTATTATTATTATTTTTGTTTATTTTATTTTTTTCATTTTCATGGCTAAAAGCTTTTGGCTCTGGATTGTACCTCGCTTGGCCGTTTTTTACAAAAAAGGAATCATTTTCATGTTTTTTGGCACTCTGGACTCAGTTTTTGGCTTTATTTTTCCAAATTCCCACATTTTCTCTGAGTTTTGGTCAAAACCCTCACTATTTGAACACATTTATCACATGTTTTTATTTACCCACATTGTCCACATGGTCTATTCTCACCTTATCTTTCCTTATGTTTAATAATATTCCATCTATACCCTCTGTAGCCCTCCAGTTTGATCATTTTAGCCCCCCAGGCCCGGATTCCTACTTCCAACCCCTCCCTTTACCATTCTGCCCAGCCACATCCTTCACCCTCCCGGCCCCATCCATCTTCATACCCTCAGCCCTCCCTTCCCATTCCATTCTAACCTCCCATTGCCCCTCTTTTGCTTTTCCATAACAAAATCCCACTTCTTGTTCTTTTCTGGTGCTTGTTCTGGTGGATGTTCTCAGATGTTCTCTTCAAGTTGTTGCAGCTATATTCTCATGGTGGCCTCTATGTTCAAAGTTTTGGTTGTAGCTCTCCGGGACGGAGAGCACATTAGGTGGTGGGCAACTGTTGAGCCCATAAAAGTCATATTGGTCAAAGTCAATTGTAGTCAAAGTCAACTGTAGTCAAAGTCAACGAGTCAAAGTCAACTGTGGTGAAAGTCAACAAATGTCAAGGTCAAAGTCAGTAGGTGCAAAGTCAAAGTGCGTAAGTGCAGGTGTCAAAGTGCACAGGTAGTGCACAATGAATTGTCCACAAAGGGTAAATTGGAGAAAATGGGTTGCAGGTTGCAGAAGTATTTTCTCTAATTTCCCTAAGGTTCAAAGTGTGTTTTAAAGTGTTTTGGAAGGTTCAGGTGAACCCCCTCTTATGTGCAAAAGTGAAGACTTAAAAGGAAACATGAAGGTATGTGAAGCGGCAAAGTGTACGCACAGGTGAAAGTATGGCCTCCCATTAAAATTTTTGGTTTTAGTCTAAAGTCACTACAAGACAAAACAGTGAGTCGTTGGCTGCCACTTGTGAGGACAATCTTGGGACATCAAAGTGAGCACCAAGATACCATTGTAGTTAGGAGCGTACGTGATCGACACACTCAAATCAAGGCAAGGGCCATTCTTGGACCAATGTTAGAGTAAGCAAGAGAGCATAGTCTAAGGGAGCAAGAGAGAGAAGAGCAAGAGTCACCAGTGCAACGACGCAGAGAAGCGGAAGTGAAGAAGTGCATAAGGAGTGCCTAAGGGATTGTGCAGAGAGTGCTAAGCTAGTTCCCCAAGTATCTCAAGGTTCCATTGTAGTGGGTGCGTGCCGATAGAAGGTAGCCACTCCTCCCCCTTTGTGGAAGCTTGGTGCAAGGTGTGCACAAGGATAAGCTTGAAGCAGGCGGAGGTCTGGTGCAGAGGAGCCCGCAGCAAGAAGACTTTGAGATATTTGGTATTTTGTGATTGGGCACTCTGTGGGATTGTGCACAGAGGTATTGACTTGTCTTGTACTTCAAACCTTGTAATTGTCTTACTGTAATCAATCGGCAGAAGCTTCCAGGTGTATTTTCTCTTCTTGTTTCTTCCCCTTTTCTCCTACAAACCCTCAAACTCCTTCTTGTCTAAGAATCCACCAATAGACACCTATTCAGTACATATGGTGCATACATGACAACCTCAAGCCAGAAACTATGTGGTAAAGCCTGACTCTTGAACATACACCTCGCCATCTCCATGAGTGACATGTTCTTTCATTCAGCAACTCCCTTCTGTTGATGTGTATATGGCACTGTACACTAGTGTTTTATCCCATGTTCAGCCAGATATGCATTAAAATCAGAAGACATATATTCCCCCCCTCGATCAGAACGGAGGGTGCCCATTTTACATGCTGACAGATTTTCAGCCAAAACCAAAAACTGTTTGAAGCACATGAACACTTCGACTTTGCCTTCAATGGATATACCCATGCATGCCTGGAAAAATCATTGATGAAAGTCACGAAGTAAAGATAATTCCCAAAAGAAGATGTCTGCATAGGACCACAGACATCAGTATGTATTAGCTGCAATTTCTGCATAGCCCGAACTGAACCATCTTTTGGAAAGGACGAACGCTGCATTTGCCCAAAATACAGCCTTCACAAACATGTTTCCCAAGTGCCTCAAGTTTGGGCAAAGAGGACACCATTTTAGATTTCTGTAGGCGTAGAAAACTAGCAAAATTCAGATGGCCAAAGCGTGCATGCCAAAGCTTTGCATCTGACATAGCCTGAGAATCATTTACTGCACATGCCAAATCATTTACAGATCTTTCATAGTCTATGAGCTTATACAACCCACAACATAAAATGCCAGAAGTAATAATCACATCGCCATTTGAGAGATCATGAACTATACACCTATCATCAACAAATTTCACAACCAAACCAATCTTGGCTAATGCAGAAACTGATAACAGGTTCTTCTTGATCCCTAGCACAAATAAAGCATCTGACAAAGTGAAAGAACTGCCATCAGCAGTAGTCAAAATGATCTTACCAACTCCCATAATAGGATAAGAGGAGTTATTGGTGCATGTAATAGTATTCCCTGTAGGGGCAGGCTCGAGTGAAGAGAAGAAACTGCGCTGTGAGGTAATATGTTTGGTCGCCCCACTATCAAAATACTAGCAAACATCTGAGTCTATTGCAGACATGCACTGCTCATGAGAAGATGGGTCAAAACTACAGACAATAGTAAACGCCCATTCTTCTTCCTGCACAAGATTAGCAGACTTTGTGTTTGGTGTAGAGGCCTCTGCAACAACCATTCCAGCCTCTTTCTTCTTTTCCTCTTTAGCAGCCAGTTTTGGACAGTTCTTTATGATATGATCATTCCCTTTACAGTACTTACAAAACAATTTCTGCTTTTCTAATTTCTTCTCATCTTTATCTTCCTTCTTTGAATATGCAGAATTAGCAGATTTTTGCTTACTAGTTGAAGATCTCCATTTTCATTTGCCCTTCTGATTAGCCAGGAAAGCTTGACCTGCAAGTCGCATAATGGACATGTTCTGCCTAGACTGATCTTCCTGCAACAAAATAGAGACTAAAACCTCAAATGATAAGGCATTTGGATTGCCTTTCATCATCAACCAAAGAGTAGAAGCAAAACTCTGATATGAATCAGGAAGACGATTCAGAACGGTCTCCACAAGTGAGCTATCTGGTATAACCTCATCAGTAGAAATCAACTATTCCTTCAAGTCTTTGATCTTTGTTAGGAAACTTTCCATAGAATCACCTTCATTCACGTGCTCACTCTCCAACTGTTTTCGGAGGTAAGCAACACGAGCCTCAATCCTAGCTTGGTACAATGTGGTAAGTGTATCCCAAGCATCCTTAGCTATTCTGCAAGAGCGAATGTGAGGAATAATGGCACGTTTGACAGACAAAGCTATCAATGCATGTGCCTAGTCATCTCTGCCATCCCAGCAAATTTGCTCTGCAGTAGGTGCAGCAAAAACCGCAACACGAACAGGAATATGCAGAATATCATCATCTTCGACACCTTCTGCATCAGCTTCAGTACCTGTAGTTGTAACAGTTGCAGGTGTGATAGGACGTTTTTGGACACCCTGTACAATGTTCCACAGTCCTTTTGCAAACAATACATGCCGCATCATATAAGCCCATAACGGGTAGTTGGTACCATCCAACTTATCCTCAATTGCCAACATACAGAATACTCACTGCTTTCAGCCATGGCCGGTGACTAAAATACCTTGATGCAAAAAATTGACTGTATCTCAAAAAGTTGAACAAAACTACCCAGACGAATTCCGCTAGACTTGTAGTAGACTTTGAGACGCTTATACTGGCAAACAGAAATTGGTATATACCTTTGGCACAAAAAGACAAAATAGCCTACACAAGCACTATAATAGTGCATTCGGAGGCCAAAATGAGCTCAGATCGCGATTTTGGCACCACACAGCAAAGCTGTTTTGATCTCGGAAACACACCGAGTATGCTCACCAAAATTTGTGTGATTCTGAGACTGCAAACGGAGGAGTGTCGATGGCACCCTAGATGAAACGACGACCTGCTCTGATACCAATTGTTGGAGTTAGACGTCAGCGGAAGCACACAACAACACAAGGAAGAAGAAGAAGCTTGGAGAAGCTTGGAGCACAACACACAATACTGAATGTATTACTAGAGAATGTACAAAGATAAGTAGCCCATTAGGGAAATAGGTGTATATACAATCCAGGGGAAAAGAACCTCCTAAAGAGGGAAAAAAGTGCCCTGGCGGTCCTAGTGTGTTCACACACATCACTACCTAAATATATCAATAAAAGCCCACATATTAGTGAACATTCAAGCCTGCAAAAGAAATTCAATTAGTAAATAGAAACTAATATACATATATGAAAAAATAAAATATTATTAAAATGAAATTACCTTTCGTTCACAACCTATCATAAACTCTCTCTGCTATATCTCTAATCTCATTATTATCGAGATTACATCTATGTCTTTTGGTTTTTCACCTTTTACTTCGGATATTTTGAAGTTCATGTTCGTACTCGATAAGGAATGCTTGCATGCATTTGCTATTATATGCTACAAAAGTAGAAACATCATTTTTTTCTTGAAATGTAAATAGGAATGGAACTCCCTTACTTGATAATACCTCATCTGTTATTTTTGAACAAGACTCATTGGTCCATGCATGTTGAGCTTCTTCGTGAACTCTTTCAAGGTACGCACTAACGTAATTTCTTATTGTCATAAGAAAGGACATATGAAGAAAGACTGTTATGCATTAGAGAATGCTAAAGGTAAAGGACAGAACGTTGATGGGCATGTTAAACAGTTACCTGCACCATCTACTTCGACTGTGAAGATTGAAGAAATTAATGCTATTTGTGATGATATTGATGTGTTGACACTTGATAGTAGTGTCCCATCTGAGGTGCTTATGGCTGATTCTCTTTCCCACACACGGATGCTAGATTTTGGTGCCTCTTTCCATGTGACACCACACAGAGAATGGTTGTCTAATTATGGAACAAAGTCTCTTCATACCGTGAGACTTGGTGACTCTTACCAGTGTGATGTTGTGGGGATTGGAGATGTGATTGTGCATTTCATTGATGGTTCAAAATTTACTATGCATAATGTACGCCATGTACCTTAGTTATCACGTAGTTTGATGTCAGTTGGTCAACTTGATGACCTTGGTTGCAAGGTGGTCTTCTATGCTCAGTCCTTTCGCATATCAAAGGGCAATATGGTTATTGCAAAAGGAAGCAAAGTTGGCTCACTTTATCCCTTATTTCTATCACAAAAATAACACTTGTGAGATGTTACTGAACAGCCTATGGCTTGTATTTGGCATGTTCATTTGGGCCATATATCTCATAGTGGAATGGAAAATCTTTCTCGTTCTGGCTACTTACCTGTGTTATCTTTCTCCGATTTTTAATTTTGTGAGCATTGTCAATATGGAAAGCAAACCAGAAATGTGCATAGAATGCACATTGACTCTTCAATTCAGCCTTTAGATCTCTTCATATACATGTGTGTGGTCCTATGCCCACTAGGTCCTTAGGTGGTTCTCTCTACTTTATCACTTTCATAGATGATGCTACTAGAAAAGTTTGGGTATATCCTATCAAATCAAAGGATGAGGTATTCCCTATTTTTAGAAAATGGCTTGATTCAATTGAGACTGAAAAAGGAACTAAGCTTAAGGCTTTACGTTCAGATAACAGGGGTGAGTATACCTCACATGAATTCTGTTGGAAATTTAGTAGGCCCATATCTCATATCACAGGTCCATGATTCCATAGGTCGAGCATCTACAACATAGATTCCAGCAATCTTCCAATATTGACAAAACATGAACATACCACATTTAATCATACAAATGATGAGACAAAGATAGAGAGAGACTAGATAACATGTGTAAAGTGTTACATAAGCCACTGCTTACTCACACTATCATATATACCAATGTCAATGTACAATGTGGGAGCAAAACTCTCAATCACTCTATGTGAACAGAAATAGATGGATGAGTGAATGTACAAATGTAACAAACATATTCAGATGTATAGATATAAATCTAAATATATATGAGATGTGTGACCTAATAGGTTGTAGAAGAATCCATATGAGTGACAGAAAGAGGAAGGATCAGTCTAAAACTAATAATCAACAAACCCTCATCTAACCTTAGGCAATTTTATGGGAGTATTTTGGTCTATCCACGCGCCCAATGCTGATTGCTGTACAACAACTCTTAAAAGATTCTACACATGTTGTATCCTCTGATCAATCTTGACCCATAGAACATTGCTTTCCAACAATCCCCCCTGCAATGTTATATTGGTACAAGCTGGACTAGATCTGTAAACTTCATAATCTTCAAACTTGTACTCCCGAAATTGACCTTCAAACCTTTTCTTCAAAAGTCTTCTTCAAAACTAAAATTGACTTTCCTTCAAACTTCACAACCTGAACTTGTTGAATATGAACCATAATACCTGAGAAAATATGCAAACTAGATATCCAACAGTGTTCTCATCAAGCAATCACTGCTTGACAACAAATGTAGCAAGTACTGACTCTGAACCTGCTATCTCTTGTCTTCTTAAACCTGAAAACATACACTCCCGAGCCACATATTTGCAGTGACCTTACGAAAGTTTTCTCAATGTACTCACTAAACAAAAACTGAATCCTAGAACCTGTGACTGACAACTCACAACTTAGTGTATTATGAACACTGCTCGTTCATCTCTGATTGTACTAAACTGAACTCAACTCAACTCAACTCATGAGTCTCATCAAAGAATGTATGACATTATCATGTCTTCATCCTTGTTTAATTTGTAAGTCTTTCATACCTCTTTCCTTCAAAACTTGGTATAAACATATATGTGCACACCTCTGAAAACATACCTTTGTGAAATATCAAATTTCTCTTCAGTAGAACTCTAGAACCTTCTCCTGAACAGGAACATCCTAACAGGAACTTTCTCCAGACATTCTCCTTCTTCCTTCTTCTTTCAAAGCTGGAACATAAAGAGAACCTGACAAAGGAAATATAGGAATACCTAAAATAGGAATACCTATAGGTATGACTCTGTATTCTTTCACATATGGCTGAAAATAAGTCTTCATGTTTCATCACCCCCTGGATGAGTTAACACTAGTATCGATTATTCTTCAAATATTTCAGACTTTATGAAATCTGGAACGTCTTCCTTCTTTCAATAAATATGATCTTCAGTGATCAATACCTGTATCTAAAACAAAATCTTTGAACCCTTTTTATTAGCATTGTGCACATGCCAATAGCTTTCCCTATCATTCCTCAGCTTCCCAAATTATAGAATAAGGTTAGTTGATCTATCTTAAAAACCTTGTTGAAAGCATTTTCGGATTCATAACTTTCTGCAACATAACAAGTATCTTCTTCTATTTCTCTACAATACAAATATGAAAGAATCTGAATCTTTGACTTACTTCTTCCAATGCTAAGAACTTTTCAAACAAAGGATAGAAAACTGACTCATAAATACTCAAGATCATACAAGATCTATCTAGATCTATCAAGATCTCTCCAATAAAATACCTATGTAGAATCTGCTCTCATCAAACCTTCATGATTGAATGTTTGATTTGCTACCTGAATGTCTCCAAGTGTTCATGCTTCTTACAAAGTTGTAAAACTTTTCTTTAACCAAATCCTTCCCAAGAATCTGCAACTCCTATTTGAAAGATAAGTGGACAAACTCTCACCTTGAGACCTCCAAAAGCTGCAAGTTGATACTTCATATCTTCATATTCTACCTGGGTGAAATGCGATAGTACCTGCTTGACTTTCTTTTGGCTAACTCCACTTCTCAATCAAGTGATAAGATCTAATGGAACACCTTTTTTGAATACAAGCATATATCCAAAAATCTAGACAATCATAGAAAGTAGATTCTTCATCTGACTTGTATATCAAAAAATCTGAATTTTTTGAAGTTTTTTGAAAATACTGAATATGAGGTAACCTTTCCATACAAAAAAACCTCACTCCAAGTCTTTAACATCTGCTACAAATACTCTTTTACCTCAAGAGTTAGATAAAGAAGAAATATACTTCTCTGCAACTTTTCATATATCAAGTAGCTCTATATTGGTACTTCAAGAATTCTTTGAGGGAACATATAAGCTGTCTGCTAAAAAGCTTTAACTAAAACATAAATCATACACATATGAGTCAAAACATATATATGCTGCTTTTCTTTCTCTCAATGCAATTCTTTGTCAAAACCTACTAAATCATGACCAAGTATCATGCAAAACAAGAAACTGCTTCTTCTTTAAACTATCTTTTTCACAAGATGTTCTCGTAGACTTGTCTTTGGATGTAGAGGATAAAATAGGAAAAGTATATGGAAAATATAAGAGAGAAAAGAAAGTCTTACTTTTCTTTTGGAAATATTATACTTTCTTCTTTTGCATCTTTCTTCCACCTGATGATGATGTCAACATCTTCAAACTTATCTTCCATACCTTTTGTTCTCTTCATCTTGAAGTAGCAAGCACTCTTAACTTCTTCAAATGAACTCGTTCTCTTTCTCTAGTGCTAAGAGTAAGAGATAAAACTAACATGGTATACAAATGGAAGTGAACATAGAATCGTGTTTTACCATCCCCTATATCCTTGAATCAAAATTCTGCTTCAAATGATTGATATTACTAAATTCATCAACCTTTTGTTTGAATGATGAATTACCTTTCTAGAGTTACCTTCTCTAAATACCAAATGTGAGCAAAAACTTCCAACCAACTTACAACACAAGAGTGGCTGAAAACAAAACTGATGCTCTTCACATTTGTCTTCTTAGATGAGCTCTCTTGCCATGAAAGAGATCTCTCAAAACTCTCTAGAAAAACCTCTAGATACCTATTTTGATGTAGCCTTTAACTTTCAAATAATGAAAGTGTATAAAAGCACTCCTTGAATCCTTCAAATCTCTTCATAACTGCTCTTCTAAGACATGACCTGCGAATGATGATCTGATAGTAGAAACTGATACCTCTGATTTGATGTTAATTTGATTTCTTCATCTTCTCCAAACCATTGTTCTTCCTTGAATTTGAAGTAGCCTTCTCTTCATCAAGTCTTGGTCTTAAAATAATACTTTTGTAAAGTATTTGTATACTCTTCCAAAAATATTCGGGTGCTAACAGATCATCAACTTCATACTCCACACTGATGAATAAACATGTGATTGATTTTTCTAATTCTCAAATCTCTACTCATCTAGAGTAAGTGTGTATATAAAATGTCAATTTTTAGAAGATGCTCTTAAATCATGTGTTGTAAACCTGGAAGTCTAGAAACCTAGGAATCTGAGAGCTTGAATGAACTTTGATATCAAAACCCTAAAGCTCTGATACCAAATGTTGGAAATTTAGTAGTCCCATAGCTCATATCGCAATTCCATGGTTTCATAGGTCCAGAATCTACAATGTAGATTCCAGCAATCTTGCAATATTGACAAAACATGAACATACCACATTTAATCATACAAATGATGAGACAAAGATAGAGAGAGACTAGACATGTGTAAAGTGTTACGTAAGCCATTGCTTACTCACACTATCATATATATCAATGTCAATGTACAATGTGCGAGCAAAACTCTCAACCACTCTATGTGAACAGAAATAGATGGATGAGTGAATGTACAAATCTAACAAACATATTCAGATGTATAGACAAAAATCTGAATATATATGAGATGTGTGACCTAATAGATTGTAGAAGAATGAATATGAGTGATAGAAAGAGGAAGGATCAATCTAAAACTGATAATAAGCAAACCCTCATCTAACCTTACGCTATGGAAGACCCTAAGTTAGACATGTGTGTGAAAAGATCACATACTTACAAAAGTAGCAAAGAATGCTAACAAGTTTGCTGCTGGAAATCCTTAAACTCATATGAACATACCTTGTCAAACACTTCATCCAAATATGCATAAAGCATACATGTACTGATTCTCTTGTACCTATGCCAAATAGGAATCCTCCTGATATGGATGCCACTGCCTCCATAAACTCCAAGTAGTACCTATGTGCATAAAGAGAATATGTACCTGAATTTTTAACATAAGATGCAAATCTTATGTTAACCACCATCCAATGTCTTTGAAGTAACCTGAAATCTTCATGTATAAGACAATCTTCAAATACATCATGTGGATGGCTGATTCACACCACCAAGTTGCTAATAGATAAGTCCTCTCCATAAGCAAGAGTGTGAGCACACTCTTCTTCTCGAAGAAGAACTCCATAGCCGCTCCTCGACATGCTCCAAGATAGCACCATGGCTGCCCCATGTGCTAAAAAGCATTATTAAAAATTTTGTCTTCGCAATTTTTCGCACTACCGGTGATGAGTTTCAAACTTAGGTCAATTTTATGGGAGGATTTTGGTCTATCCACGTGCCCAGCGCTGATTACTGTAGAAGAACTCTTAAAAGATTCTACACATGTTGTATCCTCTGATCAATCTTGACCCATAGAACATTGCTTTCCAACAAATTCAGCCTTTTCTATCAGTCTAAAGGGATTCATAGAGAGTTTACAGCTCCTTATACCCGAGTATAGAATGGTATAGCATCATGCAAACCTCTCACAAGGCTTTTGGGTAGAAGTAGTATTGACTACACTTCATGTGATTAACCTTTCACCTAGTACTGCCAAAGGTCTGAAAGTGTCTCAAGAGTTCTGGATAGGGAAGCCACCATATTATGATCATCTTTGAGTTTTTGGGTGTGAAGCATATGTTTATATACCCAAGAATCTTAGACAAAAATTGGACCATAAGTCAAAGAAATGCATTTTCCTTGGATATGGTCGAGAAGGACAATTTGGATATCGCTTATGGGATCCTGAAACACGGACAATGATCAGAAGTAGTGATGTCATTTTCAATGAGTCTAAGATGCATAAGCAACCAAGTAAGGAGGTTGAAGTGAGAAGAGTGGTGTTTGAGGATACTAGTCCTTTGGTTAGCATGCATAAAAATGTTGCACATAGGGATGTTCAAGAGAATGTCCATTCAAATCAGTCTGCACATGTTCCTATTCAGCAACCATTGAGACGTTCTGCACGTGTTACACATCCACCTAATAGATATGATCCAGGTTTAGATTTTGTTATGCTAACAGATGCCGGTGAGCCTTCTTGCTACAAAGAGGCTATGCAGACAGAGGATCATGTCAAGTGGGAGCATGCCATGAAGAGTGAGTTGGATTCTATTCACAAGAATGGTACTTGGGATTTAGTAACTTTGCCAAAGGGCAAGAAAGCTTTACCATGTAAATGGGTATATAAGCTGAAATTCACATCAGATAGTGCTTCTCCAAAGTATAAAGTACGACTCGTTGCAAAGGGTTTTAAGCAACAACATGGTGTTGATTTCAAGGAAATCTTCTCTCTAGTGGTCAAGATGACTACCCTACACATGTTGCTTGGATTCATTGCAACGGAGGACTTAGAGCTAGTCCAAATAGATGTGAAAACTGCTTTCTTGCATGGAGATCTTATAGATGATATCTATATAGAACAACTAGAGGTTTATGTAGTTCTTGGCAAGGAAAGTCTAGTTTGTAAGCTTAAGAAGAGCTTGTATGGACTTAAACAGTCCCCTAGACAATGGTACCAAAAGTTTGATGCTTTTATGAAATCTCAAGGCTATTCTTGAAGCAATGAGGATCATTGTCTCTACACAAAGAGATGCTCAAATGGCAGTTTGATATGCTTGATACTTTATGTCGATGATATGTGGATTGTTGGGAAGTCCTCTTATGATTTGTCAGTTCTCTCTCTCTCTCTCTCTCTCTCTCTCTTTATTATAGGTTATTCAAGAAGCTAACCAAGCAAAAAGTATGGCTAACTATTGTAAGTACAATTTCTATTCTTTGTATATCATTTGAATTGTGTTGCTTTCATTAGATAGCATACTCACACTTATTGATATGCACATATACACTTATACATGATGAAGATACATGTTTACACATATACACATATACACATGCACATACACACATATATACACACAGATACATGTGCACATACACACACATACATATGCATATGCACAAACATTTCTACAACCACATAAAAAGACTTACATGCATGCATTATTGCATATATATATATATATATATATATATATATATATATATATATACATACATACATACACACATTAACATATACTTAAATACATGTATATGCACATCCACATGCATGCACATGGATGCAAATGGAAATGCATCCACACACACATGCATGTTTCATACATATACACATGCATATACATACATTTGTATATGTTTATACACATACACATACATATGCACATATGTATATATACACACACATACACATATATACACATATATATGCACATACATACACACACATATACACATGCACACACACATGCACATACATACATATACACATATACATGCACATACACACATATACACATAGAGTTACACATATACATGCACATACATATACACACACATACACATGCACATGCACATACTCATATACACACATATACACTTACACATGCACATGCACATACATACATATACACACACATACACACACATATACATACATATACATACATATACACACAAATACATATACACTTATGTACCCACATATGAATGAATTATATAATTAAAGTACTAAAACACATGCTTAATATAAACAATAATAACAATCAATAGAACAAAACTTCTCATTACTTAATACCATACACACAACTCAAAACATAACTGAAATGAAAAATATATAGATAATATATATATATATATATATATATATATATATATATATATATATATATATATATATATATATATATATATATATATATATATATATATATATATATATATATATATATATATATATATATATATATATATATATATATATATATATATATATATATATATATATCAATGTAAATACATATAATCCAATGTCATAATCAAGAATCCTAATCATCATCATCATGATCATCATCATCAGCAGCATCATGATCATCCTGATCATCCTCATCCTCTTCATCATGATCACCTTGTGATGGTCGAGATCGTCCCTCTTGTGTCTGTCTCTCCACCTCATCCATATCTTCCGCTCCATAATACTCCTGTATTACATATAACAAACATAAATAAGTAAAACAATTAAACCATTCATAAAAATAAAATAATTATATAAAATTTAATAATACTCACAAAGGCATCCGGATGATCTCGCATATACTCGCTCAAACGCCGATATCCAAAATGTTTAGTATACTCAATCTCATGTTTTGTAGGATATGGGCCATAATCCTTTCGCTGTATTGAAACAAATAAAAAAGATTAGTTTCTTGCATTTTAACTAAAATAAAAAATCTACTCACAATAACACATATAATTACAAATGTAGCTACAAAACCATGATGGCCCATTTGGCCTAGGTGCGATGTGTGGCCCGACTCAACTCTCTTCTTTGCAGCAGTCTGATTATTTAAGAAAAAAGAAATACATAAATCAAATGTAAAAAATTCCTAAAATATATGAAAATTATAAATATAAACTTTTAATTTGTATACCTTCTGAGGAAATGACTTCTGAAGAAATAGCTGTCTATGAAAAAACTGCCACATCTCAGGTGGTATGTTAGGTCACCTCTTATTTTTTTCCACCATACAATATCTCCTGTTAATATAATCTCAAATAGAAAAAAAAATCAGAATACATACACATATATACACACACATACACATACACAGACCCACATACACATATACATGCAAACATATATGCATACATATATGCATACATATACACATATACATACATATAACATAAACACACATATACATATCCATATATATACGTACACACACATGCATGCATATACACTTATTCATACAAAATACATGCATTTATCCCACAATAATGTGTATTTATGTATATGTGAATATGTGTGTATGTGTAAATGTGTATGTGTGAATATGTGTGTATGTGTAAATATGTATAGGTGAATGTTTATGTATTTAAATAACCAGATTATGAATATCAAATACCATTATTTGTAGATTCTAATCAATCAGATGGAACTCCACCACCGCCTCCTCATCGTGCAACGACTAATACTGTAAATATATCAAACATTTAATTTTATATATTTGATGGATACATGACTTATATATTTTTTTGTTTCGTATTATAATCAGATTTTGATCAATCAAAGGGTACTCCACCATCTCCTACCCATGCAACGACTTCACATGTGTCCTCCAATAGGAATTATGATGAATTTTACTATTAAGAGCATATTATATGTTGGTGTAACTCTTGTATGGCACGTATCGAAGACTACGATTGGAATGTATTGAACATGAGGTAGAGTATGGTACTTTTGAGTGTGCATCATCACTTGGTCAACGTGATAATGCTTGGGTATGTATTTTTTATATAAATTAATGTCATTATTTTATTTAAAGACCATATACAAAATCAAATTACTATTGATATACAGGAATACTTGCTCGATGATGATGATGATGATAATTTTTCTCATAATGTTAATATACCTCGTACACATCATGGACTTGTTGTTCATCAATTACAAGCAGAGGTTTCTAGAAATCCTCTACCTCCTGGTTTAGAGATTGAAATGGCTATAGATCATCCATTGCCAACTCGTGATCGTTCTCTAGAACAAACATATGATAGAAGAAGATATGGAGGATGGAATAGAGGACCACTTCCTTTAGATGGAGAGGTTTTCAACTTTTGGGGTAATCGCTATATGATTGCTCCATCCACTATTACTAATGTTGATTGTGGTCTCTTTATTGTAGAGGATTTCTATGTGCCTCCGAACTCTGAAGTCACTCTTATGTCATTTTGTGGTCCTATATATAGATGGGGAGATTTTCATCAACTTTCACGTTATGTTCAAAGCATGAGTACTTATGGAATATGCTTGAACGGAACATCCCTTACTAGTAGAAGGATTCTACATGCAAAAAATGAAACATTATATATTGATGAAAGACCTTACTCACATGGAAATATAGAAAGTTTAATAAATAGTAGCCGAGGGTTACATAATAGTTCAAGGACTAATTGCACATTTGAGGAGCATGAAAATAGTCATAAATCACCATACATGAGTAGAGATGTATCAAGATACATAGTTGTCAATGCTATTACTACATTACATGTTGGTGATGAACTATTAGTGAATTATGGATGGCGTAGACCTCCAAGAGCACCTTTTAGCTAAAGAGAATAAAAATTTTCTCTCCATATTTAATTTTATGTTTAAATTTTACTTTTTATTCATTTATGGAATACTAATGAATTTTATTTATATGTGTAGATTCCAATGTATGATGTTGATGATATTCCTCCACACCATTCACAATTGCCAGTAACACCTCATTTATTAGAAGCTTCTATGAGGAGGCTATGCAAAAGTGATCATGTGGAATATGCAAGGTTGAAATATCTATATTCAAAAGAAGATAAAGTACAAGATTTGTGCGACAAGGATGAAGATGATGGCATGGCACATTTTATTGAGGATTGGTATCAGAATGACAGTGAGAGCATTGATATTTCTAAAAATGAAAAAATATCTTCGAGAGGAATGTCTAAAGCATGTATGTGAAGGAAGTCGTTTGACACGACTAAGTGCGAACTTGCTTATTCTCAATCTTCAAAATCATTTTGGATGGAGTAATGTATCAGTTTTGACACTATTAAGGTATAATTTTCAATTTTCTATATATATATATATATATATATATATATATATATATATATATATATATATATATAGAGAGAGAGAGAGAGAGAGAGAGAGATATAAATACATGCATATATAAACATACACACACATACACATGTTTTGAGAGTAAGGTCATATTATACATACCTGTATCGAATGAAGATGTTTTGTCCATCTAGCCTTTAGAATTGTCCACCCAATCTTTAGAATCTTATTTACACATATGTTTCTCCTATTTTAGTCGACCTAATACCTGTGCCGTTAACTCTTTTGAATACAAATATTAAGTATCGATTAGCTATGTAGGTATTAAGTCATGTGTAAAATGGGAGGAGCAAATTTATCTCAAAGATTTTGAAGGATGGAAAAATAATTTTAAAGACTGGGCGAACAAAAAGTGTCCATTCAATGCAGGTTTTTATTCTTACCTTAGATGAGGTAAAAACAAGAACTTGAATTGAATGGACACTTTTTGTCCACCCATCTTTTAAAACTATTAATGCATCTTTCAAAATATTCCCGATAAATTTGATCCTCCCATTTTACATATGACTTAATACCTTCATAGGTAACTAATACTTAATATTTTTAAACAGCTTAGCAAAACAGGTAATAAATTTGACTATAAAATGGGAAACCACCAGATGATACAATGGTCTAGATATGAAAATCTATAAACCACAATATATAAAAAAACAATTAAAAACATATACACACATACACATGTTCTGAGAGTAAGGTCAAATTATATATATCTATATCGAATGAATATGTTTTGTCCATCTAGCCTTTAGAATTATCCACCCAACCTTTAGAATCTTCTTGACACATATATTTCTCCTATTTTAGTCGACCTAATACCTATGCTCCTAACTCTTTTGCATACAAATATTAAGTATCAGTTAGCTATGTAGGTATTAAGTCATCAATAAAATGGGAGAACCAAATTTATCTTAAAGATTTTGAAGGATGGAAAATAAATTTTAAAGGATGGGTGAAAAAAAAATGTTCATTCAATGTAGGTTTTTATTCTTACTTTAGCTGAGGTAAGAACAAGAACTTGCATTCAATGAACACTTTTTGTCTGCCCATCCTTTAAAACTATTAATGCATCTCTCAAAATATTTGGGATAAATTTGATCCTCCCATTTTACTGATGACTTAATACCTTCATAGATAACTAATAATTAATATTTGTAAACAAATTAGCAAGATAGGTAATAGATTGACTATAAAATGGGAAACCGCTAGATGATTCAATGGTCTAGATATGAAAATCTACAAACCACAATATACAAAAAACAATTAAAAACAAAATCAAATATACACAGCTATACATGCATACATACATACATATACATACATACATACATACATACACATTCATACATATATACACATACATACATACATACACATGTATACACACATACATATACATATATGCATACATATACGCATATGTATATATAGATACATATACACCTATAAAACACATATACATACATATATACATATACACATACACATAAGCATACATATATATAAAAATATATGCATATATATATATATATATATATATATATATATATATATATATATATATATATATATATATATATATATATATATATATATATATATATGTGTGTGTGTGTGTGTGTGTGTGTATGTATATTTATTTATTTACGTTTTTTAATATATCGGTTTTTGATGAAATTACATGTTATAATCTGAAAAGTTTTTGCCAAGTCAGAATATTCTTCTTACCTCACATGATGAAATGAAGAAGATAATCAACAATCTTGGTATAGATTATCAATGTATACATGCATGTCCTAACGATTGTATTTTATATAGGGGTGAATATGCAAACTCTTTGACATGTCCCAAATGTAAATCTCCTTGATATGAGGGCAAAGAAGGTAAAATCCCAAAAAAGTTATTGAGACATTTTCCATTGGCTCCATGGTTAGACATATGTTTCAAAGCCCCGAATTATCAAAGCTTTTGACATGGGGACATGATCATAAAAGTACTAATGGAATAATCAGAATTCCTCATGATAGTGTTGCTTTTCAGCATGTTGATTCTACATGGCCTGAATTTGCACAAAATCCAAAAAATCTAAAGTTAGGAGTTGCATTAGATGGGGTTAATCCATTCTCCATGAAATCCAATAAATGGTCAACATGGCCAATGGTATTCATAAACTATAGTCTTCCACCATAACTTAGTATTAAAAAGGAACATTTAATGCTTTCACTTTTAATTCCAGGCAAAAGACAACTTAAAGATATGAATATATATCTTGCTCCTCTCATTGACGATATGCAAGAGTTATGGAGAGGTATTAATGTCATTGATGCATCGAAAAGCATCAATGAAAGACATATTACGGCTCGTGGTATTGTGGCTTAGACTATTCACGATTTTCTAGGATATGGTGTTTGTTCAGGTATTGATGTAATTTTTTTATTCAATATGCATATAAAAAAATATGATTTAATCTAATTATATTTTTATCATTTTCATGATGTAGGAATATCTACTAAGGGTTGTAAAGCTTGTCCATATTGTGGTGATTGGTTGAGATCAATCAATAGTAAGAATCTCAACAAAAATATTTATCTTCGACATCGACGATGCTTGCCTGATGATCATCCATTAAGATCTAAAAGAGAAGCGATACATTTTAATGGAAAGCTTGAAACAGGTAAGTGTCCAAAACCTATGACGCCTATGGATTGGTATAAAAAATGGACAGATGGACCTTTGATAGATCCAGAATCAAAAACCTTCAGTGATGATGAAGATAATGAGTATGTGAAGAGAGGTAAAGGAAAATTGGCACTCGCAGAGAACATTTCAATATGGTATTCTTTGGAGTATTGGAAAGATTTAAAAGTATGTCATCTTCTTGATCCTATGCATATAATCAAGAATATTGGTTATTCACTATGGCAGCATCTTCTTGGACTAAAAGATACCATAGCATCAAGGAATGATTTGAAAGATCAAAAATCAAAACCGAAGTTATGGCCAATTTTTGTTATTTCATATTTAAATTGATGCTTGAAAGGTTTTCCTAGGATGAATGAATGATAATGTCTCAAAACAAAAGTGATGAATGGTTTATTTCCAAAGCTCGTAAGAGTACGGTGAATATGGTTTTGTAATTGACTCCTAATATTTTTTATGAAATTATATATTGGTCTTTGAGACTTTCATTGTGCCTGAGTTTGCTCCAAGCACCCGACATGCGCCCTAATTCCAGCGGTTGATTTGATCCACCAACCGTTACTTTCGTGCCGACATTTGGTGAACCTGACGTGAATCGACGTCACAGCTCAGGTGCATAATTTTGAACTTCTTCATCAAGTCAATTCCTGGTAATGTTTGATGTAAAATCATAGCTTTTTTTTCGTTTATGTGGTGCTTCTTTGATATTCAAGTGTGAGTTATGGGCGAAAAGCAGCGTACAAACATGAAAAATATAAATCAATGTAAAGAATCTTTTGAAATTAAATTACTAGAGCATAATTCCAAGACTATTGTTAGTGATGAAGCATATGTGAATGCATTGATGGATCAACACTTGAGAAAATGGGAAGATAAATTCATAGAAATGGAAAACAAGGCAAATGAAGCTATACAAAAGAAATTTAGAGTGATTTTGACTCTAAATGATTCGATCAATGCTATGGCAGAGAGTCTACCAGTATTAGGAACTAGTCTTAGAACTTGCAAAGAGGAAATGAACGTTGAGATTCAAGAAATGAACCAGAAATATGAAATGTTATCCAAACAAATACAAGAATTAGAGCTAGCTAAATGTGAGCATGAAAAGGAGGGAATGTGCCAAAGTTTGTCTATACATCCTTCACCTATAACACATGATCATGATTTTAGAAAATCTTGCCATAGACATTCATTAAGAACATCAAATAGGATCAGAATGAGACCTTTGCAGTGTTTTTGGTGCGATCAATATGGCCATGCATTTTGGAATTGTAGGTCGTACAAAGATGCACGAAGACGGAAATTACTGGTTGAAAATGAGAGGAAAATTTGTAATTACCAGAATCTATCACCTTTAAATTTAAATCTAGGAAGGGGTGCAATGAGAGAACTATTAAAGGAGATTCAAATTAAACCTAATCCATGTGAAAGTAAAAAAGTATGGAAGCCTATCATACATATGAACATTCAAAAAGAAGAAGAAATGAGGGAGAGAACATCAAACCGAGAACAAGAGCTAATAGAAGAAATCAAAAGTATAAAACCAAAGGAAGAGGATCAAAAACCGATTATGGAAGAGCAATTGAAAATTGATTTAGGCAATTTTGAACATGAAATACAAGTAGGAGCAAGGAAACTTAATAATTTAGAGATTTCACTTGATCCAATGCTCCTTTCTAATGAGAATTGTTTTGATCAAGACAAGCTTAAAGAACTACAAACTCAATTGAACAAACATAAATATAATCAATTTAAAGAAGAAAGAATTAAAGGAGAAGAGACCAAACAAAGTATTATGAATCAAAATTGTGAAAAACAAACAAATGAAATAAAGAAGCAACTTCTTGATGATATAATTAAACAAATACGATATGAATATAAATTCAAAACAATCAAAACCTTTAAAATTTAACAAGAAAACTAAGAATTTACCATTGTAGAAAATAGAAGAAATGATTAAACTAAGAAATGATTAACACACTAATTTGACAAGAAAAGATGAATCAAATTGTTTTGTTTATGAAAAGGGAATTTGATGAAAAGTTTTTTCTAAAACAGTTACTGCACAAGGATGACACGTGCAAATCGAGAACTAGTCGAAATTTTTTTTATAATTATAATGAATTAGAGATTATGAATTTTTTTATGAATGTTTTCCATCCATGAAAAGATATTTATACGGGAGTTTACCATCTCCCTCATCAAAAAGGTAGCATATCATTGATTAAAGAAATTTAACTGTCTTCTCAATTATATGTTTATGCAAAATAATTTAATGTTATAATTATTTGATTAATCTTTGTGTTTATGTTTGAGAGTTTGTTTTTGAAGTTGCTTGTTCAGGTCCAAGGATAATAAAGAAGCAAGGATAAATGTTATAATTTTTGGAATAACTTTTGAATTGAATTTTGAAATAAGTTTATAAATATATGTGAAAGTATGAGAAGAGTTTTTGAGTTAACTATGAAATAACTTGATGAATGCATGATTGTATTTTTGCAAATGCATGTGTAAATCATGATGATTAGGGTTGAATGAATGTATGTGCATATATATCCACATGAATTTATATATGTGCAGGTTTCCATGAGAGAGTACATGTAATCATGTATGAAAAGCCTAAACTTGGCTTGTTGAGTATGAGTATGTGTGTACACTGAAGCATGCATATAAATGAAGTATGATGATTAGAAATGAGTTAATGTATGCATCATATCTAAATGAATGTATGAACGTAATGATACAGCTATGCAGGTATGAGAGTATAGATTGTCTGTTCAGATATATATGAAGGTTTTGATGTTTTATGTAGTTGCAGTTATGGATCGAGCTTTAGCAACTTGTACAGATAAGGAGGTTAAATAAGTTTTGTTCGTAATTAAAAGTTAACTAATTTTTGCACTTGAGATGAATGCACGTCACTGGGTATGAAGAAAATATATGCAAGAAGGACAAGTAAAGATGAAGAACTTAGATCCTCTAGAATTTTAAGTGGCCATGTAGTTAGGATATATGTAAAAGATGTTTTTTATATTACTCATATTTATGTTTTCCATTCCACAAGTGCACTGGAAAAGAATTTTCTTTGCAAGAGAAAAGCCTCTATATATTGAGTTTAGAGATCCTTAACCAAATGCATTGATCCATCTCGCACCATTTTGATTGACTTGCATTTCTGAGTATGCATTGAGAATGTAATGTGCACATGCGTTTATACCCTTGGAGGCACATCCGACGGCACATATCAATGTTGTAGATGCATGTGATTATTTTTTGTAACAGGATTGAATTGAAGAGGAGAAACCTTGCCATCAAAAGCCTATTTCCTTTTCGAGGCACCATATTGAGTTTTAATGCATTTTTTCAAATTTGCATGGTAGGGTCATATTACGCGACCATTCACTGAGGCAGGATTGAGTTTACCCCATGCACATATGAGAGAATTTGTAAGGTTTTGTGTATTCTCACATTGTTTGTATGCGAGGGAGTGCACAAGCCTCATCATCAAAAGCCTTGCATCATAAATAAATTGCACCATGAATTTTATACATGCATTTTTAAAGTATGCATTTCATAGGGCTAATTACACGGCCTTGCATAGGCACTTATTGTTTTCCAACCCATGCACATACGATATGTTATGAAGCTGATCATTTATTTTGCAAGCAGAAAATAGTTCTTGGTTGTTGCATCCGAAGGAAGCACAGGTTTGGTGGGGGTGAATGTCGGAGAGAATTCTCTCTCCCCAACTTGATGAAGACTTGGCAGGTGATTTGCACAAAAGGCTGTATTTGATGAGTCATCCCAAAGTGGATGAATCTTGAATGTTGCACGAGATTTCCAATGCAATATGTTGAAGTTTTAAGTCAAGGTGGAATTAAAGTTTGCGTCAACTTCAAACAAAGTTACCTATTACAGGATGAAGAGAACAACAGGTTTTTGATATTCACTACAATGGATGATCGAACATTCTATTATGAAAACCCATCAAATGATTTTATGCTAATATTTATGATAAGTTTTCTTATCCATTTACTTTCACCCAATGATGGTCCATAATTCAAAAGCTTGTTTTTGGGTGAACTCTAAGTTTAGAGTTTGTATAAAGACAAAAGCAAAGAACGCAAGAGGGAGGATCGTTATTTTTTATAAAAATTGATAAAGTATAGCTTTAAGAAAAGAAACCACCAGTGACGTAAGAAGGAGGAAAAGGTGGAGGAAAGCGGGGATGGTGTCTCTGTGCGCATGCTCACGAGGAAAAGAAGAGAAGAAACCATCCCCGCGGTAGTTGTTTTTATGATATTTATAGGTGGATTACATAAAAAAAGATTGACAAAAACTCGATCCCACAAAAAAAACGCGAATGCAAAGAGCTACTATGTTTGATGGAGAAAGAACTTCCTACTTCATTTTTTGATGTTCAGGTTCATTTATTAGTCCATCTTGTAGATGAAATAGAGATTGCAGGTGTTATTGACACTCGATGGATGTTTTGGGTTGAGCAATTTATGGGAATATTAAAAGGTTATGTGCAACAAAGACCGAAACCAGAAGCATCCACGGCAAAGGGTTGGATGCTTGAAGAGTGCATGTATTACGTTAGTGAGTACCTTGAAAGAGTTCATGAAGAAGCTCCACGTGCATGGACCAACGAGTCTTCTTCAAAAATAACAGATGAGGTATTATCAGGTAAGCGAGTTCCATTTTTATTTACATTTCAAAAAAAAATAGTGTTTCTACTTTTGTAGCATATAATAGCGAATCATGCAAGCATTCCTTAGCAAGTACGAACAGGAACTTCAAAATCTCCAAATGAAAAGATGAAGAAACAAAAGATATAGATGTAATCTTGATAATAATGAGATTACAGATATATCTTCTTTCACGGATTGGCTATATAGTCGTTTGCAATACACCAACGCAAATAATGAAGAAATCTTAGATCATTAGAGAGAGTTAATGATAGGTTGTGAATGAAAGGTCCTTTTATTTTAATAATATTTTATTTTTTTCATATATGTATATTATTTTCTATTTTCTAATTTAATTTCTTTTGCAGGCTCGAATGTTCACTAATATGTAGGCTTTTGGATAGCATATTAGAATCAAAGCCAGTGATTCTTTATGTAAAATAGAGGATTCTAGTATTGTTGCTTCTTTCAAGCAACTATCACGTGCTAGCTCAAAAGACACGATCCTTATAGACGGCGAACTTGGTTACGTAGGAACTATTGTTGGTATCGACCGAATTTCATTTCTTACATTCAAACAGGTAGAAAAAAGTTTACATTTTTTATGATAGAGTTAGTTATTTTTTTAAGCACCTAATATGGGTTTTTGTTTTTATATATTTTGATAGGTCATTTTGAAGGTTGACTGGTTTCGAGCCGAGTATAAAGATAGTAATTCCACATTAAGAAAGGAATTATCTTGGTTTTGGGCAATTGATTCTTCCAAGGTAATGTGATTTACTAAAGAACCATATATTCTTCCTAGGCATATTGAACAAGCATTTCTTTATAAAAACCCAGATGCTCACCCTTGGTGGCAAGGCATTCATGTTCAACCTAGAGGTAGGTCATTGTTTGAACAGTTTATTGTTAGAGAGATCGAAGAAAGTCCTCTTGATGATTTGGCATCAGATACTGATACATCAACATCTGAAAGAGAAATTAGAATCATTATACGTGATAATGATACTAATCTTTTTGATGAAGAGGATAATACTCTACATGCTGATTCTACTAGTGAGGAAGAGGAATTGCCAAAAATCGATATTAATCCATCAATGGATGATGTGACTCATGAGAACACGGATTTAACAATAGAAGAAATAAATGAAATCAATAAGGATAATGAAGATGAGATTATATTGATGTCTTACCAAAATGATGGCAATAATGAAAACATATGAGCAGATTAGATAGTAAATTCTACTCTAGTTATCGATCAATAACTTGAAGCTTCTGAATGGATATCAGATAATAGACTCCTACTAAAAAGATGAAATCATGTTCTTTTAAGTTAGAACATGAAGCTCGGGGGTATATGCCTAATTATTTTATATATAGCTTTATCTTCGAGGAGCAAATGTGTATATATGCATATGCATTTATGTAAAAATATTCATGTATTCATGTAATATATGCAAGTGTTTATAATTGTGTATGCATGTATAAGTATACATTTGTGCACGTAGGCATGTATATGTGATGTTTACATGTAGGCATGTATGTGTGATGCATAATATATCTACTCCATTTTATATTTATGTATGTGTATCTACATGATGTGTATATATCTTTATATATATTATGATCCTCATTGATTCGAGTGGCTATATACAGAGGCATAAGGTTGGGAGGAGAGACATCCCTCTAGTAGGATGTCGGAGGAATAGATGCAACGTGTACATATACTTCAATCATATGGCTAAAAGGTTGAATTAGAGTTTCTAAATTAGGGTTTTTAAAACCCTAATATCAAAATTACTGTTTTCAAATTAGGATTTTTGAAATAGGATATATATATATATATATATATATATATATATATATATATATATATATATATATATATATATATATATATATATATATATATATATATATATATATATATATATATATATATATATATATATATATATATATATATACATATATATATATATATATATATATATACATATAGATATATCAGTGTGCATGCATGTGTGTATGTATGTGTTTCTATATGTGCGTATGCATGTGTATGTATGTGTATCTATATGTCTGTATGCATGTGTTGTGTGTGTGTGCGTATGCATATTCATATGTATATATGCATGTAAATATGATTATATGAGTCTATGTGTGTGTACATATGATTATGCATGTGTATGTGTATGTGAGTATGTGTATGTGTCTATGTGTATTCATTATATGTGTGTAACTGCATGCATGTGTATGTGTGTGTAAAAATGTGCATGTATGTGTGTATATGTATAAATGTGCATGTATGTGTATATGTGTGTAAATGTGCATGTATGATGTATATGTGTGTGTATGCGTGTATTTGTACCTCTATTCTCACTCTTCTCTCTCTATCTCTCTCATATACATACATTCATACATAAACACACATACTCATATCCACGTATATATACATAAAAGCAATGCGTACCGTGCATTATCGTGAGGATGAGCCATAAGTGTCCACATTTCTTTTAGACACCACTTATGCGACCATCCTGTCCCAAACTCTGTTTCAAGTGAAATAAGTATGTATTTTTTTATCCCTCTCATCATGCTCACTACAAAAATTTAAAAAAAATCATGTAAATAAAACATAAGATATTTATTTCAATTTATATGTAAAATTTATACTTAATTCCATGGTAAGTGGACAAGGTGCAGGTAAGAGTCGCATAATGGCCGCATTCCTCTCTTGAACTCCAATCCATTCCCTATGTACACAATGTTCCCCTTTGGCTGTATATCACACTCTAGCCCTAAGGTGCCTATGCATGTCCTCATAGGCAACTCTGCTCTCCTATCATGATCTAGAGGTGGTATAGGGTTCCTTAAAATAGATAGATAAAAATAAATAAAAAAATGTGTGTTATAATATCATTAAAAACGTTTATGAAAAGAAAACATACCTATGAGCAGATAGTTGTCTTCCTGCATGTGATAGTTGTCTTCTCGCATGTGAAGCCGCAGAAGAGTCCTCCTCTGATCGTTGGGTAAGCATCTGGATCGTATAATCTAGCTCATCATCAGGCATCTCTGAGTACTCATGCATGATGACCCCTAGAGTATCAAATGGAACTCTTGCTCTCATAAGGCTTTTTATGAGAGTAAGTCTCGTCTTTCTCTGTCTATTAGGATCCATAATACCTAACATATAAAACAAAATGGGTTATAAATCAGTATATATACGTGTACATATGTATGTGTGTATATGTGTATGGTGTATATGTGAGTGTGTGTATGCATGTAAACATGTATGTATGCATATGCATGTGCATTATGTATGCAAATGTATGCATGTGTGTGTATGTGTGTGTATGCATGTAAGTATGTATGTATGCATATGCATATGCATTATGTATGCATATGCATATGCATTATGTATGCATATGCATATGCATATGCATTATGTATGCATATGCATATGCATTATGTATGCATATGCATATGCATTATGTATGCATATGCATTATGTATGCATATGCATGCATGTGTATGTGTGTGTCTGTGTCTCTATGTGTGTGTATGCATATATATGTGTGTATATGTCCATGTGTGTGTGTGTCTATGTGTGTGTGTGTGTTTGTGTGTGTCTCTGTGTGTGTCTCTGTGTATATACGTTGTATCTATATATATATGTGTCTATGCATTTGTATGTATGTGTGTAAATCTGTATGGATGTGTGTATGCATGTGTGTGTATGGATGTGTGTATGTGTCTGTGTAAGTGTGTATGTGTCTATGTGTGTATGTGTGTGTATATGTGTGTATATATGTAAGTATCTGTATATATAGCTATATGCATGTGTATGTGTGTGTGTAAATATGTGTGGATGTCTGTATGTGTGTGTGGATGTCTGTATGTGTGTGTGTAAGTCTGTATGTGTCTATGTGTTTATGTGTTTGTTTATATATGTGTGTGTGTATCTCTCTGTGTGTAAGGTTATATGTGTGTATGTGTGTGTCTATGCGTGTAAGTGTGTGTGTGTATGTCTATTTTTGCATGTGTGTGTATGCATGTGTAAATTTGTCTGTGTATGTGTGTGTCTATGTGTGTGTGTAAATCTGTGTGTATATATGTGTGTATGTGTCCATGTGTGTGCATGTGTCCATGTGTGTGCATGTGTATGTGTATGCATGTAAGCATATATCTATGCATATGCATGTGCATTATGTATGCATGTGTGTGTATGTGTGTGTATATGTTTGTATGTCTATGTATGAATGTAAATATGTATGTATGCATATGTGTGTGTATGTCTGTGTATGCATGTAATTATGTATGTATGCATATGCATATGCATTATGTATGCATATGCATATGCATTATGTATGCATATGCATATGCATTATGTATGCATATGCATATGCATTATGTATGCATATGCACATGCATTATGTATGCATATGCATATGCATTATGTATGCATATGCATATGCATTATGTATGCATATGCATTATGTATGCATATGCATTATGTATGCATATGCATTATGTATGCATATGCATTATGTATGCATATGCATTATGTATGCATTATGTATGCATATGTATGCATTATGTATGCATATGTATGCATGTATGTGTATGTGTGTATATCTCTCTTTACGTGTGTGTGTGTGTGTGTATGTGTGTGTGTCTCTCTCTATGTGTGTGTGTATGTGTGTCTATGTGTGTATATGTATCTGTGTGTATGTGTTTGTATGCATGTAAGCATGTATGTATGCATATGCATATGCATTATGTATGCATATGCATTATGTATGCATATGTATGCATGTGTGTATGTGTGTGTATGTCTCTCTACGTGTGCATGTGTGTATGCATATGTATGCATGTGTGTGTATGTGTGTGTATGCATGTAATTATGTATGTATGCATATGCATATGCATTATGTGTGTATGTGTCTATGTGTCTATGTGTCTATGTGTGTATGTGTGTGTATGCATGTGTATGTGTGTGTAAATATGTGTGTATATGTGTGTGTATATGTGTGTGTATGTGTATGTATGTGTCTATGTGTGTGTATGTGTATGCATGTGCATTATGTATGCATATGTATGCATATATGTGTGTATGTGTGTGTATGTGTCTATGTCTATATATGTGTATGCATGTATCTATGGATATGCATGTGCATTATGTATGCATATGTGTGTGTGTGTGTATGCATGTAAGTTTGTATGTATGCATATGTATATCCATTATGTATGCATATGTATATGCATTATGTATGCATGTATGTGTATGTGTGTGTATGTCACTCTATGTGTGTGTGTACACATATATGTGTGTGTATGTGTTTATGTGTGTATGTGTGTATGTGTGTATGTGTGTAAGTGTGTATGTGTGTATGTGTGTATGTGTGTGTGTATGTGTGTGTGTGTTTGTGTCTATGTGTGTACGCATGTGTATGTGTGTGTATGCATGTAAGCACGTATGTATGCATATGCATGTGCATTATGTATGCATATGCATGTGCATTATGTATGCATATGTATGTATGTGTGTATGTGTGTGTATCTATATATATGTGTTTGTATGCATGTGTATGTGTGTGTGTAAATGTGTGTGGTTGTGTGTGTGTGTGTAAGTGTGTGTGTCTATGTGTGTGTGTGTATTTGTGTGCATGTGTATGTGTGTGTGTGTGTCTATGTGTGTATGTGTGTGTATCTATGTGTGTATATACGTGTGTATCTATATATATGTGTCAGCTTGCATGTGTATGTGTGTGTGTAAATGTGTATGGATGTGTGTGTAAAAGTGTGTATGTATCTATGAGTGTGTATATGTTTATGTGTGTGTATGTGTCTATGTGTGTGTATGTGTCTATGTGTGTGTATGTGTCTATGTGTGAATGTGTATGCATGTATGTATGCATATGCTGATGGAGAATGTTAATCTCCAAAAGAACAACTTACTCTTGTGATTAGAGCACCTCTATACCAAGAGTAAGTCAAACACTTCACTAATTTAGAGGATCAATTGCTAACTTATCAGAAATTAACAAATCTGTGAAGAAGATGACACACAGAAAAGTCTGCTGCATTGTTCATTCACATTGACCTATCAAATCTGTAAAGTTTTTGATGAAACTTTGTACGAATCATCTCCTAGAGATTGCGCAACTATTCCAAGTTGAATTACTCCAAAAGATTAAGTATAACTTGAGAAATTGATTTCACAAGTTACCTATGTCAGAAACTGTTACTCAGAACAGTCGACTTTACACCTGTAACTTTTAAGACTTGGTTCTCCTTGAATAGAACCCGTTTTACAAAATGCTTCTAGACATAAGTAGCTTATCTTCCAACTTAAAGATTAAGCCCTCACTCATGCAAAACTTTAAACTGTGCTGGGAGAAATGACCAAAACATTGACTTCGAAATATGCGCTTGTTTTAGGAACCTGTGAATACACTTCACATATGAATGTTCCTTCACTTAATTCACTCAGCCTGATTACAATTGGAAGCTAAAACTTTGCACAGAGGTCAAGCAACTCTCAACTTAGACTTGTACAAAAGCATTCCACAATTGATCTACTGTAGAAGGAAAACACGCAGAAACATCGGGCGCAAAATTTTTCATTTACTCAGAGAAAAATACAACTGAGTGATGAGAGCTAACACACATTCACTTTCCTCTATCTTATGACTTCTATCTCCCTCATTCTTGACTTCTAACTAATGTCACATAAGCTCTCATACATGTCCCGACTTTTCTCAAGGTATTTATAGATAATTTGTGAACAAAAGATCTAAGTCATCTATGACTATGCTAATGTACATATGTGTACACTTCTCTTGTCCTCTGATTGTAATCTTCTTCCACACTTTAGGAATTGATTCTTCCTTCATCATTTGATCTTCCAAGCCTTCAATTGGTGATTGGTATGCACCAACAGCTCCCCCTCAATCATCAATTGAGGTTTTCTCTGTCTTCTTTATACTTGCCATGTCTTTGAACCTTTGTAACTTAGGTCCATCCAAACTCTTTGTCATCATATCTGCCACCTGTTCTTTTGTTGGAGTGTACATCACTTCAATCTCTTTATCAAGTACCTTTTCCCTCAAGAAATGATACTGAATCTCTATATGCTTAGTCCTGGCATGGAAAACAGGGTTAGCTGCCAAATACAAAGAACTCATATTGTCTCCAAAAATTATTGGAGTACTATGATCAAACTCAAAACTTTTCATCAATGTCTTCAACCATATGACTTCTTTTGCAGCTTCTACCATTCCCTTATACTCAGCTTCTGTGGATGATAAAGCAACTGTATGTTGCTTCTTTGAACACCAAGACACTAACTTGTCTCCAACATAACATAGATATCCATGAGTAGACCTTCTATCATCTGAGTCACCTGCCCAATCTGCATCACTAAACACTTTGATTCTTGTGTCAGAAGTGAAACCATAATACAAACCTTCACTTAGGGTTCCCTTGATATATCTGAGTACCCTTTGGGCTGCAATCCAATGAGTCTTCTTTGGACAATGCATGAATTGTGACAACACACCTACTGCATATGATAGATCTGGCCTTGTCAAGGTAGCATAGATTAGACTACCTACCAAACTCTGATATTTCTTCATGTCATTGAACTCTTCACCTCCATACCTGCTTAATTTATGATTTACCTCCAATGGTGTAGTTGAGGTCCTGCAATCTTCCATGTTAAACTTGGCTAGAAGATTCTTCAAGTATCTCTCTTGTGAAACATATACTCCATGTTGAGTATACACAATCTGCATTCCTAGAAAATAAGATAAGTTTCCCAAATCACTTATCTTAAACTCCTTCTCTATTTGCTTCTTGAGTTCATTGATTCCTTGAGCATCTGTTCCTGTAACAATAATATCATCAACATAAATGCACATGTAAATATATCCATTTTCACTTGCCTTCACTAGCAAGCTACTATCTGCCTTTGATGCTTGAAACCCACATTCATTCAAGAACTTGACCAATCTGTAATTCCAAGCTCTTGGGGCTTGCTTCAACCCATATAAAGCTCTCTTGAGCTTACACACATAATCTGATCCAATTGATTCCATAAAGCCTTCTGGTTGCTCCATATATACTTCATCTGCAATGTAACCATTAAGAAATGCATTCTTCACATCCAATTGTGATAATTTCCATCCCTTGCAAGTAGCAATAGCAATCAATGTCCTAATTGTAGACATCTTAGCAACAGGACTAAAGGTTTCATCATAATCTATCCCATAAGTTTGGGCATAACCTTTAACCACAAGTCTAGCCTTATATCTAGACACCTTACCATCTGCAAACCTCTTTGTTTTATATACCCACTTGCATCCAATGACTTTCTGATTCTTTGGTCTTGGTACTAATTCCCAAGTTTCATTTTCAAGTAGAGCATCATACTCTTCTTGCATTGCCTTCTCCCAATTCTGTTTACCTTTGGCTTCTTCATAAGTAATTGGATCTTCTTCTGTTTTCACAATGTAGGCATAATCTTTTGTTGTTAGGAAAGATGTATCATAGCTATACCTTATAGGTTCTTTCCTTTCTCTTGTAGATCTCCTGATTTCTGCACTTCTTGAAGTTTCAGCCTCATTTGATTCTGGATCAAATCTTGGCCCTTCTTCTACATGATCCTGCACTCTACATCTAGAGTCAACTTTATCAACAATTTCTTCACAAACTTTTACCTTTGCCTTTCCTTTCCTTTGAATTACTTCAACATCTGTATACTCATTTGGTGATCCTGTATACCACATGTTTTGCTCATCAAATGTCACATCTTTAGTAACAAGAAATTGCTTTGTGGATGGATTCCACAACCTGTAACCCATTTGTCTATCATCATATCCAATAAACACATACTTCTCTGCTTTTGGTTCTAGCTTATGTCTTAATTGTGAAGGAACATAAGCATATGCAATACATCCAAATACTTTACAATGATCAAGACTAGGCTTCTTACCCCACCATGCTTCATAAGGGGTTCCTCCATCCAAAGCTTTGCAAGGCAACCTATTCACAAGGTATGTTGCAGTGTTAATGGCCTCTGCCCATAAGTAATTTGGACAATTCTTTTCCTTCATCATGGCTCTTGCAAACTCTACAAGAGTCCTATTCCTCCTTTCTGCTACTCCATTCTGTTGAGGGGAGTACCTGCAAGTTACTTCTCTTTTGATACCTGCATTCCACAAATAATCATCAAACTCTTTTGAGAAATACTCTCCCCCTCCATCTGATCTTAACCTCTTTAGCTTTTGTCCTGTGATCCTTTTTGCATAAGCATGAAAGTGTTTGAATGTCTTGAAGACTTCTGATTTGTCCTTGATTACATACAAAGTAATCCACCTGGTTGCATCATCAACAAACAACACATAATATCTGGATCCATTTATGCTATAGTCCCTTGAGGGACCCCATACATCTGTATGAACCAATTCAAGCATGTTTGAATACTTGTACCCTGATTTGTTATAAGAACTTTTATGTGCTTTACCTAATTGACAAGCTTCACACTTGTACACCATATGTTGCCCTTCAATGTTTGGCAATCCAAGCACCACCTGATTCTTTGACATCTCCTTTATAGCTCTCTCATTGAAATGACCTAGCCTTTTATGCCATAGGTCTAATTCAGATACCTTTTGACCTCCATAGGTAAACAATGCATGTCCCACATTACCTTGGACTTTGAGAGTGAACAATCTTCCTTCCTTTTTTCCTGCAATTATGGTTCTATATCCCTGATTTGGATCTTGTACATAGACACCATCATTTGTAAATCTTACCTCATATCCTTTCTCCACAATTTGCCCTACACTTATCAGATTTTTAGGAATAGTAGGGACATAAAGTACCTTGCTCAGAAGTGTACTTCCACTCTTTGTCTTCACTGATCCAATGCTCTCCACTTTATGTTTGGTATTGTCACCTGTTTGAACTGTATGTCCATTCATCCTTGCTTCCATATCAGTCATCAAGGATAGATTCCCACTCAGATGATTGCTGCACCCTGAGTCAATATAAAACACTCTTTGATCTTCTCCCATTGATTCATGAGTTGCATTCAGGATAAGAGTCATGTCATCCTTCTGATCTGATGCATAATTATAATAATTATTGTTGTAGGACTGAGATTGGAAGTTTCTTCCACCTCCTCTACCATATGATGTCCTACCACCTCTTCCTCTGAAATTGCCTCTTTGGTTTCTGCCTCCTCTACCTCTTTGACTATAACTCTGATTGTTGTATCCTCCACTTTGATTATTATACCAACAATCATTTGCCAAATGATTTGTTCTGCCACAAATCCAACAAGCTTTAGCATTATCTTTGTTCTTACCTCCTCTTCCTTTACCTCTGAAATTTGTCTTCCCTTTTGTGAAATTGGCTTGATTTGAATTCCCTTCATCATCATTTGATTGCTTTCCCTTGCCATTCTTTTTCTTGTCTTTGGAGTACATAGCTTGACTTGTACTTCTATCATTGTCTCCTTTAAGATCCTGCTCAAAGGTTAGCATGTGTCCTAGCAATTGATTAAGGTCAGGAGTAAAGTGATCAAGTGACAACTCTATGGACAAGATAAAAGGCTTCCACTTCTCATCACCTCTTAGACCTGTAAGTATTTGTCTTACCAACTTTTCTTCTTCAATATCTTCATCCACTGCTCCCAAGCTATCTGCAATATCTTTCATTCTTGCCACATAATCTGAAATTGATTGTGAGCTCTTCTTCTTGAAAGTTGTAAACTCAGCCCATAGTGAGGACTTCCTTGACTTAGTTGTATTTTGGAAATGCTCTTCCAAGGCATTCCAAACATCTGTAGCACTTTCTAAACCTCTGATGTGAGGTAGAAGGTAATCATTTACAGCCATGTAGATGATACTCCTTGCTTGAGCATCCTTTCTCATCCAAGTCTTCAACATTGCAAGTTCTTCCCTAGTAGGAATACTTGGATCTGCAAATTCTGGTTTTTCTTCATCTCCTGTAATAAATGATATAAGATCTTTGCTCATGAGGTGTGCTTCCATCCTCATGGACCATGCTGGATAGTTCTCCCTATCTAGCTTATCAATCTGCAAGCTTTCTCCCATCTTGTATCCACCTGTGTATTGAAACTTCAAGCTTTACAAACAATGTATATACCTTTACTTCGAATTGAACTCCTTTTGCCTTTCTTGATGTAAATTTGTCTTCTCCCCAAGCTTTGACTCCAAGCTTTCACTTCTTGATCCTTCAAGTGTTGAATTTCTTGAATCTGCAGCAGTCGAAATCCTCCTTTTCTTCAAAATTGATGTCTCCTGCTCTGATACCACTGATGGAGAATGTTAATCTCCAAAAGAACAACTTACTCTTGTGATTAGAGCACCTCTATACCAAGAGTAAGTCAAACACTTCACTAATTTAGAGGATCAATTGCTAACTTATCAGAAATTAACAAATCTGTGAAGAAGATGACACACAGAAAAGTCTGCTGCATTGTTCATTCACATTGACCTATCAAATCTGTAAAGTTTTTGATGAAACTTTGTACGAATCATCTCCTAGAGATTTCGCAACTATTCCAAGTTGAATTACTCCAAAAGATTAAGTATAACTTGAGAAATTGATTTCACAAGTTACCTATGTCAGAAACTGTTACTCAGAACAGTCGACTTTACACCTGTAACTTTTAAGACTTGGTTCTCCTTGAATAGAACCCGTTTTACAAAATGCTTCTAGACATAAGTAGCTTATCTTCCAACTTAAAGATTAAGCCCTCACTCATGCAAAACTTTAAACTGTGCTGGGAGAAATGACCAAAACATTGACTTCGAAATATGCGCCTGTTTTAGGAACCTGTGAATACACTTCACATATGAATGTTCCTTCACTTAATTCACTCAGCCTGATTACAATTGGAAGCTAAAACTTTGCACAGAGGTCAAGCAACTCTCAACTTAGACTTGTACAAAAGCATTCCACAATTGATCTACTGTAGAAGGAAAACACGCAGAAACATCGGGCGCAAAATTTTTCATTTACTCAGAGAAAAATACAACTGAGTGATGAGAGCTAACACACATTCACTTTCCTCTATCTTATGACTTCTATCTCCCTCATTCTTGACTTCTAACTAATGTCACATAAGCTCTCATACATGTCCCGACTTTTCTCAAGGTATTTATAGATAATTTGTGAACAAAAGATCTAAGTCATCTATGACTATGCTAATGTACATATGTGTACACTTCTCTTGTCCTCTGATTGTAATCTTCTTCCACACTTTAGGAATTGATTCTTCCTTCATCATTTGATCTTCCAAGCCTTCAATTGGTGATTGGTATGCACCAACATATGCATGTGCATTATGTATGCATATGTGTGTCTATGTGTGTCTATGTGTGTGTATGTGTGTGTATGCATTTTGTATGCATATGTGTGTGTATGCATTAAGTATGTGTATGTATGCATGTGCATTATGTATGCATGTGCATTATGTATGCATGTGCATTATGTATGCATGTGCATTATGTATGCATGTGCATTATGTATGCATGTGCATTATGTATGCATGTGCATTATGTATGCATATGTGTGTGTATGTATGTAAGTGTGTATGTATGCATATGCATATGCATTATGTATGCATATGTATGCATGTATGTGTATGTGTGTGTATTTCTATCTATGTGTGTGTATGTGTGTGTGTGTATGTGTGTGTATGTGTGTATGCATGTGTATGTGTGTGTTTATGCATCATTATGTGTGTATGTGTCTATGTCTGTATGTGTGTGTGTGTATATGTGTGTGTATGCCTATGTATGTCTATGTGTATGTGTGTGTCTATGAGTGTGTATGTGTTTATGTGTGTATGTGTCTATGTGTGTGTATGTGTATGCATGTATGCATGCATGTATGTATGCATGTATGTATGCATATGTGTGTATGTGTGTGTATGCATTATGTATGCATATGTGTGTGTATGCATTATGTATGTGTATGTATGCATGTGCATTATGTGTGCATATGTGTGTATGCATGTAAGTATGTATGTATGCATATGCATATGCATTATGTATGCATTTGCATATGCATGTATGTGTATGTGTGTATATGTCTCTCTATGTGTGTGTATGCATATATGTGTGTGTATGTGTGTGTGTATGTGTGTGTGTATGTGTGTGTATGTGTGTATGCATGTGTATGTGTGTCTATGCATCATTATGTGTGTGTATGTGTCTATATGTGTATGTATATGTGTGTGTGTATGTGTGTGTGTATGTGTCTATGTGTATGTGTGTGTGTCTATGAGTGTGTATGTGTTTATATGTTTGTATGTGTATATGTGTGTGTATGTGTCTATGTGTGTATGTGTATGCATGTATGTATGCATATGTGTGTCTATGTGTGTGTATGCATTATGTGTGCATACGTGTGTGTATGCATTATGTATGTGTATGTATGCATGTGCATTATGTATGCATTATGTGTGCATATGTGTGTGTGTGTATGCATGTATATGTATGTGTATGTGTGTATATGTGTGTGTATATGTGTGTGTATGTGCGTGTGTGTGTCTATGTGTATGTGTGTGTGTGTGTCTATGTGTGTCTATGTGTATGTGTGTGTGTCTATGTGTGTATATGTGTGTGTGTATACATATGTATGTGTGTGTATGCATATGTATGTGTGTGTATGTGTGTGTGCGTGCATACTTGGCTTGAACGAGTGCCATCTTGCTCTCTCTCTCTCTCTCTCTCTCTCGTGCATCTAAATCCCGGCACAAATGTGCCGGGAGAAATCAATTTTTTTTTTAATGTTCTAGAGCGTCGCTCTGGAACACAAGACGTCACTTATGCGACGTTAAAACATCGCAGCCAGTTTGCCAACATGGCAAATAGCGTCGCTAATTAACGATGCTATTTGCGACGCATAGTTTTAGCATCGCATAAGCGACGCTACCATCGCTTATGCGACGGCCGGTCGTAAAAGAAAAAACCAAAAAGAGGAACGTCGCTTATGCGACGGTAGCATCGCATAAGCAACGGATCCCTTTTTTTTCGATTCGGGGGCGTTGCTACGCCCCCCTATTTCTTGTAGTGATGGCATGTCAGAGCGGAATAAGTTTGTTCCGAGGGGGAAGCTTCCTCAATGAATGGTGGATCCACAATTGTCTCCTCTTTTGTTTCATCGAATAAAAACTTGATATTTGGACAACACAATAATATCGTCGGGTTGTGTGAATCCAGCCTTTTTTTTTATGCAAAAGAGCTCACATTCATGTCAGACTCTATGGGCAACACGTACATCTGTTTACTGACTTCCTGAACGTCATACTAGAAAAGTTGATAGACTATAGACACCAATAAGGGCTTGCTTCCAATTGATTTGTTTTTGGAGTTCCAGAGATCGACCAAGGACCCTTCATAACCAAAGGGATTTAGGGCAAGCAAAGAGCAGGTGGCCAATATCCTTTTTGTTACGCCAAAAAATTTTGCCGAATTTGACACAACATTATCAAAGAACTCCGTCTATTGTGCTAATCAAGTCGGTGCTGCTTTTCTTTGGATGTCGTTCGTCAGTTCAAGCTTTTTCCCAGCAGTGTCATGATCGTTGTTAGAGTAGGAGGATTAGAAGAAAGATCATTAAGAGACATCAGAGAAGAAGCATTGATCCATTGAGTATGGATCAATTCGTGTACTTGCCACAGATGATTCCCATCCTTATTCCTTTTTCCCTTCAACCTACGCCATAGTTCGTCAACTGCCAGCCCTCCAAGACGTGAAGCTCGCCTCTTCAGCAGATCATATGTGTTCACCATTGCTCCTCTGCATGAACTGAGAACATCGAATTTTCCCCTCCTTCCTGGTATGATAGAACGTCGTCCTTTTCTTCTATAGCATCCCTGCTTTTCTCCCCTCTCGGATATCGGTTTTTCCTCCTTTATTTCTGTTGCATACGTCTCTCCTCATTGACCAGATAATCCTCCTGCTTCCAAACATTCCCTGCCCAGCCAGAATATTGATTGGCCTCCTCTTTCTTCTCTTCTTTTCCTCGTGAGTATGCGCACATAGACACCATCCCCGCTTTCCTCCACCTTTTCCTCCTTCTATTTTTTTTTTTAAATGGAGGTTCGGCCGAGGCCTACTCCCCCGGACCTTAACTTTGAAATTGCAACTGTACAAGAAAGGGCATAGTACCCATGGGACCCCCCTTATCCCACAAGAACAGGGGTTTACAAGATTGGGTTGAATGGGGTTCTCTGAGCCCTTTGCTCTTAAGAGATCCATTAGGCAAGGTTGTACTCTTGCTCCCCTTCTATTTGCTATTGCGAGTGACTCTCTATGTTGGCTTGTTAAGGATGCTATGGAAAAAGGGCTTATAAAAGGTATTAAGATTCCCAATTCTGATAAACAAATAGGGCTCCAAATGTTTGCTAATAATACCAATGTGCTTATTAATGCTGATGATCAATCTGCCTCTGTTTTCTTTGAATGCTTGAATACTTTATGTCTTGCTAGTGGGTCTACGGTAAACCACCTTAAAGTGGGCTTTAAGGCTTCTAATAATTGCATGCCTCAAGTGGTTTCTATCATTGGTTGTAATATTATTAGGGTGGGGGGAAATTTTAGGCTCTTAGGGATTCCTATGGGGTTTAATGTCACCCTTGAACAGAGATGGCAGTGGGTCCTTAATAAATTCGGGTCCAAGATCTTTAGTTGGTATAACAATCAAAGCTCCCTCTCTCATAGGTCTTTTGTGCTTAATAAATACATTCTGCCTTCTTTGAATTATTTCCTTTCTTGTTGGCTTCCATCTGGTAAGCAACTTAATCAGTCTATTTGTTTAGCAAAAAGATTCCTTTGGGGAGGAGATAATCAAATTCAAAAGTGCACCAAGGTTTCCTTGGAGATTTGCTGTCTACCCAAAAAGGAAGGTGGTTTGGGTATTTGATATCCAATTAAAATGGCTGAGAATATTGTGGCCAAGTGGATCCACAAATGTGTTTCTTCTACAAATTTATGGTCTATTCTTATTAAGAGGAAAACTAAACAACTTTTTTACATGAAGGGATATAAGTCTTGGACTGGGTCCAACCTTTGGGACATAATGATTTCTCCTCAAAGTTACTATCTTGTTGAAAGCTCTCTCATCACTAGACTCTGGAAAATCTGGATGAGAGTAAAAAGTGAATTCACACCAGATTGGAGTATGTTGACTAACAAGAACTTTATTTTGGAGGAATCACCTTGGGTAGGATGGCTTGCTCACTGGACTAAAGTTCCCCTGGACATTAAAGAGCATAAATGCAGCAAGGCTGGTGTTTTGTCCTAGGAAAACTTTAGGGAACAAGATAACCCAGTGATTGGTGATCTCATTAATAGTCTTACTAACATCTCCTCTACTTGTAAATAGGTGTCCAGACAAAGGAGGAACATGCTTACTGCCAAGTTAAGGAACTGTTGTGACAAGATCATCACAATGAAAGAAGTGATTGCTGCCATCTTGAAGAAGTTCAAAAATTCCAAAGCGTTTGTTGAGATTATAAAAGAGAAGCTGAACAAAAGATGGAACCTGAGCTGGTCCTCCTCCCAGTGGAGATACAGATTCCAAAGCATCTAGTCCTTCCCTAAGAGTAATAAGCATTTAGTGTTGCAATGGCTAATAGTGCACAATGGCCTCTCGATTGGCACAAGAATCAGAAAGTTTAAACCTAATGAAGGTTTTTGTATACATTGTGGCAGTGTGGAGGATTTACCCCATCTATTTATGAATTGTTATGTGGCCAAGTCTCATTGGAAAGTCATCAACAAAGTCATCTCCTACAGAAATAGAGGACCTCTTTCCGTTGTGGAAATTTTATTGGGATGTTGTGTTGATATGGATGTGATCCTATGGAACTTATGGAGAGGTTCTATCCTCTGGACCATATGGAGGAGTAGGAATGCTTCTATACATCATCAAAACTTAAGCTTGAATGTTTCCCTTCTTGTATTGCATAAAGAGTTGTATATTACTGGATCTAATCGTATAAAAGCTATCAGGGATGCTCCCCAGGATTGCTTAACCAAAAATGAAATTGTTTCCTCCTACCCTTACACCAAATGGAAAAAATTGATGCTTGACTTGTATTGCCCTAAAAGGCTTCTCATGTTGTGTAATCTTTAGCCTGTATTGGCCTAGCAGATGAGGTGGACATCCTACCCATGTACAATGTATACTCTTCATTAATTTAATGCTTCTTTCTTGTTTATCCAAAAAAAAAGATGCAACTGTCTAGACTCTATCGGGATTCGGCACGCGATTCTAATTTGAAGTTTTGGGCCCCTACGCTCGCGAAGCCTGACAAAGGGTTGAAATGACTAAGGTGTCGAGTTGCGTCCCTCTAACTCTCCGTCGGGCAAAACCAATAAGAAAACAAATATTTCGCACGAAAATGGGACTTTTATTTGTAATGAAAGACAATGCTGATTGGATCCTAGAAGAAACAACTAATTTATATGTTCATTCTGCAATATATCATGTGACAAGCGACAACATGATGCATCCTCGGATTTGAGCTCCAACCATGTAGTGCCTAACCAGGTTTCATATGGCCATTGGCCAGTGCATCCAATCACTTTTGTCCACCCATTGCCCATTGCTCAGCCGAGACTGATTTGTAAATTGGCCGCATACCCGAATTTGTCCATCCTAAGCCGTTTGTTTGGGTGGTTGGGCCTCTTGCCTCTTGAGGCGGGAGCAAAGATTTAATCCCCATCGGCACCATGTGAGGGACATGTTTACTTGGAAAGTTGTACCTTGTGGGTGATGTGCCACCATTTGTCCTTCCTCGTGGTAGATGTGACCGCAGTTTAACCCAGCTATGTAAACCCCTCTCCTTGTGAGAAAAGAAGGGTCCCATGGGTACTCTGCCCTTCCTTGTACAATTGCAGTTTCAAAGTTAAAGCCTGGAGGAGTAGGCCTCGGCCCAACCTCCCTTAAAAAAAAACAATCGAATGCCCATTGCAAATTGCCACCCCACATGTCTATTGAAAGGTAAGTATACACATGAGCCCGTCATTTGACAATAGATGTTTCTAGCCTGTTTTGATAGGCAAAAAGTCATCAAATTTAGGCCTTGTTAATAGTAGTATGCCTCCCGATCAACAGAGTTGAAGAAGTTGAGTAGCTTTTCCAGTTATTTTGCCGTTGTGTATGCGTTCCTCTTTTCTGTTTTCCCCTCCCCTTGAAGTTTAATTCTCAATCCTGTGGCCTTCTAAAATCAAAGCACAAGAATCAAAATGGATGATATCTAAGGTTATGGCGAGTCACGAGTCGCGACCCATTTGTTCTTCAGACGAGTACAACTTTCTCTCAGTCGCGTGTGCTTATATCTCTAGAGTCTATCGGCTTTTCCAGTATGACGTTCAGGAAGTCAGTAATAGATGTATGTGTTGCCCATAGAACTGACATGAATGCGAGCTTTTTCGCATCACAAATAAGGCTGGATTCACACAATCCGATGATACTATTGTGTTGTCCAAATATCAAGTTTTTGTTCGATAAAAAAAAAAGAAACAAATTTATTCCGCTCTGACATGCCATGGTTATCAATCAATCTCATGATTCTCATGATTGCTACGACAAGCGATGTTGCCGTAACAAAGAGGATATTGGCCACCTGCTCTTTGCTTGCCCTAAATCCCTTTGGTTATGAAGGATCCTTGGTCGATCTATGGAACTCCAAAAACAAATCAATTGGAAGCAAGCCCTTATTGGTGAAGCCCTTATTGGTGTCTACAGTCTATCAGCTTTTCTAGTATGACGTTCAGGAAGTCAGTAAACAGATGTACGTGTTGCCCATAGAGTCTGACATGAATGCGAGCTCTTTTGCATCACAAATAAGGCTGGATTCAAACAACTGGACGATATTATTGTGTTGTCCAAATATCAAGTTTTTATTCGATGAAACAAAAAAGGAAACAATTGTGGATCCACCATTCATTGAGGAAGCTTCCCCCTCGTAACAAACTTATTCCACTCTGACATGCCATCACTACAAGAAATAGGGAGGCGTAGCAACGCCCCCGAATTGAAAAAAAAGGGATCCGTTGCTTATGCAATGCTACCGTCGCATAAGCGACGGTCCTCTTTTTGGTTTTTTCTTTTACGACCGGTCGTCGCATAAGCGATGCTAGCGTCGCTTATGCGATGCTTAAACTATATGTTGCAAATAGCATCGTTAATTAGCGACGCTATTTGCGACGTTGGCAAACTGGCTGCGGCGTTTTAACGTCGCATATGTGACGTCTTGTGTTCCAGAGCGACGCTCTGGACCATTAAAAAAAAAATTGATTTCTCCCGACACATTTGTGCAGGGATTTGGATGCACGAGAGAGAGAGAGAGAGAGAGAGAGGGAGAGAGAGAGAGAGAGAGAGAGAGAGAGAGAGAGAAAGAGAGAGAGAGAGAGAGAGAGAGAGAGAGAGAGAGCAAGATCGCACTTGTTCAAGCCAAGTATGCACGCACACACACATACACACACATACATATGCATACACACACATACATATGTATACACACACACATATACACACATAGACACACACACATACTCATAGACACACACACATACACATAGACACACACACACATACACACACATATACACACACATATACACACATACACACACATATACATGCATAAACACACATATGCATACATAATGCATACATAATGCACATGCATACATACACATAATAAATGCATACACACACGTATGTACACATAATGCATACACACATATACACACACATATGCATACATACATGCATACACATACACACATAGACACATACACACACATAGACACATACAAACACATAAACACATACACACTCATAGACACACACACATACACATAGACACACACCCATGCATACACACACACATATACATACACATATAGACACATACACACATATTGATGCATAGACACACATACACATGCATACACACATACACACACATACACACATATATATGCATACACACACATAGAGAGACATATACACACATACACATACATGCATATGCAAATGCATACATAATGCATATGCATATGCATACATACATACTTACATGCATACACACATATGCATACATAATGCACATGCATACATATACATCCATAATGCATACACACACATATGCATAAATAATGCATACACACACATACACACATATGCATACATACATGCATACATACATGCATACATACACGCATACACATACACACATAGACACATACACACATAAACACATACACACTCATAGACACACACATACACATAGACATACACACACATACACACACATATACACACACACATACAGACAAAGACACATACACACATAATGATGCATACACACACACATACACATGCATACACACATACACACATACACACATACACACACATACACACACATACACACACATACACACACACACATACACACATATATGCATACACACACATAGAGAGAAATACAGACACATACACATACATGCATACATATGCATACATAATGCATATGCATATGCATACATAATGCATATGCATATGCATACATACACTTACATGCATACACACACATATGCATACATAATGCACATGCATACATAATGCACATGCATACATAATGCACATGCATACATACACATACTTAATGCATACACACACACATATGCATACAAAATGCATACACACACATATGCATACATAATGCACATGCATATGCATACATACATGCATACACATACACACATAGACACATACACACACATAGAAACATACACACACATAAACACATACACACTCATAGACACATACACACTTACACACACACATCCATACACATTTACACACAGACATACACATGCAGGCCGACACATATATATAGATACACACGTATATACACACACATACACATATAGACACACACACACACATACACATGCGCACAAATACACACACACACACACATAGACACACACACACTTACACACACACACACAGCCACACACATTTACACAGACACATACACATGCATACAGACACATATATATAGATACACACACATACACACATACATACATACATATGCATACATAATGCACATGCATATGCACACATACATGCTTACATGCATACACACAATACACATGCGTACACACATAGACACACACACACACACATACACACATACACACATACACACATACACACATACACACATACACACATAAACACATAAACACATACACACACATATGTGTACACACACATAGAGCGACATATACACACATACACATACATGCATACATATGCATACATAATGCATATACATATGCATACATAATGGATATACATATGCATACATACATACTTACATGCATACACACCCACATATGCATACATATGCATACATAATGCACATGCATATCCATAGATACATGCATGCACATATACAGACATAGACACATACACACACATACACACACATATGCATACATAATGCACATGCATACAGATACACACACATAGACACATACATACACATAGACACATACACACACATATACACACATATATACACACATATTTACACACACATACACATGCATACACACACATA